>CM025641.2:6075682-6098699 GCA_014621495.2 Entosphenus tridentatus | reverse complement strand
TTTTTCTGGAAGACTTTGCAGTTTTTTCCTGGATTTTTCTGCTTGCGCATAGTCACTTTAAGATGTTTTCTTGTTCATGTTTTTGTTTTTTGTTTGTTGCGGTTGCACCCGATTCAAGAGCCGAATGGCTCACAGGGCTACACCAAATACATGAAACTGAAACTGGGTTAAGGCACAGGGGCTTTAGAGGCTGCAGCATAGGGGCCTTCGTCAGCCGGAGGGCCTCCAGAGATTAAGTGAAAAGCTATTTGACTTGTGAATGCTGCATTTTATTTGTTGTTAGCCTTGTAAAAAAATAATTTTATTTTTCTCGAACTTTGTTTTCCTTTTGAAAATATTACTGGGGGGCCCTCAAAGTGCCTGTAGCCCAGGGGCCTACAAAATCTGAATCAGGCCCTGCCAACATGACATTCTTTAGCGGACAAATGACATTGATGTTGTTGGAATTAATTCTTATTTTCCTGCCCCCTCCCATTCACCACCACCTCCTCCTCCTTTATCTCGGTTGTGGAATCACGGGTTACGTAATCCGTGCACTGAAATAAGCTGACTGGAGATAAACAGACGAGGCAAGCGTAACCCCCCCCCCCAGCTGTGCGTATTGCGCCAGCTACGTATGGAATCGTACATCCAAATCGTAACCAAAAGCTCATAGGGTAATTTTTTTAACTTTTGGGCTCATGAGCCAGATAGGTGACGCGTGTTTTAAGCGGCAAAACAATAACATTGACTTCGTTTGAACCGTGGAGCTTGACGGATTTAAAACACGCTTAATTTGCTGCACGGTAACTCTCTTGTTCTTTATCCCGCTCCTTACCGAGTCTCAAGACTCGGTTATCAGGAGGCGCCCGCGTTTTGGTGTGCCGGAGGCACGGGCACATTTTAAAACATTAAATGAGAACATTGCTTTATTCCGCTATGCCGTGGCCACCTCGCAAACCAAAACTATTCTCGCAAGCGATGCCAAATATCGCAGGGTTTAGTTCACATCCATCACGTGCAAAAACAACAGTTAGCTCAGGCGTGACTGCCTAAATAGACTGTAGCCAGCATCAGCGTGAGAGGGACATGTGAAATGTGCGTATAGATGTGTGCCAATGGCAGAGAGTAAATCGCGAAATGCTGCGCCGCTCGGCGACAAGAAGGGGAAGCTTCTTCAACTAAAAATAACCGCAGCAATATCCGTTAATCCGCCTAAACAGTCGATTCCCTGAAGGGACTCGTGTTAACACTGCGGAACCAGTAGCAACAACATGCCCATTGCACGCTGTGACCCCCCTCATTTATATTCTGTAAAACGTAAAATGTTTTTTTTTTATACCGATGCGCGTGTAATGTCATACAAGCAAAATAGGTTGATATTCTTGGATTTCACACCTGATGACGATTGCTTGTGTTGCAATCGAAACGTCGTGAGAATGTTATTTATTATTTTTATTATTTTATGAATTCCCTTCTACGTTACTTTACCGAAAGAACCAAGAATATGAATCCCTGCAGTCACGAAAGCTTTAAATCGAAACAAAATAAGTCTATTAAATATGTGTCTCTCTCTGCGTGTCTCTCTCTATGTGTATCTCCCCCATGTGTGTCTCTCTCTGTCTCTCTCTCTCTGTGTTCGTCTCTTTCTCTGTGTATCTCTCTCTCTGAAAATGTCTCTCTCCGAGCTTGCATTCATTCACACCTGATAACGGTTGCTTGTGTTGCAATCGAAACGTCGTATTCTATTATTGATTTCATTTCCATTCTACGTGACTTTACCGAAAGAATCAAAGAGTAATTCCTGCAGTCACGAAAGCTTCAAGTCAAGTTATTCAATATCGTCATAGATTGTTAAATCATTCACGAAAAAAATCCTTTCGAACATCTTTCGTAGTTGCCCCGCTCCACACTACCCACCCCCGTTTATGATCTTTCATGATCCCCCGTTACGCTCTTCAAAAGACCACGAAGTCATATCAGCCGTCTGAAATGTGTAAGCAAGGTTTATTTGAAACATAAATTAATAAGCAAATGCGGGGGGAAATGTTAGGGGTCAATTAATTGTGGGGGGGGGGGGGTCACAAGACATCTGGACCCACGCTGGACACAGTGCCTGTCCCCACTTAGTCTTTGTGCACAAGGGGCGTACAGACTGCCCCCCTCAATGAACACATCCTAACCCTGCTAGCCCCCAGCACTGTGAACGTGGAAAGTTGGAGCTGGGCTGGGCTGGGGGGGACCATCGCCTGTCCAACGTGTTTCTAACACCACATTCCAACGTCGGTGCAACGTCGGCCTGACGTTGACGTGTTTACTGGGTCGGCTCGTGGACCGGGGTGGGGAGAGAGGAGAAAAAAAAATCCCTCCTTGACGTCAATGGCTGGAAGGAATTCTCTTTAAGTCGTCTTGTTGTTGCTGCTGCTGCTGCTGATTCACTGGAATATTTCGTTTGCAACTTGAACGCATGTTCGACGCTGACACAAAATCGCAACTTCCATACGTGTCGTCGCGCGGTACGACTTGAATCTTTCCGCAGATGTGCTCACGAACACGGCCCCTTAAGCTCGTTTTCACACGCAGGAATGTATTTCGAAACTCGCCCACCACTTCCCTCGCTGTGCTTGCGAGGTACGACAGAACAGCGCCGGATTATCGTAGAGGCAAAAGTTGCTACGTATGTAGCTACGGGCCCCGCACTTTCAAGGGCCCCGCGCTAAATGCTTTCAAGCTGTCAATTCCGGTTCAGTGATTCTGCACTTGCTCTATTACTATAGTACTATACCGCCTTCAACTTTTATGAACGACTGGGTGTTTAAGGTTAGCCATTTGTCGTATTATATAGCTGTATAGCAAATGACAAAATACAATTACTTTACAATGCAAGTTACAATTTGTGTTTGAATATTTAAATGTTTTTTATTAATTTAGGGCCCCTTTATAACATATGCTACAGGCCCCGTACTCGCTAAATCCAGCACTGCAACAGACCCAACAATTGTTGTTGTTGCGACATGGTGCTTTGTGACCGCGAACCTCACTTGCGCACGCCGCTAGGCGTTCACGTATCCAACCCTCGTCGCATATCCGCCCAGACGTCGGTCAGATATGCAGCGTTGTGCAGTGGGTGCAGCACTTCGCATATTCATCTGCACGTGACGTCATAACGCCGGTACATTAGTTGTCATTCATCAATATAATACAGTACTGTACAGAAGTCACGTAGGTTAAAAATTTAAATAAATTAAATCACGACGTTTCGGAGGCAACACAAGGCAACACAAGCTTCCGTCTTCAGGTGAAGACTGAAGCTTGTGTTGCCTCTGAAACGTCGTGATTTAATTTATTTTAAAAAAATTTACCTACGTGACTTTACCGAAAAAAACAAAGAGTATGAATCCTTGCAGTCACGAAAACTTCAAATCTAGAATTAATGTACAGAAGTCATAACGCCCGGAGCGCAACAGCTGTGTTGCAATAACTTTTCTCTCTGTAACGAGCGCAGTTTTGTCTTGGCGGCATCACCCCTTAGGGCAGGGGTCGGGAACCGTTTTGACTGGGAGAGCCATAAAAGCCAAATATTTCTAAATATATTTCATTGAGAGCCATATAGTATTTTTAACGTATAATAAATTAAATGTCTTACTTTTAATGCGACTTCTGGTGCTGCATGGTTTTGCTGATGGCCTTGTAGTCTGGTTCATACGTGGTGAGGTTGAGCTTCATGCAGGCGTGACCCGTGACATTTATCTTCAAAACTAATTTCTGTTTACTTTAAAATGACACAGTATTATTAAGCAATATCACAAGTATTTTAAATTCAGTTCCAAACTGATTTTTTTATTCTTTCAACTCAAAATTGTCTGGGAGCCATATGCCGTCACTGGAAGAGCCATATATGGCTCGCGAGCCATAGGTTCCCGACCGCTGCCTTAGGGGCATTACCCGTATTAGGGGCATTGCGTAAAACATCTGGTTCCCAAGTCTCAGACCATATCTTTGCAATCAATCATCTGCCGTACGGTATTTAACACCAGATCCAATTCGTAATTTTTGGCTGTAACGTTTTCTCTGAGCTTAATGTAGGGTCATATAAATATATAATTTTAAGTGAAAGTGATCTGCTTTGTGAGCTCATAGTGTAAACTCCACATTCCTATGGCAGGGGGTCGCTGTATCCATATGACAACCACTGTCGACCTCTCCACAAAATGGTACCTATTGTATCTCCCCCTGAGAGATGATGGACTGAGTCAACTCCGCAACCACGATTAGAACTCTCAATATTTCAATTACAGGCCATTCGCTCCGCAGCACTGGTGTGCCACGTGGCCAGCTATCAGATATTAAGAGCAACAAACTACGAATGATCAATCAGTGCATCTTCGGCGCAGACATCCTTATTTGGCAATGAACAGGCTTGTGCTGGCGAGAATTATTGACACCAATTTATGGGCATGAATCTGGTTTGCATGTTCGTACAATAATTCAATTCCAAAAGTGAATGTCCAATTCCGAATAATATATAGGGCTGTAAAACGTATAAAATGCCACGCTGTAAAGAACACAAATGGAAATACCGCACATTGTGATGAGATTCAGGTAAATAGCCTCAGGTGCAGGAATGCATTAAAATGCTGAAAACGTGAGCTATGAGCTGATAAAACAGAAATAAATTGACACTTTAGCATCATTCAAAGATAATTATATGGATGATAAAATATCAATTTTCTGGGAAACACCCTGCGGGACTTCATCTCCACTTCTATATGCAGGCATAATAATAACTGACGATTATTCAGTACACAACCAAGATTACTGTATAGTGAAAATGCATTTCAGCGGTGTATATGCTAATGTGGTGAATTTGATGTGTGCAATACACACACACAGTGTGATTGCTGCAAGAGCCACATTGCCGTTAATATTTTTACTGAGCATACCCAGCACAAAAAACATTCCGCACTGAATTCTGGATGATATAAAAAATAAATCCACCTACGTTCTGCATCTCAAAATAGACATACTGTCCGATATTTTTAGATGAGTGGCCTAATGGCCTTGTTATATTATCTTGTGTTAACCAGCAGCATTTGTTTAAACAACATCCTGGCCTGGATTCAACCCTCTGAACAATTGCTACTAGTTTAAGTAAAAAAATTCCATAAGAACAATGAACAAAAACATGCACATTTTTAAGTGAAGATATCCTGTAGTTCAGAACGTTCGTTGATTTATTATTTGATTGTGCAGAAAGATGATCCACATATATTGTGTGCAAACTCGTTTTATCTGGTGCTGACCGGGCCCTGTGGTTTAGAGGGAGTCTTCTGACCAATAATATCTGATAAACCAGGACTTGTTTAACAAATGTGACTTTAGCCGGTGACACCCAGAATGGCGAAACAGGTCCACAGTTTGCTTGATCCTGCTGGTAAAACCAAGCCTTGAATGCCAGCAGGCAGATGGACTTAAATATAATTTAAACTAATAACAATATGGCTACACAATGGAGGAGATCGTATTTTTACAGTATTCAATATCGAAATAAGGTCGTACGTGGGTGCTAGCTGGATTGTTACTTCTTGGGATTATGAGAGATGGTGGGGGCTTAGGGAGCCCTTCATCCAGCAGTGGACTGACCATGGCTGATGAAGATAATGATGATGATTATTATTTTAATACCCAGAACACGTCCATTATTACTGATGACCTCAGCTGGGCTATGCCAACACGATGCAGCAGAGAATGCACCGAGCCATCAGATGATGACATTTCCTGCATCACGACATGACCCAAAGGATGACCTCTTTACTGGATCGACGGCATCGATGTATTTTTTTTTACCGAGTGTGATGCCACGTGCTGTGGCTAATGCCAAGCCCATTTGTGGAACAAACACACGGATGCTATAGTTTCATGATGAATCACAATGGGTGCAGCCAGTACAGCCGACACGCCACGGTAACGAGATGTAACATACCTCACCTGGTATTGAGGAGGCTGTGGGTTCGATCCTGACCCTGACACCTTTATTTTTGGAGTTTTCATGTTCTCCCCGTGGTCGCGTGGATTTTCTTCTGGGTCCTGCGCTTTTTCCTCTACAATTGCGTTCAGATTATTTGGCTGCAATACGTTTCCACATGATAAGCCACTTCGTTGAGCTATAATTTGTGGCCAGGTCGCTTATGAAAAAGATCGATATAGCTCAGTGGACCTTACCTGGTAAAATAGAAATAGTTTAGTTTAAGACGTGTGTAATACACCCCCGCCAGATATTATATACTGGACAAAGTGTCAGGTATGCAGAATGATAGCGTAGAGAGATTGTTTTCTTATAAGAGTGGAGCATTTATGAATGTATTAGCTTTACTACTTCGCCCGGGACTTGGATTCTTGTCGTGGATTAATACACGGCCTACGGAGGTTGGGGGGGGGATGCGTGACGTCAGCAGGCACACTGCGTGACGCTACTGCATGCGGGTGACATCACAGATGTGACGTCACCGCTCACTTGTCGTGCAATATATTTTATCCATTATTGCGCCCCCCCCCCCCCAAATACCAAAGTCTATTTTTATACTTTTGAATTGTGTACCGCCTGGAAACTACCCACATGCCAAATTTAAAGTTTGTAGCATGTTGGGAAGTATGCTAAACATTTCGAACAGACACACATATTCGCAAATTTCCCTAATATAGATTACTTTGTTGGTAAACACCCACTTGTTTTTTCATGGTAAGTCAAAGCGTGGAGCGGTGATGTAGTGGTTAAGTGCACTGTGCTACAAACTGGGCCGACCTGAGTTCATATTTCCCAACCACTGCTGACATCAGTGGCGAGTGATATCTAAACCAGTCTTGGGGCTCTTCCCTTTACCAACCCGCACTGACCAGCATGGTCAAACAACCCCCATAACCAAAGGGCTGCACATACCTACACGTAGCTTCAATCCCAGTCAGGAATTTACTCGGCCCATCATCCCTCCAGGGTCGATACAATAGGTACCACTTTCAGGGAAGACTTGAATATTGTTTGGAGAGACTGCGTGTATCCGGTTTATTTTGTATCTCCACATCACAAGGTGGCGATTTCAGGTTAAGCCACCATCAAGGATATCCAGTCCTTATGCATTATGGATAAGACTCGAACATTAGGCACTATAACCACAGCAGTGTACAATATTACTAACCTTTATGCCAACCCCTCCTCTTGTAACCTTGATAAATGCAAAAAACAATATGCCAAATATTTTAAATTATTACAACTTTAATAGTGCTGTTTTTTGCTCTCCTTTTGGCATTTTTTTGCCCTGGGCTCAGGCCCAAAATGATTTATCACGCAATGGTGATACATATATTGAGCTTATTGTATACTTGACATGACACAATCGAGTAAACGTATACGGGCGTGGCATAACCTCAACAAATTATATTGCCAATGTAATCCTATTAATGCATTCAAACATAAGGTTTTAGCCCACCACATTAATTACTTCCATCGTGTACACGCAGCACTGCATAAACACATCAGCCAGGGAATCGAACTAAATCTTAATTTTTTTTTAACGGTATTAACGGGGCTTTTTCCTAGAGGGAAAACCAAAAAAAAAATCGAAGCATTGTGTTTTTTATTTGTTCCGAAATGGGAAAAAAATGTATTGCACTTTACTTTAGTCCTTATAATAATACATACACAAGAATCAATAAAACATAGTCATAATCATTGCCCAGCATTCCTCAAATATACTCGAATGACAATTTTATTGATTCACATGTAGGGAAAATAGCAGTGTACCCCTTGAAGTAAAATATTACTGTTGAATGAGTAGAAAACGCATTTTATAAGATGAGCCAAATCGGCGGGGAAATTGCATTTTCCGCCAATGTTTCCGATTTAAAGCGGTTTAAGCCCATTTTTGTAAACGGTTAACCGCAACCAAATCTTTAAAACACATTTTAAACTGACTGAACCATATCCGGTTCAAACGTTTATCAGTGCCCCCCTCCCCGAGCCACACCCGCAAAAGCCATCATTTAGACTGTCTGCCACCAACCATATCTAAGCGCATTCTCCCTCCACTGCTTGATGAACATATCGCCATGCTGGCACCGTGGTATCTTCACCGGGCAATGTACGGCCGCAACTCACGCATATTACCCAAGACTGCCCTGGCTTCATGGGGTAATGTACTTACAAAGAATAATACAGCCAGTGCATTATCGGGATTTTGGATTACGGCCTGTCTAATGGAAACCCAGAAAGCCCAGGGGGAATCCATTTATTCATTATGGATTCGGTGCATTGTTCGCACGGACAACGTCAGCACCCGGTTCGTGAACCGACCCAATCCATGAACTGTGCTATTGATCAGCATCGTGTGCACTCACGCAAAGATGCAGACAGTGCGCAACAATTAGCAACCGCCACCGATCGCACGCCGCATCGATGTCACACAAAACGCAGCGAGAGAAAATTCGCCCCCCCCCCACCATTTTTTTGTTCTTTGTAACCGTGAGCAGCACCATGGAACTTGCAATCCGAAGGTCGCCGGTTTGATCTGATCACCCGGCTTTGCGGATGAAACAATGGGCACATTTCTAAAATCGCTCTCCCTCCTCTGTCCCCCTAGCAAGTACAGATGACAACACCAGTTAAGAATCAGAATATTTTGTTGCACTGGAGGAATCCGATGAGCTATGAAGCTCTTTTTCACAGACGTTCAATAGTTTCACAGATGTCCAGTTAGTCCATTAAGAGGTCGCGGCACGTGGTGGGGTACAGTGTGGCTGCTCCCACCGCTTCCAATATTTAAGCATATACGTTGAACTTCTTTCGCACTGTACGTGGCCAACCGTGCGAATCGTTATCTGTCCAGCGTGGAAGAGTAGGCCAAAATTTCCTCTAGGAGGGGATTTCTCCAGAGCTTCCTCGAGCGGTGGCCCTTCCACCAGCAGGAGCATGAGGGACTCATTGCAGGACTGCGCCTTTACCTTTACCTATTCTAAATCATATCCCTGGGGTTATTCTATCTGAAACCAGAGAGAGCAAAAAAACCTCAACATCTGTAACATTGTGGCCTTAAAAGTAAATATATATAATCGGCAATGTTTTTTTGCCAATGCCCCTTCTTTATAGCACGTAATTCGAAGGGACATTGCCCGAAATGTGGCATTTTTTTCTTCCTTTTAAGGCCACAGTGTTATTAACGAATGTGCTGAGTGTTTTAAATTATTGCACTCGTGCACCGCTGGCAACGCAGCAGCAGCATCACCAAATGATTTGTGTAACTCCAGAGAGAAACTATTCCTAGCAAGTCGTGTCGGCCCTTGACAGATGACATGACAGAGCAAACTTCTGAAATCACCTCTTATTGGCCTCTCACACGCAATCCGCGGTGGAAAACAATTCCACCCAGCTAAGAATGTTCAGTGAATGAAAATCAAACCACATTTTTTTTCTCTAGTGCTCGGAGCTTGAAAATGTCAAATGAAGTATAAAGATGTTTTATTTTATTTTATTATAGTTATTTTTTTCTGTAGTCACCGGTGACCAGGCTGAGACAATAAACTCGTTAGAACTTGAGAAACCGGTTTAATCACGGGTGAGTGAAATCCATATTTGAACTCGAAATATTTTCAACATTGGCTCATTGCCCTGGGGCATTATCCCCCTGAATCCAGCCAGCTACGTTAATGTGCGTATATAATGCTCTTAACATTTGAAGGTTTTTAGTACACGGGCGTGCAATTTACTTCCAAAACCGGTACGAGAACAACACGTGTACGGTGAGAGTAGTAAACAGAATTAATCTTTTTTTTTAATGCTTACCCCAAGCTCTCATACTCTGATGGTGCATTTTCTTTAAGTTGTGCGCCTTTTGGCGTCATCTGGTCCAACACCATGTGAGACTAGGCTCTAAGAAAAGCTGTCTCGGGTGTGGACCAATCAATTTCAAGGACAGTGCATATATTATCAGAGTTGTGTTTTTTTTTGCATTCCGACCGCAGGTATTGTGGTCTATGCAAACATGACTCCTTGTAAAAAAAAGGTGTCAGTTTTGTTGCCAGATAAAAGGGTAAAAAAACAATGATCAGAATTAATCTAATACCGAGCCTACATCTTTGCATCATCAAAACGCGTTAATCACGTCCCATAACAATGCCGCCTGTCCTCCACGAGGTGACTTGCCACGCAAAGGCAACGAGGCAGGCGATGTTTCACGTCATCCCACGTGCAAATGTTCCGCTCGCACAGCGGATGCTACGAAAATCGAGACGCCGTGAGTCATTGAAAGGCACAAATGTTGCTCACATTGCATTCATTCAGGGGCAACGTGGCTCCTCGTTTATTAAAAGAGGAGCCGCCCTTTGTGTCGAAGCCAGCAGCGGCTCCTTAATTGGGGGGGGGGAAGAGACGAGCGCCTGCATGGGTGGAAGACGGAGCGTCCGATGCCGGCTCAGAGTGACCGTCTCAGGCGAGCAACTGTGTTGCCACAGATTGTAAGATGCTCCGGAAAGTACGACGCATCTCCAAAGTTGTCCTGTGTCAAAAAACGTCGCACGGATCTGATCTCACGCGCTATAACATCGCACCCCGCTTGCCTTTTGCTTTTAAAGTGCAAGCGCAGGGGAAACAAACGGCATCTTATTATTCGGAGAGTACGACGGGGGTGTAAAGATGCACCGCCGGCCGCCACGACACCGTGGGCTAATCAATTCGTTGTTGTGATTCTGGGACGCAATCCCTTTGAAGCGGTAGACGTTGCACACTGCAATGAAAGGCAGCGATTCGCTCAGGGTGCCTGCATGGGCGCCGCGCCTCCATGGCACTACATACAAGGCACTGAATAGAAAACACGGCCGTCGCACAACATCGATCCGTTCATGTATCGTGAGCTTAAGTATCGATATCAATGGATGGCTTGGATGTCCTTGCTCCACCATGCCCCCCCCCCTCGCCCCCCTCCCCCCAGTGCTCTCTTGATCAGCACGAGGCCTCTGACTGCACTTTGTTCCATCAGCGGCATCGATGAACCGATTGCAGCCTTTGAGACATTTTCTCTGCATCGGCAAAAGCAATGTCCCGCATCAGGGTCGCCGGGCATCTCACGAAGAGCTGTCCGGACACTCTCAATGGGACTGCAGCCCCATCAATGAGCCAGCCACTCCAGTGTTCTAGTACCCTCTTGATGGGGAAAAAAGCATCAGCCAGCTGAGCATAGTGTGGGCGGGTATTAGCATCTATTAATGGACAAATCATCACCAGAAGCGCGGAAAATGGCAGCACAAAGGCTCTGTGAATGCCATCTCTGCGCGGTGCGGCATAATACGAAAGGCTCCTTCACAAGAGCCACATTTACCAACTTCTGTAGAATGTGGTCACTGGCACTGCCCAGACAATGCTGACGGCAACTTAGCCTCACGCATGAGAGCATCACACGTGTGTGGCGTGTTCGAGTACTAGTGTGTGTAAGGCATAATACGTAATGCCTTCGCCTTGCATATGTCTGTGTGTATTACCGCAATGACATGGCCACATGAGTGGGTATGCCTATTGAAGAGATTCCGCTTTGAGGGGGCCCCCAGACAATGAATATGTATTTAGATTATTTGGCTGCTATACATTTCCACGTGATAAGCCACTTTGTTGAGCTATCATTTGTGGCCAAGTCGCTTCTGAAAAATAAGTTAATGCCTCAATAGGCTTTACCTGGTGAGTTAAAATAGTTCAGTTTTATTTCTATCATTTTTAAAGTGATTTATTTACCTCTCCTGTACGTCGCACTCCAATTGTTGTTCATAGTTGTAACGTTCTGACCTGCCTCGACTGGACATCTGTAAAAAAAAAGAGCTTTATAGCTCATCGGATCCTCCAGTGTATATAAATGATTCTGACGTACGTTGAACTTCTTTCGCACCGTACGTAGCCAACCGTGCTAATCGGAGGTGCGGGAATACTCCGTCGAGAAGATGCCGCTGCCTGTGCCTCTCACGTTGCTGCGCACATGGACGCGCCTATGAGGTGCTGATTAAAGCCGTGTCGGATCTACGCGAGTTAACGTGCGCTTCTGTGTCACTTACACTCGAGGGACAGGCAGACGGTTGTGCAGAAAAAAACACACACAAAGGGCCGGCTGACGCCGAACCGAAGACGTTGGGGTCAAGAGTCTCCACGCTCGCGCACAACCCATGCCTCGTACGGTTTGGAAAAGAACGTGAATGTGAGCGTGAGTGCCTTCCCTCGACCAGGTCAATAAATCAAGCCCACACCAACAGACTAAAAAAAAAGAAATATTGCCGGAGCCTCTGAATAATAATTTCAGGAAAAAAATTCAGAGTCGGACTGCCAGCTCACGTGTCAGGCTGCGGTTACACAAGATTATTTACCAGTTATAGCCTCGCTGGTTTATAAATGCCCGTCGTAATAATCTGACGACGGTGCATTATTTACCATCAGCTTAACATTACGCATGTTCGGATTCAGTGCAAGTACCGTGTGAATATAAAAGTTAATTGAGATTATGGGTAATGGTATTGGAAGAAAAAAAAAGAAACTGGATGGTAGCACAGTGTTTACCACATTGCGAGCCGTATCATCAGAGTGACGATTGGGTGTAATGAATGGTATCATGGCTGTCAGGATAATGTGTGCAAATGACTCCGAATGACATTCACGAATGGAAATTTGTTCCGGCAGAATGCATTGTTATGCCATACACTTATTCCTGTAAATTAGAATAATTTTACGGTAGCCCTGCAATTGGCAACACGCCTACCCTTCTATTACGGGCTGTTATTATGAGCTTCATTTGAAGTCTCGAAATATGCACGTACGCACTTTGAATGCCGTGCAAAAGTACAAGTACGTATTAATCAAGAAGAAACACTGTACACATGTCAGCAGCTAAATTAAGAAACATCAAAGCAGGGGGCAAGGATCGTGTCTCGAGAAAAAATGTAAATAATATTCCGATGACTTAGAAACCCGTGCACGTCATCGCAATGATCTACACGGGATCGCTGCACCTTAATCATGCAGATGTGCGTCTAAACGTTGCCAAAGCACACAATTCTGCCTCAATTAGATAATGCCCAACACATGTTTGCTCAGACCAATGATTTATTGTGCTTCTCTCATCTCCCCCTCCCAGCGGACCTGAACTGTGAAGGTCAGAGGCAGCCTCGGGGGGGGGGGGGAAACCGGCCAAGATGAAATCTTCATTAAGCATAGCAAAGATAAATAAATAAGGAACAGATAAGGAATTCCTTTGTGATACAGCACCACATCCACAGCTGGGCTTCATAAGCAGCAGCAGCAGCGCGGAGATGCACGCTTAAGAAACAAACGCCACATTGTTGCGTCACATTCTGACCATACTTCACCACGCTGGTCGGCGTGGGTCGGTTAAAGGGAGCACACATGCACCCTTTGCCTGTCGCCGGATAGCTATCCAGTATAACCCCCCCCCACCCCCAGGTCCACAGGACGCTGAAGCGTCTCCGCCACATCCAAGGCGGTGGCCCCCATTTAAGACGCCTTCTGTAAAATACAACAACAAAGCAACCTACAATGACCGCGGTGCGATGCACCCGAAATGCCTTGCAGATGGCGCCCCCAAGAAATTCGCACACGATTTCAACATTCCCTTATCGGTGCATTTACCCCACAGATGCCATTTAAGGGTGGCAAGCTCAAGTATCACAGCGTTCCGTGGCGAAAAGAATGAATGAATAACATTTCCAGTGGGTTTAAAAAAAAATTGGCGTTACAACAACCTTTGATGGCACCTTTTGGAGGTACAAAAGTCGAGATGTGTCACGCGAGGAAAAATATCTCACAATGCCAGAGGAGGGGAGCACTATTTGTCAATGCCATCGTGTCGTCTGTATATGTGTGTTTTTTGTCTTTGCAAATTTTCACGAAAATAACTGGTGACGTCAAGAAGAGGACTTCCGGGGAAAAGCATGATAGGTGGAAACTATTCATGGTACATTTACGTTGTTTTTTTAATCTGTACAATGTATACAGCATAACACAGTACCCATTAATTGAAATGGAAATCAATTGAATGCTGATTTCAAACAGGCCACCATGAAACCCCACGCAATTGGTAAGCTGATTAACATGTTAACACATTATTTTCCTCCTTTTAGACCCTGGGATGAAAAGGAATGAATACTGTACAGTATAGTAAAGACTTTTTTTTCTTAAGGTTACCTTAATGTGTAAAACTGTAAATGGTATGCCAATAAGTACGGAGGATGTAACGCAAAATAAAAGTTAGACAAGTTAAATATTACAGTAATTGTCTGTTGTGGAAAATACCATTATCATTGCTGCTTTCATTAACTGTAGCTTTACCAAACGTTCCAATAAAAAGTTTAGAGATCAATTGTACATCAAAAAAGCAGTTTTATTTCCCAGTCAATACTATTTTACCTGACAGTGAGTGGTGCTAAGTTTTTTTTGTGTCATACCACATCATGCCTATACATACAAGATAATCATGAAATTTTACTAATTAAAATCAGACTACGTGTATTGCATATTTAACCACAGTCTACAGTACGGCCTGTTCTCCTATAACGTGGTAGTTGCGTTCCTGAAGAGCACTGCATTATGGGAAAAATGCGTTGTAATAAATTCTATATAATATAGGGGAAAGCACAGCCAGCGATTACACGTGAGATGCGTATGTAGGTTGAACAAAGACTGAGGCGCGTGGGTAGCATCTAGAAGCATCCAGCAGCATCCCGCCTTGTGTGATGCTACTCCAAGGAAGCCGTACAACCACCTACTCGTGCAACGTAGTTCTGTTCACTCGATCGCGTTATATCCAATTCGCATCTGCGTTATAAAAAAAAACGTGTTCCCTAATGCATCCATCGTGTTATATCCAATTCGCGTTATGAAAACACGCGTTATCGGAAAACAGACTGCACTAGAACACATCAGGACTTCAATAATCTGCGGTGATATGGGGGGGGTGGTGACCATATTGCGGATCCCACAATCCGCAGCGCACCGTGGAGGGGAGTCCCTTAATTCGCGCAAAAATATTATGCGCCGAGGCAGTGTGCCGCCAATTACAGGAGAATTCAGCCACTCCCAGGAGATAACCAGAATTCCATGTTTATTGCAGAATAGCTTTACGACCCGGCTTCACCCGAGACTTGGATTATGGTCTTGGATTAATACACGGCCTACACGGAGGGTGGGGGGGATGCGTGACGTCAGCAGGCACACTGCGTGACGCTGCCGCATGCGGGTGACATCAAAAATGTGACGTCACTGCTCACTTGCCGTGCAAAATATAATATTCATTTTTGCCCCCCCCCCCCCAAAAAAAATATATAAACGTCTGCATTGTGTACAGTCTGGAAGCTACCCACATGCCAAATTTCAAGTTTGTTGCATGTTGGGAAGTATGCTAAACATTTCGAACACACACATTCACAAATTTCCCTTTTATATATATACATTTTAGGATCAACGATCACGCCGGTTTTCGGGAGCCACGTAACCAAGGGCAACAAGCGAAGAAAGGGCAATTTGCCGATTATTGGAGAGTGGGGCTGTTGCTTTACCTGTGCTGGTGAAAGCGCAGGCCTGTGGTTGTTTTCTGATGCCACAGCTGCCAGAAGGTCATCCACTGGAGGGAGCCCTGGAGAGCCCTTCTGGAGGGTTTTGTGGCTTATTCTTCCAGGAATCGGTGGGAGGACCCACCTCTATACGTGCACCGCGTGTGACCTGCCCATACACTGCAGTGAACCCATTTATACTGCCGGGTAGCCAAAGGCATCTCCCATTGTTCAAACTGCCAAGGCCGGGAGATCGAATTTGCGATCTCTGTTTTTAAAGTATCGCGCGTTAACCATCGCATTATACAGTCGTGTGTTTACGTGATGTACATGGGTGTGCATTGGCTACCAGTTAAGCCCCAGCGTTCACCCAGTGAGCAGATGGTTCTTATTAAGTCACGCTGCGCTGCATTTCTGAAACTGGGCTGGCAAAGCCTTCGCAAAAATACAAGAGTAGAACTCCTGTTATCCATGTCAATGTGGGGGGGGGGGGGCGCACACTGAGGAATCCTGTTATCCATGATGTTATCTACAAATTGACTTGTCGGTAGAAAATTTCGTTTTGTTTGCAAATTCTAAATGGGACGAATTTGCCGGTGAACTTCAGTTTTTAGCTGCGAGAACTGCGTGCAATAGGAAAACTGTTTCGCAGTGTGGGATGGGAAAGAATGGTGACAGTTGTGAAAGGGGAAAAGTCGGGGCGTGGAGAACACGAGTTCAAATCTACTCAGTTCAGGCCAAGTTAACTTCGGAGGAGACCCTACTTTGTGCATTCAACTAGGAGAACAAGCCAAGGCACATCCTCGTGGGATGGAAGAACAGCGCACAAGATACACACACCACAGCAGATTCATGAACGGCTGTGTACAGACGATGGTTTGCACTGTGGTTAGAACGCCCACCTCACAATTGTGAGGGGTGGGGGGGGGGGTCAACTCAGATCATCATCTATCTTTGGTAAGTACAATTTTTTTTTAAGTACCGCTTTGTTTCGAGGACAAACAATAATTGTCCAATCGATAGACTAGTCCCCGACCATAGCAATATGGAATTTGCACTGCTGCGTCAGAGCGATCAGTATGCTACGGGTGCCACCCCCATTTGCTTCCTTTGATCATCAGGGTGACGCTGGCTTATTCGAGGCCTGCGGCAAATCATTTGTTCCCTCGTCAGGCACAGGATTATTATTATTTTTGCCAACGCGTCACTGTGTTCGTGCGCATCGCGTTGGAGACGCGACGCGCACGATGCATTTCTGAGATAATTGTACGATTTAAGCAGTGGTAATGCGTCGATACCCACAGGTGTGTTTTTTACAGTTCGGGCATTAAAGTTCGTGGAGGAGGAAAATTCCGTTCTTGCAAAGCGAGGCGGCGGTGAGAATAAATCGTTGCCTCCACCGCTTACTGGCGAGACTCCGGACACCTTACACCCACGCACGAAATACATATACAATGAGGCTTCAATATTAATGCAGCATGTGATATTAATAGTTAAATATCAGTCACGACTTGCCCTATACGCAGGGTCCCGAGGTGTGGGCAAAAAAAATAAAAAATTCTTCGGTGCACCTTGCGCCGTCGTTCATCATGAGAATGAGGCGGTCCATTACGTCCCACGTCAATGCCCGAGTGCGACTCAACGTGCAACGGAGAGAGCAGCGGGCGGCATGCCCGCCGCTCACTCTCACGCAAAGCGGCTTCTGGTGCAAGGAATTCGTGGCACCTCCTACATGGAGGCAATTGTCAGGATTTTCCGCCAAATCGTGCCCATCTCTCGAAGTGCTGATTACACCGGCCTGTCCCATTTCCACCAAATGAATAGCTATTTTAGTTTAATTATTTATTTTGGAAAAAGTGTTTTTTCGAATTAGATAAAAGAGAATATATATAGGGAACACGTTTTCTTTCTGGAGTGCAATGGAAGTATTTTCGTCTGGCCCTTCTCATCACCCGCTCCTCCCAAATATTCACCAAAAAGGAAATTCCTAATTATCCACACATCCACCATTCGTGCTATCTGGGAGGATAAGAGGCGGGAAATCGAGAGGACGCGGCAAATTCATCGTTTATATCGCAGGTTTGACTAAACCGCGATTGACCTCGAAGCAGTCTTCTGGAAGTTTGCAATTCGTGCTCTTATATGCTACTCGAGTGCCGATAAGAAGAAGAGGAAAACGCATCAATAAACAGAGATAATAGGGCACATTCACAGCGTCACCCCCATATGAGCATCGGTCAGAAGAGTTTCACTGGACGACAGTACCGTACTTAAGACACACGCTTGCTAAATTACAGTGCACTAAAACGACTACGTCCGTGTGAATTAAAACAACTACAGAACTTTAATGCCATTAACAGTACATTAAAGTTCAACTCGTTTGAGTATAAACACAGCACGTGTACACACAAATTGACACGAACACTGTGCCCCAAAATCCAGCAGAGGATCGATATGAATGCGAACATTTATTTTAAGTCTTCACAATACACTTCTGTACGTCGTCGCAAAGCGCTGCGATACGTTGAAGCGCGGCGAATTATTTAGACATGGAAACAAAGGCAACCAACGTCTGCCACGTGTGATGATGTTGGTGTCCACCTCCCGCGAAGGATTAGCGTGACCGAGGCCCATGCTGAATTGAATCACGAACGGGCTCTCGGAGCTTCAATGCCAAAATAACCTCCCCCTGCACGTGTTTGGCAAACCTCAACTGCTCCTCCTCCTCGAAAACACGCGCATCCTAAGTCATTCACGTACCAGCAACAACACGATTTTAACTTTCATTCACTCGCATTGCGCCACACTGAGCTGCCTTGCCACGTGTGATTAAAAAAGACTGTTAGGTTACACGGGTTGCATTTGGTATCACATTTAAACTAAACCATCTTCACATTTTATCAGGTAAGGCCCACTGAGCTGTATAAGGTAGTCGTTTTTTAAGAAGCGACCTGGCCACGAATGATAGCCCAACGAGAAGTGGCTTATCATTTGGAAATGTATAGCAGCCAAATACTCCAAGCGCGTGTTTATAAATGTGGCGGGGAAAACTGGAGCACCTGGAGAAAAATCCAAACGACCACGGGGAGAGAGAGACACGCAAACTCCAAATATACATTCTAGATTTGAAGTTTACGTGACTGCAAGGGTCCATACTCTTTGGTTTTTTCGGTAAAGTCACGTAGGTAAAAAAGAAATAAATTAAACCACGACGTTTCGGAGGCAACACAAGCTTCCGTCTTCAGGTGGCACCATCACAGCAAAATTACTACATCAAGTGGAGATAACTTTAAGAGACACGAGACTATATATCCAAATATATAGCAGGCGTCAAGGGTGGGAGTTGAACCCACAACCCTCCTGCATACCAGGCGAGGTAGTTAACATCTCACCACCGCGGAATCCTCACGGTAGCCAGTGTTGGCCCAACTTTAAACAACAATGGCCCAAAGGCAGTACTGTATGTTCATCATCATCATCGTCGGCCATGGTCAATCCATTGCTGGATGAAGGCCTCCCAAAGTTGCCGCCACCTCTCACAATCCTGAGATGTAGTAAGCTGCCTGGTACCGCCGATTAGCACAATCGGCTACATACGTTGTGAAGTTCAACACACACACACACATACCTTCACACGGGCTAATTTAATACAATGTTACCCGATTAAAAACTTCCAGTGCATAGATAGACTTTGCGTTTTAATCTCGAGTCTTTCAATTTGGCGACAGTATGTAAATCGTAAGTCACCAAACACTTGCCAGGGAATATTGGGAAGAAACTGCTGCAAGGCAATACCCCCCTGCATGTGGCCAACAGAGCCATATGACGTCCATTGTAGGAGGCAGATGTTGATCTGCGTGCAATTATACAAGTCTGTGCGAAACAGCACTGTGTGTTGCAATGTTGATTTGAGCAAAATCACCGTTGGGGGGAGAGGGTGACTTTCTGTAATCAACCCGTGTGCAAAAATATTTTAATCTGGAAAGCAAAATAGATTTGATCTGTAATTGCGTTGCACTGCATTTGAAGCAGAATATAGCGCCAACGTTGAGGCGAATATAATTGTATCTACGGTATGCTATAGCTAAAGCATACATTTTAAGTGTAAAGATAGGCAGTGGCACTGGCAATCAGTTTACAATACAACACACAGCCGTGATGGGACAAATCCATCAGGGTCAAATCCGATTTTCAGCCGTGCCTCAGAGTCTGAAACCGAATTTGGCCGAATTTGAATCCGTTATCTCAGATGGATTGTTGGAATTGCCAGTACATTGTAAAACTCCTCTTATCTGCAACCCCCTATTATCCGAGGCAAACGATGTACAGTATGGGTAAAAACTTTGTAATCCCGAGGGCCTATTCTTCCTCTTATCTGTCAAATGTTCAGCACGTGGGAGGCGCTTCCCAAAAGCTCTCATCCCGTTACCTCCAGGATTCATGTGGAATGACGTTCTGCCAGCAGGAGCATGAACAAAGCCTTGTAATTGGAGGGCTGCATCGTTGCCTATTTGCAGGGCCCGCAGATAAATGCAATCGCGCGTTGGATTCTACGGAAATGCACCTTTCAAATGTAAATGATGATTGTTATTATATCAGCATGGGGGATGACGAGAGCTTTCAATGTGACTGGGATGCTGCAGACGCAGGAGATTAGGAGGCACCATAACATTACTGCACTTGCAGATATTTGAGGGTGAGATCAAATTTGGCACGAAAATTCTGCAAATTATTCACGATTTCCTGCGGATTAGAGTGAAATCATAGAGCTGACTACCACCTTCCCTGACGCCTGTATATTTGGAGTTTGCATGTTGTCCCCGTGGTCACGTGGATTTTTTTTCCAGGTCCTCTGGTTTTTCCTCCACATTTAGAAACGTTTTGAGTATTTGGTTACTATAAATTTCCATGCGATAAGTCACTTTTTTGCGCTATCATTTGTGGCCAGGTCGCTTCTGAAAAATAACTATATGGCTCAGTGGACCTTACCTGGTAAAATAAAAACAGTTCAGTTTATCTCCCGGTACAGCAGTTAATACAATGCACTTTTATTTATTCCCACCGTATCAAGTCTACCCAGCAGTATAAGCGCTTCCATCACAGTCCATCGACAGGTTGCGTGTAGTGGGGTAAAGCGTGACTTCTCCCAACCAACGTGGAAGAGGAGGCCAAATACCACCTAGAAGGGGGTCGCTACAGCTCCCATCAGCATTGGCGGTAGCAATCAATTTGCTGGGCTGCACCTTTTACTACGACTACTCCAGAATATTTATCTGCGCGGTTGTTTGTCGTGTTCTGCGGGTTGGTGGTTCATAAATTGATGTATTGATTCATTCAATGCAGTAGAATCATGAGAGCATTTAACGAGTTCTGAAACCCCACCATAGTATTGATTAGACAAGTGGCCTCAATCAATACCCGTGGGCTTTTAATTTATGTGCGAGTTTGCCATTGATATCCAATGGATGCATTCCTGCTAAAGGCTGGAGACTTTACACTTTCATGACAGTACAATACTGGATGTGTTGATAAAGCAAAACTCCAATAATCCGCATTGATATGGAGGGGACCATCTTGCGAATCCTGTAATCTGCAGAGGTTATACCGAGAATTCGTGTACAATTCACGCGAGTGCAGTCTGCCACGTATTATGGGAGAAATTAACCACGCGACTACATTTATCCACAAAAACATTGCAGATTATATGGGAAGCGTGGTACGTGACTTCACATCCAAGTAAAGAAATGCCACGAATATTTTTTCACTTATTAAATCATGTCAGCACTGCTAGTGTGTGGGACGTAAACGAAAAAACACTGTCAAAAAAAAACCTACTTCTGCTTTTGCCTCCTGTATATCCACCTTTTCCCCCTGTGCAGCCTCTGTTGTCTCTCTGTCGCTCTCCGTTGGAGCAGCCCCACTCCTACGCACGCACCACTGTCGAACGCACCGCTGTGGACCGCGATGCATGTTCAATCTTGTCGCGGTGTGCCGCGGATTTCGAGAGGAACCAGCAGTGTGCAATTCCAATACTCCAAAAGCTCTTCTTTCAGACGCGCCGTGGATTACATGTGGAAGAGATCCATAGAACTGAGAATTTTTCACGGATTTCGGGATCTCCACTCCCACCGATTACGAGAGCAGTCGGGAACCGCTGGTAAATCGGCGATCCCGGATGTTTCTTTCATTGCGGATTAGTGTTCTGCTGTATATTTTAGCGTTCTCCTGTATTCATGCCATGCGGTTGAATAAATAAATCTACTGTCATGTGTCTCGCAGTTGTTACGATTTTCTCGTCGAGGGCTTGATTCCGCCCATCATCCCTACGAGGTTGACAAAATAAACGAGGAACAACCCCCCATTTTAAGTCAACAGTGGGTGTTCTTGCATCTGCCAAAGGAAGGTCGATTTATCCTCACTGGCTCAGGTATCCATAAGAGGTTTTCTTTTTGGGTTAGATCGAGTAAATATAAATGTGTCGCTAAACCCACCGCAGACAATTAAGTAAACCCACAACATTTACTCTCCAACACACCGGGTGTGCTGCACTAGTGGCAAATGTGCACGTTTTGTTTACGTGACAAACATTACTAATTGGCTGTGTTCGGTGGTGGTGGGTTTAACGACACAATAAGGTTTACGTTATCTAACCCAAAAAAAACCCCTCTATTATGAATAATACTGGTCGCGAAAGCTTCCTACGACTAAGTGTTAAACTGGCTCAGGTACTTATACACAAGATGACCACCTCATCACAATGTTCATTTCAGTTAGGAGATGACTCACTTTTTGACGTTAATAATTATTCTAGCACCAGTATTATTAGTCCCCGCATGTGTACGCGTTGTCTGCTAAAGGCAATATATACAGTAAGTTGAACTGAGTTCACTTCCTTCCAAAAGGAATAAAGCCACGCTGTTTGGCTGGCCCCTAAAGCTGTA
Organism: Entosphenus tridentatus; assembly: GCA_014621495.2. NCBI lineage: Eukaryota > Metazoa > Chordata > Hyperoartia > Petromyzontiformes > Petromyzontidae > Entosphenus > Entosphenus tridentatus. Next base: position 6,076,194 of record CM025641.2, on the reverse strand, counting down.
CAGTGATGATTTAATTGGCAACCACGAACCCACACAAAGCTGCTTGCTCGCATATTATTAAATGTGCTCAACGTGTTGAGCTTTTGGCACGTGGGAGCAGTTGACATTGTGAACAATTACAAAGAGAGAGAGAGATATATTTCAAAGGAGACATCTCACAAACTGCGTGAGAATTGGGGAGGCAATTTTCTCTCGCTGGTGCCGTATTCTGAAGCCTCCTCCACTTCATAGTTCGCAAATACGCGTCGAGTGCGTCATCGGCGGTGTCTTCCCGCCGCCAAATTGGCACGGGTTTAGAGTTGGTGGGGGGGAGGAGGGGCCTTGATCCTCAATCGGGGAAAAAAAACTTGGCCACAACGTGCAGTTGAACTTTACTTCCTCCCCCCCCCCATCTACCACACATCCACCCACCCACCCACGCATCCACCCGTTCACCCGCGCATCCACCCCACGCTTCCACCCGTTCACCCACGCATCCACCCCACGCTTCCACCCGTTCACCCACGCATCCA
>CM025641.2:6001492-6032417 GCA_014621495.2 Entosphenus tridentatus | reverse complement strand
TCCATAGAGCCCAATGTGTTCCCTTACCGACAATTCCCCTGTTATCTACGGGCTTTTGTAGGTACAGTAAATATTAATGCATTGATTAACCATGTTTCTTTCAATGTTATGTGTTTATAATGTGAGAATCTTTATGTATTAATACCCATTGTTTAAATATGACAAGGCACGTTTATTTGGGCGAAAAGGGAGTAACTTTCGATGCTGTCGGAACGAATTACGACGCCTTTAACGTGTATTTCCTCTACTCGCTTAACAACCAAATCACTTTAATGACCGATTTCGTGGAACCAATTTACCGTCGTTCAGAGGGGCGCGTGCTGCTGTTTCTGTATGCGGCAAAACCCCCGCGTACAATATCGATTTTTTTCACGGCATCTACTTTACCTAACGGGGTATTTTTCACACCGAGATAGTGGATGCATTGCAAAAGGTTGACATTATGAACTGGGTTTATTATCGCTGCGTAAAGCTGGATTTGTTACTATGTCGATAGCCCTTTATTCATTGAATTGAATACAACGTGTTATTATTCCACACAAAATGTAGTTTATTTGTTAAACATTTTTATAGCAGTGGGTTGGTTCATACATCACTATATATATGCAGCAATCAAATAATGAGCATATTAGTTGAGTGACCAATTCATTAGTTAAACCATTTAAATCACGGTTGTGATAGTTGTGCATATTTGAGTGCGGCGGATCTTCATTCAGTTATAATAAATGTTTAATACCACATTGTGTGAGGTCAGCTATGGTCAGCAGAGACACTAACCTCTACCAAGGGAATGGGGAATTTACCACGACTGGCTGCAGGCTACCAACGAGATTATTACCCATTTTCTTCTTTATATTGGGGGGGTACACTGACTGATGAGGGTTTTCATCAGCATTATTAATAACGGAAAGAAAAGTATGAACGCAAATGTCCAACATCACAAGCAACATCCGTCAACTTACAAATCCATTCGAGTAACACACAACAACCCACTCTTGCTACGTCACGAACACGTGACTCGATGACGCGATTTGTTATTGAATTTCCATCCATAAATGGCAGCCAGCAAAGGAACGGAGAGCATCAGAGAGCACATAGACCAAGGAGATGGAGCAATGAAATCAGTTCATATGCAGGTAGGTTATTACATTGAAGGATCGCGAGTGGTTTATGTACGTATGTTGAACTTCTTTCACGCCGTACGTGGTCAACCGTGTCAATTGGAGGCGCGGTTCTATCGAAGTGAGGGTTCCAATCGAGATGATTTAAAAGTGCGTAGCTCCAGTGGCTTCCTAATATCGGAAGGAAGAGTGTTCTAGACGGTCGCACAGAAGCGCATCCGTGGCTTGGGGAAGCCTTAATCCGGCAAAGATTGATGATGATAATACTAACGATGAATGCAAGCAGATCATCTGTAAGGCATTGTTGTATTTTTTTTGTTTCCCCTTTGGACTGTGCGGGCGCGATTGTGATCGGAGGAATGATGGACGGACATGCATGGCCACACGTCTCCGATTAGTGATGCCCCTTCCACAATCTCGATCGCACAGCTCAGATAAATGGCGATTTTAATTTGTTTTATGAAGACTGAGCCGGGTGCCTTTTTGGTGCACTGCCTCTGGTAAAAAAACAACCACTTGACTTATCATTCATAAATTGCTTCATAATTCCTCACTATGGAAATATCAGAAGACTCAATGCATGTGGATTAGAGGTTAGACACAGGCCAGAGTCATCGTATGATGACTGTTGGGGAGAAATAAAAAAAACGAAGTGGGCTTCAGCAGATTGACGCCACAAGAAGAGGCGATGGCGGGCGGTCGAGACTCACGACAGAGTGGCAACCAAAGGAGGCAATTAAACCGAGAGGACGTCCATTGCGGAGAAAATAACAATTTGGTAAAAAAAACGTTTAATTTATCGGACGTTGCTTAGACGCCTCAGCATTCGAAAGCGCCTCACGCTACGCAATAAACGCATGCCTGTTACTATCTCAGTATGTCACCAATGTAATGTTTGTAGACCCCTTCATTTCATGTCGGCGCCTTCCATACTCCAGGTAACCTATTTCACGTATGTGAATGAAGATATTTAGGCTGGCTGGTCTCGTCATGAAACTGCAATGAAAAAGCACCAGGGGAGGCAGCTATCACATCTGCCTCACTGAGGGGGGCGTGTCTAACACGCCCCCCTCAGTGAGGACACGCCCCCTCCGTGAGACCACGCCCCCCTCATTGTGTGAATCTGGCTCTGACACTAGCCAGTGCCTCCCCAGCCATTGACCTCACCGCACGTCACTGACACGTGCAGTAGTTTGAGTGATGAAATCGGTTTACCTGAGTGTGCCAGGGACGAGTCTGCGTTCAATGGGTGACGATAGAGCGGTCAGCAGCCAGGCCCCTCGCCCCAGTCCGTTAGGGACGCTCCATCAGTCGAGGTTTGTAGGATTCGTCTGACAACCACATTTATTTCTTCTTGCGTATCCATCCGTGTAGGATTATTTTCCTCTTCGATTGAATGTTAAAGGGTTTTCTTTTTTACTTTACTGGGATTGTGTTGTAAAGCGCTGTGAGGCATTGCGTGAATGGCGCTTTTTACAACCGAGTTTTACTTCATTACTTTACGAGTTTACGTGCGGGAGCCAGGATGGATTGTAACATCGCAAGAGCGTGAGAGAGACGGTGACTGCTTGGGCCTTCGTCCAGCAGTGGCTGATGACGACGAACCTGGCAAGCGCAGGGAAACACTGGGCCTGACTCAACCTAAGTGTCCAAGTCAAATGTCTCGCTGCTCCATAAGGTGAAATGGAAAGCAAATTCCACGTCAATTGTTGATATTATTTTTATGCTTTAACCATGTTTACCCAGGAAAACCCTCGCTAAGTATCAAGACTATTTTCATAAGCGTCGTGCCATGTTTCTGCGCAGTAGTTTTGTCTTGTTGTTTTACAACGCAATGGACGACTCTCCTTCAAACGATGTCACGGGATGTTTCACGTCCACCGTGTAGCTGACGGCACAGAGTCATTTGCGGTGACTACGCGCCGCAGTATTAACCAGGGAGGCCTGCTGGTCTTTAACCGTGAACCTCTGCAACGAGCGGCAAAATGTCCTGCCACTAGGCCGCGTCACTATCCCGAGAGCCGTAATTTGTGCCGATTTGTACCCGGGTTGTGAAGTTGGTTTATATTTGGCATTACCAGCAAATGCAGGAAAATCACCGGTAAAAAAAAACAACTGGTGACTGCTCTTATTTGCTGCACATATGCAAATGTCCAGCAACAAACGAAGGAATCTGCAGTGGTACAATGGGTAGCACAACTGGGCTTGTAATCCAGAGGTTGCCGGTTCTAACCCATGGTATGGCAGGTCAAAACAATGGAGCACTTTCCTTGAATCCATCCGCCTCTGTCCATCCAGCAGTCATCAATCGATGAATTGAAGATTCATAACGCACCACATTCAGCAAAAGCTGAGATGGAAGCGGGTATAAAATTATTACACTACAGTCGATCGGCAAGTCATGTTTGGGAGGGTAAAGTATGGGTATGGCCACTTCATCCAAGATGCCTGGTCATTCTGTAAGAGTAGGCGAAATACCCTCTTTAGTAGAGGCCCCTTCTGGCAGCAGTAGCGAGGGCGAGCAATTGCAGGGCTGCAACTTTACCTTTTAACGGAGAAACAAGGGCAAATGTACCCCACGGCGACTCAGTTCCGCCGCGCGATTTCGTAAGTTTGCAAGCGCGCCAACCAATGGCATTCGTTCCCGACGTTCAGAGCGGTTAAATCGGTTCTTAAAACGTTTATTCGGTCGTCGCTTGACAGCGCTACTTTGCTCGCGATGTCACCGTAATTCAATGCCCTCCGCGAAGCGCACAGATCAGCCGGGTGTCCCGGCAGCAGCTCCATCGTTGGCGTGGCGCATGACGAATGCTGCTCGGGTCGGCGCATCGCCGCGCCGTCTCGGGTCGCGCTTACTTTGAGCCGAGTGCGCCGGCGAGAGGGGCCTTATCGTTTACAGGGGCAAACGAAATTTTAGCCTCGGAGACCGGAATCGAAACCAAAATCATTTTGATGGAAGCGTAGCGGCACAACCACTACATCACCCCCCCCCCCACCCCGTTCGCTCTCTCTGCTGCTTAGCTCGAACGCTGGCCTCAGTGAAGAAATTGGTGACATGGATCTCAGCCCAAGAGAGCTTTTTCCATTTTTCATCACGTTTGCTGCAACATCAAACTAATTGACAATGTCAATGGGTTTTTTTTGAGCGAGGGAGACAGGTCCCCCGTTTGACTTATGTGAGCCCTAAGACTTAAACAATCGAAGCCTGTAGCAACATTTTGTCAGCCGACTCCCAAGGAAGCCGGGAGTGGACGATTGCATCTTCTTCAACGTGAATTTTCTCATGTCTGTAGATTGCGTGCGGTTTTAGTTTGATATGATGAAATAAATTTAACACGTCGGTTTTCGCCACCAATATTATTCATAACTATTCTGGCAATTCGCCCCGTTGATGCTGGATTTAATTACCTGTGAAACGTCGTGCTTAAATTGGAAACGTGGATTAACTTTTCCAACACACCGGTGGGTGAAGTCGTAACTAACTGGCGCGTTGTTTACGTGACAAACCTTACTGGCTGTGGCGGGTATTAGAGGGTTACGACACATTTATGCTTACGCGATCTAACCCAAATAAAATTGATTAGGATAAAATAAATCCGCGCAAAAAAAAACCAAAGTTTATTTACCGAAAAACGTTCCAACAACAGTTGTAAGCCCCCTTTCCGATTTAAAATAAATGTAAACAAAAGTCCATGTACGGTATTGGTTTTAAAAAAAGCGAGCTCTTGGATCATTTATCGAAGCGGATACACGTTTGGTCTGTGGAAGTGCTTCTTTAAGCAGTTCTGCCAAAAGCCCACTATCAAACATCGCACACTGTTGACAGCTGACTGAGTGCCAAGGCCATAATGGACTGCGGGGGAGCGCCTCTCATCCGTGGCCCTATCACCCGCAAACTCCTATTCAGTCACAGGGGCCTAAAGGGCCTGTGAAATCTCTCATATTCGCCCCATATCCTTGCCTCACCAACAAACCTTTTTCCATCTTGCATTGTGGAACCGCTTCCGATTATCTGGAAAACGTTTCCCCTGTAGGGTGGAGAATTCATCCGTTTCTCCCATTCGTGGCGGATAAGTTGAACGCATTTTCAGATAACCCCGTGTATAATAGGACACGCGATATCCATACATTGAAGTTATTGATTTCATGCTCAATTGAGCATTGAGGCAGTGGTTGTCTCCTATATATATACAATCTGCGGCAATGCGAGATGCGAGTCACTTCAAAGGACAACCACCCACTGTTGACTTCCCCAGAAAGTGATTATCCACTTCGTTGAGCTGTCATTTGTGGCCAGGTCGCTTCTGAAAAAGCGCTACGTAGCTCAGTGAACCTGACCTGTTTTTAAAACACGTTCCTTCGGAGTGGGCAGGTAGGAACATGGTTAGACAGCGCATTCGTGCACGACAGCCAGACAACTCATACCTGGTGGGCAGTGTGGAAGCTGTTACTACCTGTATAAGTGTAGTGTATCGTGTCGTGTATAGTGTAGTGTGTAGGTTAAACGTTGAGTTTTATAAGGGCACCACGGGGTGACCCACCCAGCCCCCTCCCCTTGCTTAGGCCCCTCCCATTACCCCCCTCCCTTAGGCCCCTCCCCTGACCAACCCCCCATATCCTTAGGCCCCTCCACCTGCCCCCCCCCTCCCTTAGGCCCCTCCTCTGAACCCCCCCCCCTCAGGCCCTTTTCATGACTCCCCCCTTCCTTAGGCCCCTCCCCTGACCCTCCTCCCTTAGGCACCTCCCCTCTCCGTACCCGGCAGTAGGTCTCCACCAATCAAAAAGCTGTTTGTAAGGTCTCCACCAATCAAATAGCTGTGTGTATTATATATTTATTTATGCACGACAGACAGACAAACAGTCAGACAGACAGACAATTAATCCCTGGTGGGCAGTGTGGAACATTGTTCCTACCTGTAAAAAGGTGTTATTAATGTCTTTGAACCTGGAGGGATGCTGGGATGATGGGGTGAGTCAATCCCTAGACGGGATTTGAACTCTCGGGCTTCTGATTGCGAGCCGCTCGCTCTACTGCTGAGCTAACTGGCTGCCTTAAAGATCGTCCCACATTTATGTCTGCCTTTGCAATGGCTAGTGTGTATACAGTACTACCTCGATATGCGTATATTCGACAAACTTTAGATTTTTTTCTACCATTATTTTTACACAGAAAGCTAAAAAAACACGAAACTAATATACATTTAAATGACGAAGTAAATAAGTAATGTGTTAATTCAGTTACATTACTATATAAATAATGATTACATTAATGTTTCTTTTATTTATGTTAGTTTTTTATTCATTTTAATACTATACAGTATTAAATATATTATTTTCAATATAAATTGTCTTTGTTTACAATGTAAATGATAAGTTATGAATAATTTATAATATTAAATGGTAAGTTACGAAGGCAGGCAACAGTATCCTCGTAGTACTCATGTTATAAGTCACCAATTATACGAAGTTTCGATATATGAACGAAGCTCCAGGAACGCATCTACTTCGTTAATCGGGGAGTGATACCCCCCCACCTTCAACATCCCCACACCTAGGTGCCCCCTCCCGCCCTCAACATCAACCGCCATTCGCCACTAAGTGGCGGTGACGTCACCACAGCGCTTGTGCTAGGCTAGGTGCACATTGAGGCCACGTGAAGTGTCGAACGCCCGACGGCAGGAGGTCACGGGGCAGACGCAGCAGGTGCCGTGGGTCGACTGAGATGACTGGCCGATGTACCACCTGCGCCCCCCACTGTGTCTCGCACGTAAAAACCCACAGCCCCCCCTTGCCCCCCCCCCTCCGCCTGCCACCTCCCTCGCCTCCCTCCCCAATCAGCGCCTTCCCCACGCGCGTTCAGCGGCGCGTGTCCTTCAGCCAATCAGAACGCGGGGAAATGTGTTTGCGAGCCATCGAACAAAGGACGGTCACTTACATCAGATGCGCTTCTGCGGCCGTCTGGAACGCTCTTCCTTCCGATATTAGGAAGCCACTAGGAGTGATGCGATTTAAAATCATCTCGGTTGAAAACTCATTTTTTGATAACTTAATTTTTGTGTGTGTTTCGTTTGTTTTCCTCCCCCCCCCCCCGCGCACCTCCAATTAGCACGGTTGGCTACGTATGGTGCGAAAGAATTTCAACATGCACGCATTCTTCGATACATTTTGTTACTTGAGATTTTGTATTTTTTTTTGTATCAGACCTTACGGGTTGAATGGTAAATGCGTCTGGTGGAACGTATCAAAGACGATGGGATTTGCACTTTGTCAGTGGAAGTCCTTCTGAAGCAGTGATCTACAAGGCCTTTGTATAATTGGCCACCAGAGGGACTGAAGGAAAGGTTATTGTCTGATATAGTCTGCTGGTCAACTGCATGATATAAATCTAACTTCATATTTCTTCATCCCTCACGAATAATTTAATCGTGTCTCTGCTGTGTGTGGCCTTCCAATTTGTATGGCCATGTTTGTGGCGTGTTTTTTTTTTGTCGGGATGGCCGTATTTTTGTCAAAAGCAAATACCGTGTTGTCAATATTATTCCCCAACTTGAATTGATTTAGATTTTTGTAAATATTTACATAATGATTTCCATCTGCCGATGGTTTGCATGTTGACAAATGGCTTATTTATAGTTGACCACAAATAAGCTTGAAGCCAGTATCTATATGGACCCACGGTTTGAGTAAGTTCGAATGTTACGTGGTGATTAAGGTGGTCTCTTTGCGAAACAAAAATCTAGATATGGTTAAAAAAGGACATTTAATATGAACACACGCCTAAAATTGCATGAATAGCAAATGTTCATATCTCTTAGATATAACATAAACACAAAACAAATGCACTGCATTATTCCTTTAAAATCTCACGGGCACTCGTTTATTAAATGCTGCCACGTTTAGATCTTGTAATGCATCCCTTTTCCGTGCTTGCATTTCGCTTACGCAAAATAATCTTTTATTTGTGGCCCCAAATAAACCAGCTATTGGAAGCCCTCACTGCTGAGAGACCGTTATTATTAACGATCCTTGCCTCTGAGAGACTGCACTCCAAAGGCGATAGGAGCATTTTTGTGCGACAATTTTAGATGCATGTCTCTTAACCTTGTCATTTTATGACATTTAATATATCATTCATATACGTGCGCGTGCGCACAAGACAAAGACAAGGATCCCCGTATGACATCTAACAGACCGTTTGGGGAAAAGTGCCGTTAGCGAGCATGTAAGAAGGCCGGAATGGCACACGAGGGTGTGTGTGTGTGTGGGTGGCCAGCACCACGCTCGGCCGCCTTTGTCTCCCGAGTGACAATGTTTAAACACATCGCACCAGGTACTTATTTGAGGCCGAGTCAACCGAGTGGAGGCCCAGGACCGGCGCAGAAAATCGTCACTGGTGTTGGCCATGAGCAGAAATCGAACTCGGTTTCGCCGGCACTGTGGGAGGAAATTTTTCACATGACATGACCCAAGGCCGCAAATATAATATATATTAGGGGGGGGGGGGGAACACATCCCCCCCCTCCCAATATTCAAATATGCTTAAAATGCCCCCCCCCCCCAATATATTGCTATATATATAAAAAAAGAATTGCTATGCTATGTAAATAAAAACAACACTTTGCTAAACCTTGGCCACAATATATGGACTTGTCTTCATATAAATCAATGCATAGATTTCTGTTTATATGATTGTGGTTATGGTTTTACTTTATTAATCCATAATCTCTGCCATTACATACAATGAAACAAGAAAAGGTAAAAAAGAAAAAAACAGAGGAATGTAATACCACACACTATTAGACATTGTAAAAAATAAATTAAAAGTCCATCCTATGTTAGTGAATTTTTTAATATTTTAGGCAGGAAATTCGTTTTCAAATTTAGACATTTTTCTGGGTTGGGACCTCCAAACACCCTGGAAGATTTGATCCCCACCAATGTTGACTCCATGGCTACGGCCTTCACATGACCACAGTGGAAGTGAACACCGTCATGCATGCAGCACCTTACAATCACAGAGGCGATTGTATCACAAATAATTTCTCAAGATGAACTATGAGTGCTGAAAACTGCCTTATTGAAAACGTACGATGCGTGTGGGTTTATTCAATCATAAAGGCAACTCGCACCCACGAGGCTGCCCTGTGAAAACACCGTGCAATTAGTTAAACACACTCTGGACGCACAGAGCACACGCTGTTATGCATTTGTATGAGTAAAACAAATGTCAAGTCATCATTTTCATTTTAAATGCATTTGTAAGATACGTTATTTTGACAGATTAAATAAAAATGCAGTTTGCCATTTAACCCTGGAACAAAATAACAATAGCGTGTCATTAATCATTGCATAACATACGTCACATGCAGGGTGTATTACAGTATCCCCTCGTCATTTGCGAGGAATACGTTCCGTTGATGCTTGTGAATGCCAAATTTCTGGGAAAATGATATGGGCCTTTTTATTTACCTTGGCTAAAGAAATAAGCTATTAAACACATGCAAATCTCATCACTTTATCGCATTGCATTCTCATCACATGATCTCATCTCGTCCTGTCTCTCTCTCGGTCGATGGATAAAGCTCAAAATGCGATTCGCGGATGACCATAACCACGGATAGCGATTCTAGATTTGAAGCTTTCGTGACTGCAAGGATTAATACTCTTGGGTTTTTTTCGGTAAAGTCACGTAGGTAAAAAAATTATAATAATAAAATAATAATCTTTGAAAATAACTTAATTAAATTACGACGTATCGGAAGCAACACAAGCCTCCGTCATCAGGTGTAACTGCTCCAGTACAGTTACTGTGGCAGTAATGTTTTACGTGACCTCTACCGAAAAAAACTTAGAATACGCGGATAGCGAGTTCGTGAATAACGAGGGAAGACTGTAGATCAATACAAAATCAAAGGAAGGTTGCAGCTCCGTCATTATTTTCACGACTGGCAGAGGAGACGCCACGAGAAAGAAATCCTGCTCGAAAGAACCCGTGGCCTGCTCACTCCTGCACGCTCACCTCATCATCCTTGGGAGAGCATCAGAATATTTATTGAGACTGGTGGAATCCGATGAGCTCGAAAAGCTCTTTTTCACAGATCTCCAGTATGGGCAGATCAGAGCGTTACAGAAAAACAAGCAATACGAAGCACGATATGGGGTGCAAAGTATAGGTAAGCTAAATAAACACTTAAAACATATACAAATGTAACAACAATATTTGCATCTTACCAGACAAACCCCACTGAGGTATTAGCTTCTCTTTTTAGAAGTGACTGTCCAGAAATAATCGCTCACCCAAGTGGCTTATCACGTGGAAATGTATAGCAAAATACACTAACCGCACGTTGATTCTAAGTGTGGACGGAAAAACCGGAGGACCCGGAGAAAAACATCCATGCGACCACGGGGAGAGAGACGCCCTCAAGTGTTGAGGCATCAGGTTCGGGACCGGGCCCCTGACCTCCTGCATACCAGGCGAACAAGATAACATCACACCACCGTGGCACCTCTTTAAAAAATAAAGGCATATATGTTGAACTTCTTTCGCACCGTGCCTAGACATCCGTGATAATAGGAGTGCCCACACAAAACTTTAACGCCGAACCGTACTTACATTTAAAATCGACCGTGATTTGAATCATTCTTGTCAATAGTTTATCTGCGAATGGCTCCCAAACTATTCAGGAATTTCCTGCCATGTCTTTTTATTTTCAAAACACTTTAAAGAATGGGGGAGGGGGGGGGTGTTAAAGCAGAGGAAGAGAGGAAAATGAGACACCCAGAGAAAATCTGTTACAATAAGGAGAATTTAAACAGCGATGCTCCAAGTCAGGAAATAAACCTTAACCCCGGAGTACCATAGTACCACGGCTCTCGCATAATGTCCGTGATGCAGTAATTTTTAGTCTGTTGATGGTCGGCGATTCGGCAATCGACTCATCTCGACGAGCTGTACACGATGCACCACCACGATGCGTACGAGCGTTCAGGGTTTCAGCGCAATCGTCCTCGCTGCGTTTCGACATTGCGGAGTAGCACTGATTTCGGATTGATTAGTACCCCAGTCGCGGAGTTGAAGTACACCCCTGGAAAAAATAGTGTCCCAGAAATAAAATATTAAATTGCCTCGACCATTTTGTATTATTTGGTACCCCGGGGTACCGCCGTTAGGATCAAATAACAAACGTGTACTGCCATCTTCTGGCCACCACATAGCCCCAGCAGCTGGGCAATTTGAGAGCACATACCTTTCGTTTAGCGAGCCTTCAAACATGCATTAAAAAGTATTGATTAGAGCCCAATAAAGGTTGCATTAATATTGCAGGGTGGCTCAGAAAACTCACATCTGCTCATTTTTTTTCCAAACGCCACGTGTATCGAGAAGAAATGGTCGTGCTACTGCGTAGATTTTCACGGTCCTGCCGTTCCATCTCTCCGAAGTGATTTCTTGTCGCACCGCGTGTGCCGTTCGGCACGATGTTCAACGTCAAGGCCCGCGTGCTGGGAGCTTCCTCAGGGGAACGAATAAAGCACAGATGCTGCATTTACTCGAGCTCAGGAACTGAACACTCAGGTGCAGTTGCTTTGAAGAAACTCCCAGCACGTGCAGCGAAACGTCGGATCACCGTGCCGGATTAGCACGTGGCACAACCATTAAAAAAAATAACACATCGGGGGGGAGGAGGAAACGATAGCGTTCTCAAGTGCACCGAGTTTTGTAGCTTTCAGCCTCGTCATATCCCATCGGTGGCGGTGACTAAAACAATGGAATCGATACCAAAAAAAGGCGCTCTTGTAACGCGGTACTCAACACGTATGCTCAAAGCCGCGGCCGTAAGCTGTGAAAGCCAACACTTGCCATCGACAGCTACTTGAGGGGGATTGGTGGTAATGGTGGGGTTGTAAAGACGCACTCGTTGAATGAGTCACCACAAGACGCACACGCCCCCCCTGCCTGTGGTTCCATCAGCCCATAGTTTTTGCCGGCCAACGGAGTGTGTGATCTCATCTTGCAGATGGGGAGAATTGAATAATGATGTCTAAAAGACTGCTTTTAATCCGGCAGTGACGATGCACGTTACTGGCGGTGAGTGTTAGCAAAGTAGATCAAATAAAAACGTTTGTATTACATTGAAAACAAAGCTATTAAAAAAGTTTCGGGTAGGTTAGACTGACCGCATTTGTATACTGTACAGGACATCGCTAGCCCAGGAATCTGTTATTTTCTTGGAGATGAAACAATTTCCCGACCATGGGAAAATTACGGAATGCAAGAACGTCCTCGTAAACCTCGCTTTAAATGAAGCCTGCGCATGGAGCCTGGTTTCTCTTGCTCGTTCATTCGAAACCATCGTGGCCACGGTTGCGAAAGATGTAAAGGTCAGCGTGAATCTTCAACCGGCATGTACATTCACACCCAAACATCAGTCTGCCGTGGCCACGTGTCACCAGTGTCGGTCTATTTAAGAAATAAGAAATATTTTCCCTTTCGTATTAACCTTACGAATCGGCTGTGTCGGCTGGTGGCGGGTTTAACGACACATTATATTTATGCGATCTAACCCAAAACAATAAAACTCCCCTCTATTATGAATACTTCACCACGCCGGTCAGTGCGGGTTACTGAAGGGCAGGTTGAGTAGACGTGCGAGCACAGAAGTACAGCACAACCACACGGATTTATGGATTTGACTGCACTGCCCACTGCTGCCGCCTTCAATGATGATAATCGTGAATTCATCACGTGCTTTTGTCATTTTACTACTCGGATATAGTTGGTTTCCGGAAACACCCCGTTGGTCGTTGTGGTTAACACGTTCCTGCGGAGGGAGCTGGTAGGAACGTTGGGTTGCTCGGTCAATGGCCAGGGTCAACGGCGGCGTGGTGTATTCCGAAAATATGCCCGACTGTGAGGGCGGGCGCAAGCCGGCGTGAGTAGGTTAAACGTTGAGTTTTATAAGGGCACCACGGAGTGACCAGCCCCTCCCCACCCAGCCCCACCCCTCCCACCCCCCACCCAGCTCCACCCTCCCCACCCAGCCCCTCCCCACCCTCCCCACCCAGCCCCTCCCCACCCTCCCGAACCAGCCCCTCCCCACACTCCCCTCCCCACCCAGCCTCTCCCTCCCCACCCAGCCCCTCCCTGCACGACGGACGGACACAATAATCCCCTGTGGACTGGTGTAACCAGGTTCCTACAAGTATTTGACCATACTTCACCCTGCTGGTCAGTTCGGGTTGGCGATGAGTGGAGGTTTTGGAGTGGGTGGGGGGTGTCTAGCATTGGTTACAATCTAAGCCTCGCCAGTGATGTTAAGCGAGGCTGTAAAATTGAACTCGGGCCACCTGATTCACAACACGACGCACTAACCACTGCACCCCCCCCCCTGCTCCCCTCCGTTAATGTAGCCATCGAAAACGAGATTAAGCATCAAGGTGAGAATTTCGTTATTAACCTTCGCTTCGGCGACGGTTTATGATAATGAGAATTGCAATCGAGTACAAATTGTCCTCTAAAAAAAAAAACGAGGTAATGACAAACTTACGTCTGATGGATTTTCTAAACGGCCATGTGAACGCGCTGCACATGCACCTTGGCGAGGCTGAGCAACGCGCGAAGCTCTTAGCATTGCTCTTCCGCGGCTAATACTGGTGCCAACACAAACCACGTCGCCGTGTGGGTTTCGAGTGAGAATGTCCATCAGCAGGGCGCGTGTCACAACAAGAAGCGTCCGTTTATAGAACACAGCCGGCGCCTGTTAACGTGTCGCCAAGAATCACAATTTGTCGTCCAGCTGCGTGAAATCGCACACGCGGGGGCATCTTTTGCTACATCTCTCGTCGCCGCCGTGGTTGTTCTAGGACATGCCGTAAACTCACCGATAGCGGTCTCGCGCACGTTCTATTATCGTGCTATGCTTTACTATTCATACGCTTAATGGTGTGTGCGCGCGCGTGCGTGCGTGCGCGTGCGTGTGCGTGTGTGTTTTACGAGGGCTTGCCAAGGGTTGCTGTTCACGTACGGCCGTGGCGCAGCTGTGGCAGCGTGGCAACGTGGCAACGAGAACTCGACTCGCAAGCGGAGAGGAGGGCGGTTCGAATTCAGGTCACGGGTTCGCTCTGCAGTCGATAACCTTCCTTCGGAAAATAATGGCACCTCTGCTCTGGAATAAAACGCGCGCGTGTGGGGGATGACGCTTTTTATCTGCTTGACAGTTTATGCAATGATTAAATAACAGCTTGCGTTAATATTGCGCCCATGGTTTAACAAATACAACGGAGCGCAGTGGTTTAGCCTGGGGGAACTGCTCATGGTTGATGTCCCTGCGCACATTGTATTTATGTTGAACTTTTGTTGCACCATACGTAGCCAACCGTGGTAATCGGTGGTTGCCAATTACTGCCGGCCAAACACAAAAGCCATATATTCTCCAAAATGAAAATATCTTGCGCGTATTTGTGATGCTTTCATTTTATATAAATCCTCAACAGTAAGTAAAAAAATGTTAATTTCAACGTTCGATTTGACGTTACATACAATATTGAATCGATAATGATTTGTGTCATTTTGTCATGCCACTGCTGGATGAAGATATATCTCTCCCCGTGCCATGTGAGTCACAGCGGTTGTTTCACCATGCCACACCAACCTCGGTTGTGTAGTGCTACGACCCTGGCGATCTGACTTCGATTCCCAGCCAGGGAAAAACACGACTCGTGAGTGATCTTTTTTCTTTCCAGTTTCATGATCTACTTTAAGAGCACGGACACATTTTTCTGGCAAGGATGAATAATTATGCATTTGTATTATTGTTAATGCTTAAAACACATAATTTATTTTATGTCATTACCATCTTGCTTATCGTGAAAAAAAACACATGGGTATCCTGATTAATCCTGCGGTTTGCGTGCGTGATAACCGTAACGGTACCACACGTGGACGTTCAAGATCCCGTGACGTTGCTCGTAAGAGTAGTCGTGGTCCACACTTGGCAAATTTGAAAAAATACTGGCAGCAAATTACTCAATTGAAATCTAGGACAGAGGATCATCGCCACCATCCCTACTGTGAAAACTTGCCAGGACCCTCCTGAACGAGAGTCGTGAGACTCAGCGAGGCTCCCTTGAGTAAATGGATGTAATGTAAATACTCCTATGAAACGGTGCAACTTTTGAGCAATTCATTGTGAGACCCAGAAAAGCGAACAAAACACAACAGCTTCCATTAAGCTAAACAACATTAGTGGTGGCAACCTCCACGGGGCCAGTACCAGGCTGGGTACAGCCTCAAGGTTACGTGGAGTTGCGCGAAGGCCAACCGGTTGATAGCCGTGGGACAGACCCAGGAGTGAAAACATCACCGTCCAGCTTGACAGGCGGAGACGCACCAACATCACTGTGCCCACGTGCTGGATTTTTGCTGTTGCGTGTAGTCACTTTAAGATGTTTCTTTATCATGTTTTTGTTTGTTGCGATTGCACCCGAGTCAAGAGCCGCATGGCTCACAGGGCTATACCTAATAAATGAAATTGAAAACTGTGATTAAAAAGCTGCCTGGAGCTCCCGAGTAACGATGTTTAGACACCGCACTAGGTACTCATTTGATGCTGAGTCGACCTAGGGGAGGCCCAGAACCGGTTCAGATAATCACCACTGGTTTTGGTCGAGCGGGAATCGAACTCGTGTTGTCGGATTCGTAGAGTAGCGTGCTAACCGCTACATTAACGCTCACACACAAAAGACAAAGATCCCCCGTATATCCTGAACACACTGTTGGGGCAAGTGCTTTTAGCGAGTTGCACCTATGAAGGCCGACACGGCACACGAGGGGGTGGGTGGCCAGCCACCCCGCCCGTATGAGAGGGTAATTGTGTGTTGGTAAAGCCCCATATCACGCTGCCTTTATCACCGCAGTGCTGATGTACCAAGTACTCATTTGAGGCTGAGTCGACTTAGGTGAGGCCCAGAACCGGTTTAGATAATCGTCACCGGTGTTGGCCGTGAACGGGAATCGAACTCGGGTCACCGGGTTCGTAGGGCAGCGCGCTAACCGCTGCATCCACAACTCCCCACTATGCACACAGGACACACACATGCCCGTTTCTTCACTTACATTGCCCTCTGTTCCAGCGAGGCTACAAGGGAATGATTTCTGAATATTCTCAAGCCGATCATATTCCAATTCCGCACTCTTGCTCCTCGTTGCAAGTAAGCGGCCAATTCATTCTGACTTCCCTTCGCTACTCCCAACAGGTGTCGGTATCGTATTGAGCTCTTTAAAATGAAGATTCCTTATCAGAAAGAAAGGGGAAAGGAACTCTCTGCTTTTAATGCGTAAGGTTTTGTTTTCCGAAATTGCATTCATCTGAAGGAAACATTTACCTTTAGCACCACACCAATAGATCAGTCGGCTCTACCGGTGTTTTAAATCGTAGCCTGGTTCGATATCGGAATAGTGTTCCAGACGGTATGAGAGTCATTGGTAAAATGTTAAGTTTAACGAATATGTAATTGTTGTTTATGTATCGATAAGTCAAGAGATATTTAAGTCCGTGCTTTCTATTCTTGGTTCTTTCGGTAAAGTCACGTAGAAGGGAAATAATAAAATAATAATAATAAAACATAATAAAATTCAATATTTTCAATTCCTGGCTCTGGCTAACATTATTTTATTATGTTTAATTTGTATTCTTTTATTATTTCCCTTCTACGTGACTTTACCGAAAGAACCAAGAATATGAATCCCTGCAGTCACGAAAGCTTTAAATCCGTGCTTCCCGTTTGCCTTGGGTTAAAAGTGGCGGTGCTGTGACCTCGTGCAATTCTCTCCCAAACGCTCTAACACAACAATAATGCAACATGTTTGCTGTTCTGCAGACTCCATCGACATTCTGCGTCTGTTGTCTGTGTCTCATTTCTGGACCGCATTATTTCTTCCAGTCGGCACATCTGTATCCACGCGAAGAATGACCGCTTGCAATTGTAAAGATCGTTTGCCCACAAGTAAGGTTAACACACAGATGAAATAACTACTTCCAAAATCGCTTAAGCTGCGGTATTGCTTCATGCACTTTTTCAATTCATGTGCCTTCCAACTAAGCAAACACGAGTTCAATTCCTGGCTCTGGCTAACATTAGTGGTGAGCCATATCTGAATCAGTCCTGGTCCACCACCACCACCCTCACCTTCATCTTCACCAACCCGCACTGACCCACGTGGTGACGAATGGTCGAGCAAACCTCCATGACCTACACGGGAGTGTGGGAAGTCCTTTATCCAGCAGTGTATAGCCAAGGGGTAGTGAATTAATTATTATTTATAATTATCAATCGCTAGCCACATTAAAAATGTCAACAGCATTGGACAAAACAACAATAAAGCACCAATCATAAATGCGGGAGCAATTACACTACCCACCAGGGATTATTTGTCTGTCTGTCGTGCATAGCCACGCCCTCGATTTGTATTTCATAGAGCGCTTCGGGCGGGCTCAGCACCACGTGACGCGCCGCCCCATGCAGCTTGCGCCGCGTGACACGGATCGCACGAATGCGCTATCCAAACAAGTTCCTACCTGCCCGCTCCGAAGGAACGTGTTTGCGCAGACTCCGGTCGTGAAGACCGTGGCGCTTCACCTCTGCACTTTACGATGCATTGAAGAGGCCATTGAACGGCTCCGCACGTAACCTGCTTCCAAAACGGAACGGCCACACAAAGTTCGCAACTAAGAAATAAACAACGTACACTCGACGAGAGGATGGTGATGACTAATGGTGGAGCCATAATACTGGTTTTATTTAGATCGAGGGAAGATAAATGTGTCGATTAATTGCTCTTGTGGAAAATGGTATGCTGGGCAGGCAGGACAAATGATCAGCACGAGACTAAAAGGACACCAAAGGAATATTAAACACTCCCAAATACAGAGGCAGAACACACGTGCCGACAAGGACACTCAATTTATTTTGACAATGTTGAAGTTCTGTGCAAAACTAGTGACTACTGGCCAAGACAAATGAAAGAATCTATCGAAATTTAGAGAAATTAAAAAAATAACCGTTCAGATAGCTACAGGCTTAGTGCTGCTTGGAAACGAATCATCAAATCACACATTGTTTAAATGCATGCCTATACTGGTCACCATACGTCATTGGGGATTACCTGTGAACAGACAATAACAGGAACTGCTAATTTAGTGCACACAAACATGCATAATGTACATTGATTACCGTATGAATAACCCAACCGGTAGTGAATACCCATTGTAATTTATATGCATTCATTAATCCCCCCCCCACTTCGCTCAAGAAGGGCTCAGAAGTGACGTCATCACATCTACCCCTCTATTTAAGGAACCAAACGGGAGGAGGATTTCTCCACTAATCTGGCTGCCGCCTGATGATGCCAGTTGTAATTACTGGCGAAACGTCGTGGTCAGATTGTAAATGTTCTGGATTTGCTCTCCAACACACTGGTGTACTGCACTAGTAACGAATTGGCCACGTTCTATTTACGTGTCAACCCTTACTAATTGGCTGTGTCGGGTGGTGGCGGGTTTAACGACACACATTTATGCGATCTAACAAAAAAAAACCTCTATTATGGATGATACTGGTCGTGAAAGCCTCCTACGTATTAAAGGTGACGACAACGATGGCGGTATCGTTCAATGATAGCAGTGTTACAACTGGGCGGGGGGGATGCCAGGCACAGTGGTTGTGGATACCGGCAATCCAGATCTGGTGTATTATCTAGCCTCGGTGACTCCAGCGGTCATAATAATTATCCTAATAATTTACCCTTCTAATGGCGCCTTTTACCCGGAGTGTTTGTGGGTACCAGTAATCCAGAGCTGGTTGCAGTATCTGGCCTCGGTGACTCAGCGGTAATAATCATAATTATATAATGTATACTTCTCATTGCGCCTTTCACCCGGAGGTCACAAGGCGTTGGACAAAACAACAACAGCCGCCATTTGCTACACTAAGTGTTGGTGATGTCACCCCTGTGCCCAGGTGCACTTTGAGGCCACGTCAAGTGTCGAAAGCTCGCTGACAGAGGAGGTCACGGAACAAGACCCAGGTGCCATGGGTTGACCGATGACTGGCAGATGAGCCTGCTGTGCCCCCTACCAGTGCAGGACCACACCAATAAAACCAAACACAAAAAACAAAGGATTCAGAGAAAACACCCTTAAAAATAAGTAGAGTGAGTAGCTCGTGGTCGGAAGGTTTACGAGTTCAAATCCTGGTTGGGAGTTGACTCCGAGGTCGACAAAATTAGTCACACTTTGTGTTGGAAGTTAACAGAATTTGTCCGATAGAGAAACTGGTCCCCCGCCATACGAAAGTGGAATTTCCACCACTGTTTCAGGGCTGTCAACTGGAGATGACCACCGCCTGCCTCAAAGCTCACTTGAGCAGCAGGAGATCGCGTTGGCATTTTTGAGTGGATGATGCACAACATCATCTTGTAAGAGCAAATCCAAACCCGCCACGCTGTGAGAATGCCTGTCTTGTCCGTAAAGATCTGGAGTGCCAGGTCCTCGAATGTGCACTGGATTTTCTTTGAGTACGCAAGTTTCTTCTCGCAAACAAACCATTCATTGTGGAATTGGCCCAAAGTTACAATATATACGCAAACTTTATGATTTGTTTTTTATTCAGTGAATAAGCAAACGGCAACTCTTTGTATTCTGAACAGACATTTTTAAAAATATAAATTAAATAAGACTGAGATTTGACAGCAAGCTTGTGTGTTTATATGTGTATATGTGTGTGAGCCTCAGCCTCAAATGCGAACCTGGTTCGGTGTCTACACATCACCACCGGGGAGACAAAGGCGGTCGGGCGTGAAGTTGGCCACCCACCCCCTCGTGTGCTTTGCCGGCCTTCATAGGTGCTCTATTACAGCACTGCCACAACAGTGTGTTCAGGATATATGGGGGGATCTTTGTCTTTTGTGTGTGAGCGTTAATATAGCGGTTAGCACGCTCCGCTACGAATCCGACAACACGAGTTCGATTCCCGCTCGGCCAAAACCAGTGGTGATTATCTGAACCGATTCTGGGCCTCCCCTAGGTCGACTCAGCATAAAATGAGTACCTAGTGTGGTGTGTAAACATCGTTACTCGGGAGAAAAAGGCGGCCAGGAGTGGTGCTGGCCACCCACCCCCTCGTGTGCTGTGCCAGCCTTCATTAGGTGCTCGCTAACAGCCCTTGCCTCAACAGAACAATAAGGCTATACGGGGGATATGTGTCTTGTCTGTGTGTCCATGCAACATTGACACGGCTAATGGAGCAAGTCGCTGTTGGCAGCGTCATAAATGCATTATTAATGCCCACAGTCAATGGATGACTTGCGTTTATCATTTGTGCCATATTTTACATTGGTTCAATTATTTTTTCAATTGACTTAAAGCTTTGCTTTAATCGCCAGTTGGTGAAAAGTAATTATCTTGTGTGGTCAGCAATTGTCACATAAAATATATTTAATGCATCCATAAATTTTGTATATGGCCAGGCGACATGGGAAAGTTTAAATCCTGTTAAGGGTTGACGGCGCCTTCCATCCCATCTGGGGTTGATCAAATTAGTACCACTTTGCAGGAGATGTTATAAAGAGAGGCTCGCCACCACCATAGCAATGTCGAATTCCCTGCACTGCCTTTGAATTCCCTCCACTGGCTTTGGACTGTATACAGAGCAGGAAAACACTTTTACATTTTCGAACGCTTTCTAATCAAGGTTGAATGCATTAACCCTGTCTATCCATCTTTAATGGGCGGGTGGTGGGGGGGGGACATGATAACACTTGCAAAGATAATCCAAAATGAACAAAACTTTAGTAATACCCTATTGAAAACCAGCCACATTTATCAAAGAGTTGACCAAAATTGGGCACAGAAACAGAGCAAAAACAACTATTTTCAAATACGAAGTTCCCCATCGGCTTCTGTATTGTTAATACTGATAGGAACCTCCTGGTTACACCAGCCCACAGGGGATTATTGTGTCCGTCGTGCAGGGAGGGGCTGGGTGGGGAGGGAGGGACTGGGTGGGGAGGGGCTGCTTACCCCGTGGTGCCCTTATAAAACTCAACGTTTAACCTACTCACGCCGGCTTGTGCCCGCCCTCACAGTCGGGCATATTTGCGGAATACACCACGTGGCCGCCGTTGACCCTGCAGGCCATTGACCGAGCAACCCAACGTTCCTACCTGCTCCCTCCGCAATAATGTGTTTAAATATGTCCGAAGACAAACACGTGTTGCAAATTGTTAAATGATACACGTGTATGCATTCGTTTTCTAACTCGTTTTACTACGATCTGCTGCCCACAGTGATCACATTGTGTCATTTCACCGGAGCAGTTTCTGGCTCTTTGGCCTCAAGACCTGGACACATTGACCGACAGATGTTTGCCATCCGTCGCTGAGACGTAAAGCGGTGCTGTTATTCCAAAGAGCTTACGTGCTACGTGCGATCAGCGCGGCACATCTGTGACGGACTGGACTGGATAAGAGCGTGCGATAACAAATGTTCAGACTTACTTGCATAAATGTGGCATCAATATAAACGTTTGTGTATAATGATAAAACACATTTCTGCTATTCTGCATTTCAAGGAACATCACCATCGGTTTATCGGAAACCCTGATCAGAATAAACAGCCGAATATTATTTGTTGACATGAACAAATAAAAACACCAGTGAATCTATGAACCGGTTTTGAGTAACCCCTTCTCCAACACGCACTGGCCAGCAAGGTGAAGTATGGTCAACGACTGACCGACACAGCGTGGAGAGGTGTGGGGGCAGTGGATTGACAAAGGGCTGTAACATCACAAATACATACACGCTATAGCTGCCCTACATTATTTTTCGATATTAATAGTCTTCAAAAGAGACCTTCGGGTGCAGGCTTTGATGGCCTAAAACAAACCATGGCAAGCAATGCAACATATCGCCGGTGTGCGTGTGCGCAAATGAGGACCTGTTACAGTGTGTAAGCAATGCCACTAGGGAGACAAAGGCGGCCGGGTGTGGTACTGGCCACCTACCCCCCTCGTGTGCCGTGCTAGCCTTCATTTAGGTGCTACTCGCTAACAGAACTTGGCCCAAAAAAGGTCTGCGAAGGCTATACGGGGGATCTTTGCCTTCGTGTGTTTGTTTACTCGCCGTGGCAAAAAAAAAAATTTTTGCGTTTCATGTTGCAATTTGTATTGCATTGCACAATTCAGGAGCAGCAACCTTTTTAATGAAAATTTGAAAAGCAAGACACAGCCGTGCGGTAACAAGGTTTCTCCATATTGCATTGCTCCTTGGCAGGGGGGCACGATTCATTTAATAGCCTCATGGAAGATGCATTTTTAAATCTCTGCAGAGCACCGCCAGTAATGTACAATAATGACACATTGTTACTCACCGCACCTTGGGGGGGGGAAACACATTCGCAAAGATTTTTGGCAAGTTACTCATCTGTAGGATATCAGAGGCTCAAACAGACACAGTCCACTGTGAAAGATAATTGAACTGGGAGCTCCATTTCTAAACAAAACCCAGAGACAATATTCAAGAATAAATACGTTTAATATTAACAGCTTTTATGCTATGCCATCTGGATTGATGGAATCAACTTCCCCTGTACAAAAAGCACCCCCCCCCCCCCCATCATTAACTGCCTTCAATTCCTATCTTAAAGCCTCACATCTTCTCAATCGCTCATTCTCTTCCCTCGCCCCTCCACCCCTTCCCGTCCCTCCCCTCCCCTTTCGTGATCCCGAAGTACCCTCTATCGCGGTCACTCATTCCTCAATCCCTGCACTCCCCTGCCATCTAAAGCGTTCTGTTCTGTCACCGTTTTTCTTTTTTTTACCATGTCAAGCGCCTTGAGTCGAGGTGCTCTTTAAATATAAAATCACATTAGATAGCTTGACAACCATTGGAATGGTGCAGTTTCCAATCCCAGTTGTGTGTGGTGGGGGGGGACTCAGCCTAGGGAATCAAAACAAAAAGGTGACTCTTGTGGATGAGGCTATTTTCCTGTTTCTTGAGTTCCCACGAGGTTAAATAAGAAATGTAATGCATCCCTGGGCTCTAACGGTGCTACACTTGTGATTGCCGTTAGTAAAGCCATTTGTGATCAGGACTTGAAATTGTAATTTTTGGTAAGACTTAACTCGAAAAAGGAAATGCATTTGTGATCCTTGCTGTTATGATAAATGTCATTTTAAATGCTGCACGCGAGCTCCGCTCACGAGTGTCATCCATAATGTTATTTTTGGATTGCTCTCGAGATTATAATTTTGCAGAGTTGTCGTGGTATAATAGTCAAGCACACTCGACTTGCAATCCAGAGGTTGCGAGTTTCAACTCATTCTGCCAGGGCGGAAGTTAAAACAACGGTGCCAGCTCCTTAAAGTTGACTCCCCTGCCGACTCTGTCCACTCAGTCGCATAAATAGGTTCACCACAATTAGTCGTGAGTGGTGGCGTAAATTTTGGGTAAGTCCCACGTCGTCCGAGACGTCTCGCCAGCGTGGAAGAGTAGGCAAAATTTGAGTCCCTCTAGTGGAGGCCATTCCACCAGCAGTGGTGTGAGGGGCGCCACGGTGGCGAGATGTTAACTACCTCGCCTGGTATGCAGGAGGTCGGGAGTTCGATCCTGACCCTGACGCCTGCTCTATATTTGGAGATTGCATGTTCTCCCTGTGGCCGTGTGGATTTTTTTTTAGTTCTCCGGTTTTTCCCTCCACATTTAGACACATGCGTTTTAGAGAATTTGTTTGCAATACATTTCCACGTGATAAGCCACTTCGTTGAGAGATCATTTGTGGCCAGGTCACTTCTGAAAAAGCTTTATAGCTCAGTGGGCCTTACCTGCTAAAATAAAAATAGAATACATACATTTATTGTAAGGCAGCACTTTAACCCTTTGAATCCCTGTTTCACGGAACCAATTTTTTTTATTTTTTGGCAACTTTGTAATATAAAAGTTCTGAGATGTTTTATTCACGTAAGACTTATTACCGGGTTCTAAATTCTCATAGTTTTTTTTTTTTAAACAGCACAAAGAGCGTTCTTACAATGCCCCTAAATGAGGTAGCCTTACATACGAACACACGATGTCAGAATGTTGTATCTGCCTCAGATACACGAGTGTGTATTGCAGGAGTGGCACAGATGGGAGTTCAAACGAATTGATATTATTTCCTGTCAGACCACAATTTCCATTTTGGAAACATACTGGACGTGAAATGCGCGTGCTCGTAATTTATAATATTCAATATGTATTTCAGATGAAAACTAAAAACTAAATGACGTGCACAAATATTAAGACGCATTTTACATGTTTCTTTGTTAAGCCAATATAAACCCTAACTATTATATTTACAAATGAGAGTTTCAGTTGTATGAGCAAACAAACACAAAAACAGTTTCACATTGACATCTACCAGGCAAACGTCTCTTGGAACATTGTTGTCCATCCACACTCATTTAACTCGGAAACATTATTTAACATAAATAAACATATCTATTCATTCCAATAGGGGTTTTCCCCTTTTTTCTGGCAACAAAACTAACACCTTTTGCAAGGAATCATGTCTACATTAACCGCAATACTTGTCTCTGGTGTGGACCAATCAGTTTCAAAGACAATGCATAAATTATCAGAGTATTGTGTTTTTGTTTGCATTTGACTGCAAGTATTGCGGTTAATGTAGACATGATTCCTTGCAAAAGGTGTCAGTTTTGTTGCCAGAAAAAAGGGGAAAAACCCTATTGGTATATTTTGGTACTGGCAAAGGAGGTCCCATGATGAGATATCTATTCATTGTCTTGGTGTTACCTCATTGGAAGTGTGTACATAAGCACAAGTAACAGACAATTCAACACATTCGTCAATGACACTGTTGGTATGCTTTGGGTCTTTCGGTAAAGTCACGTAGATAGGTTCAAAATAAATAACAAAAACTACGACGTTTCGATCGCAGCACAAGCGGTCTACATCAGGAAAAGGGGGTTAGCCTCTAAAGGCAAACTGTTTATAAAGGTTTGTAATGGACGTAGCCCAAGTGTCAGCAGCATGGGCGGGGCAGCTAATGTTAATGTAAGTGACGGTACTCGTAGAGGGTGGGTGTCCACCAATTAAAGGGCTGCCAAGTAATCATTGCACCCCGCTTTACACAATCATACTGCTGACGGTGGAGGTTGCTGCTAGAGGTGATGGTACTTGTAGAGGGCCACGACGGCACTGGTGGTGAGCTTCCACTAATAAAAGGCTACTGCTAGAGGGGATGGTAGTAGTGGGCAGTGATGGTACCGGTGGTGGGCTTCCACCAATTAAAGGGCTGCCAGGTCTAAAATGGCAACCGAGTTATGACTTCTACTGGTTGATAACGTCCTTGCAGTGATTGCTGAGTTGGTACCCATCTTCTTGGTTGAAATTGTGTCTATGTCTATATATATGGATGGCTTCATGAACGAATCTTTGTTGATAGCCAGTGGGTTTGCAAAGTACCGTCGTTTTAGAGAAATTAATTTTGCGTGAGCCCACCGCATTAAAACAATGATCAGCCACGGCCGAAGTATTGGTCCTACCGTGTTTCAGATTTGCCTTAAACACGTTGGTGGAAACCCACCACCAGCGTCGTCGTCGCCTTCTACGAGTACCATCACTTACATTAACATTAACTGCCCCGCCCATGCTGCTAACACGGGGGCTATGCCCATTTCAAACCTTTATAAACAGTTTGCATTTAGAGGCTAACCCCCTTTTCCTGATGATGACCGCTTGTGTTGCGAGCGAAACGCCATAGGTTTGTTATTTTCGTTGAACCTATCTACGTGACTTTACCGAAAGACCCAAAGAATATTAATTCCTGTGGTCACGAAAGCTTTAAATCAACATTGTTGGTCTTAAAAGGAAAAAATATATAAATACAGTCGGTGATATTTTGGGGCAAAGGCCCACTTAAGCATAGCATCTTGAAGCCCTCGTGTGTCCTAGCAAACCTCTGCATTGACATGAAGCTCCTGAACACGTCGGTGTCATCACATGCGAGAATAGGATCGAATAGCATCCCTTCTCTGCTACAGAACACGGCCATTGCCCAAAACGTTGCCATGGTGCTATTGACGAACAGTGCGGACGTCTCTTACCACTTAGAATTAGCATTTTTCTTTTCAGCATAAATCAGCCTCAAAGAGAACGCCTGTTTGTTTTGTTGAAATTTCCACCGAGCATGCCCAATTTGAGTCCGGGCGCAGGCAGACGCGCCATTTTCCAAAACCAAGAAAAGAAGACCTCCACAAATATTTACATATAAACCTCCTTGCTATTTTTAAACACGGCAATCGTTTCGTGGCGAACGGCGCTGTCATTGGAACGCACCTTCGCCTGACCCTTTATAGTCCGGCGTGTGCGAGCACTCGCGCACATTAACGCCGTATACCATAGACCACTTTACACACGAGCATACACGTGGGGGAGGAGATGAGGGTGGGGGGGGGGGACATCGTAATTGCAGCGGCAACATTTTGAGGTCAATTGTCTGTCTCGATCCAATTGCAAGCTCGTCGTGAGGCCGGCACGCAACGACGAGGCACATTAAATTAACAGCGGGATGACAGGAGTATATCGTCTCCAATTGAGCGGCGATTAAATGTACACATCAAACGCATCATCAGTGCAATTAGAGCCGATGCAATATTGCTGCTTTACAATGGGCCACGGCGCAAAGTGGCCGCACTGCATTGCGCGTTCAGCAATCACAGCTCCACAGAATCACTGCCTGTAATATCAGCCTATCACATATCTAAATATACACACACACATTTCTGTCAATAACACTGGGGCAATAAAAGGAGAAAAACATCATAGGTGACGTTCCGGGCAACGGCCCTTCTTCATGAGCAAATACGTTTGCAATGTGTTTGCTTTTCTTTCGTGATGTGTGCGCGTGTGCGCCACTCGCGACGCGGTATCACCAAAACAATAGGAAATGTTTTCCGTTGCAAGGCCGTGATCCCGTGATGAATGTTGGCGAGTTTGTTCCCTCTTTGTTCTGCGCTTTGCGGATCAGCCGCCAATGCAGCCCCTTATCTACCCGCACGTGGTGTGTCCAGTGGCTGTGCTACAAGGGGCCACGCCACTGCGGTGTAAATGAATGAGCAGGCCGAGCTTGCGACGTAGAGGTCACCGGTCTGGTTCGATATACCGGCGCCTCTGTCCACGCAACGGTGTAAATGGGTTCGCGGCTTGTCGATCGCCAGACCGTGTACGGTGGGGTGACGTGTGTCGGTGTGCTCGCTCCATGCCTCTTGCCAACGCGTTAGGCCAGCGTGGAAGAGTAGGACAAATAACCCCTTAGAAGGGGCTCACTGTCGTGAAGGTCCTTCCACCTGATCCACCCCTAGTGGACATCCGTGTTCATCGGAGTCCACATGTCGAAATAAAAATTCGGATTCTGAAGTCATTGAAGGGGGAGATTTGTATCGTATAATAATTGGGCGGGGTAGAGCGGTGAAACAGCAGTTCGCGTGCTGCGCTGTGAAACCGGCGACCTCGGTTTGATTCCCGGCCACAGCTAACATCAGTGGTGATTGATATAAACCATGGGTGAGGCCAACCGAGCTATATAGCGCTTTTAACAGAAGCGACCTGGCCACAAATGATAGCTCAACGTAGTGGCTTATCATGTTAAAAGGTATAGCTGTCGAATACTCTAAATGCATGTTGATTCTAAATGTGGAGGGAAAAAACTGGAGGACCGGAGAAAAATCCATGCGACAACGGGGAAGAGAGACATGCAACCTTCAAATATGCCGGCGTCAGGGTCGGGATCAAACTCTCACTTATACTACACGAGGTAGTTAACAATTGATATTAGAACAAGCACGGCCCCATACACCCTTCAACAACCCGCACTGAGGAGTGTGGTGGAGGCATGGTCAATTAACCGCTCAACCAGCACGGCGTGGCCGAGGACTTTGTTCGTTGGTGGATGAGAATGGCTCAAATGTTATTTTATAGACTGCGGTATACATTGCACCAAACAACATCGGGGTCTCTGTGTCTTCGGGAGGGTTGGCTGTGGCTCATTCGGTGTCGCTCGTGAATTCAACGATGGAAATTCAACGACGTAAATTCAATGATGAAATTCAACGATGGAAATAATTTATTCCTACGTCAGCGACCAATGTATTCACGGAACAACCACTGCCAAATGTTCACAACAATGGAGCTAATTTTACATGACCCCACCCCCCAGAAGAAAGATAGACCTTCCGCAGATTTGAATTTGTAACCTTGTGATTGCAAGTCAAATGCGTTTTTCAAAGCGCCTCCCAGACAGACATTGCATGTCCCTTGAAAACAATCATTCCTCTTGGTGGTAGATTCCATTTTTTCTCATAAGCTCTGGTGAATCACACTGCATCTTGTACAATTATTAGGGTTGCCAACTCTAAGTTACAGAAACTATAAGGTTGCACGAAACTATTTTTAGTTTTACTTGGAAAAATGCCCATTGAGCTATAAATCTTTTTTTGAGAAGCGACCTGGCCACAAATGATAGCTCAACGAAGTGGCTTATCACGTGGAAATGTATAGCAGCCAAATACTCTAAATGCAAGTTTCTAAATGGAGGAAAATCCACGTGACCACGGGGAAAAAATGAAAACTCCAAATATAAAGGCTTCAGGATCAGGATCGAACCCACGATTTCCTGTAAACCAGGCGAGGTAGTTAACATCTCGCCACACCTCAAAAAGAGAACAACGTCGTGGGAAAACCAGGACATGCAGTAACTCTTAACAGTTTGTTAAAGACCCCTAAAGAACCCAGGCTTTCCCAACCAAATAATAAGAGAGATACAAAAGTATTGCGATGCCAGGCATATCCGCTGATGGCAGACGCAGGCCAGCAGTGGGCTGTGCTTATGCATCAATGTGCATGCATCAAGGATAAACCATCTTAGGTTTACGCTGAATTATTTCCATGCCGAGACGAGAGTACAAAGCTGATTAAATGTGTCACCATCTGCAAAAAAAATCGATCAATTTAAAGGCACTCAAGAATGACAGAACATTTAATAAAATGAATCAAGGGAATAATTCAAATTCATTTCACGTTGCTTGAAGGCACGTCGTTTTATTAAAAATATCTCTAAATGTGATCACGTTGGCCTTTGGCTAAAGGGTGTAGTAGTGTGTATATTTGTAAACACGGAGCACTGTACAATAAATAGTAGTTGTACAATTTTATTTAAATTGTATTTCTTTGGGCCTCACTTCCCCTATTGTATTCCATTTGTGCTCTCGGCATCGTGTTTACGAGATTAAGAATCCGTTCGGAAAACTCACAGTGCAGTGTGTCCCGTGCGTCGGAACACAGCCCGTGGAAAAGACGTTGAATATAACCTCTCTAGAAAAAAAAAGCCTTTGAGTGGCTCTTATATGCTTTAACAATAGATGTTGCAATTTATAATATACTCTGCAATGGGATTGTCACATGACAGAAAACACTGTTTTTAATTCTCCAGAGCTAGACATTCTGCAAAATCAAGTAGAAAGCCGAATTTAACGTTAAATATTGTTTGTGAGGTAATTGGTTAACCCAGACTGAAACCATCACACTTATTACATTTGAAAATCCAGCTCTTGGGCCTTTGTTTCCATAAATAAATGAGAAATTCATGGAAATGCATTGAGATTAACCTGTTATGCTGATTGCCCCTAGTTTAAAAGGGCCTGCCTATTTTCCCTATACCCACTGTTCAAAGCGTTGTATATCAGGCCACCTTTATTTAGTTTGATTAATATTTGTGATCATAGACCTCGTCCACGAATGTGACTTTTGGAAACCACTTACATTTTATATGTATTTGTTATGGAGTCTTTAAGTGTACATTTTAAAGTTACGTCCGTCAATTATTTTTCTTCATTAACATGTTATGTATGCATGTTGAACTTCTTTCGCACCGTACGTGGCCAACCGTGCTAATCGGAGGCGTCTTATAATCGTATACCATCAACAAACAGCAAATGCTCCGCTATAGCGTCACACACATTTTCAAACATTTCTGCAACTCACATTTGCATTAATCGACCACAATTTCTGCACATTGTATTTGTCTGCTTATCAGCTTGGCTGACTGGTGAATGGAGCGTGGCCGCAGCTCACAATTGTTACTGTGACTAAGGACAAATACCGTGGGCGGGGGGGGGGGAATGGCATACAATGCAAATGCCGCTTGAAGCTGCTGCTGCTGCAATAAACAAGCTCCTTTCCAGTTCACAGTCACGGGTCCACGCGAGAAGTAAAGGAAACGGCATTGTGCCTCTGGGGTGAGTGTGAAACACTGCTAATGCACATCTGGGCTGCTGCTCCTGCTGCTTCAGCAGCGGAATTAACTGTGCAGCAATTTTTGGAGTTGGACTCCGAGCGAGATCCCACCGAATTTGCTCGGATTCACGTTTTCAGCAAAGCCCACCGCTGCGTGGACACTTTTCTAAAAAGCCGGTGGACACTGCGCGATCGATCAACCCTACCTTCCCCCCCCCCGATATTACAAGCAAAGAAAAATATCTCAGTAGAACAACATAGTGTGCAAGTGCACTCCCAGCGAGCGGAACGAGCTGTGCTCGGGGCTCCATGTCAGACATCGTGCCAAACAACAATCGACACAACCCGAACAAAACACATCTCCCGTATACCACAGCTGCCCCGTATAGCCCAGCTGCCCCGTATAACCCAGCTGCCCCGTGCAGCACAGCTGCCCCGTATAGCCCAGCTGCCC
>CM025641.2:5965686-5993142 GCA_014621495.2 Entosphenus tridentatus | reverse complement strand
AGTGTAGTGTATAGCGTAGTGTATAGTAGTGTAGTGTATAGTGTAGTAGTGCATAGTAGTGTATAATGTAGTAGTTTATAGTGTAGTAATGTATAGTGTAGAAGTTTATTGTAATAGAGTGCTAGAGTCTGTCGCCAGAGAAAGGGAAGTCTGGACCGCCACTACTCAACACGCTGCTACCATGACCCTCACCAGGACAAGCACACTGAGAAACGAACGAACGAGCTGTTCACAATTGTGGACGGAAAAAAAATTACGACACTGCGCTGGTAGCTGGGAACAATCACAATCAACAACAAAAAACTTGGCACACTTGTAAAAAAATATTGCCCTCAAGCGAAATAATACATACAATATATTGAAATATATGACAGGTGACATGTTGGGTAATGGTCCTCTTTTTTAAAGCATCACTCATAAAAAAAAGAGCCATTTCCTGTAATATACTTATTTCCCTCATTAAAATGCAAATCAATTTATAACATTTTTGACATGCGTTTATCTGGATTTTGTTGTTGTTATTGTCTCTCACTGTTCAAATAAACCTACCATTAAAATTATAGACTGATCATTTCTTTGTCAGTGGGCAAACGTATAAAATCAGCAGGGGATCAAACACTTTTTTCCCTCACTGTATGTATTCCTTTCGGGCCAGTGTTATTGACGAAGAGTTGTTTTTTAGGAATGTAACTCTCCAACATCTGAGGCCCCATCCAGCAGCGCTACAGCCAATCGCCAAATGGACACAGCCGTGCGAATAGTGACACCTCAGCCAGTAATGCCACGGGCCCTTTCAGCAAAGCATAAACGGCAGTGTTTAACAGTACTCTCTTTATTGTTCAGCCAGCACTGGTATAAACATGGGCATTTCGTTTTCTTTTC
Source organism: Entosphenus tridentatus (assembly GCA_014621495.2). NCBI lineage: Eukaryota > Metazoa > Chordata > Hyperoartia > Petromyzontiformes > Petromyzontidae > Entosphenus > Entosphenus tridentatus. Next base: position 5,992,260 of record CM025641.2, on the reverse strand, counting down.
TATCATGTGTACCAACAGGTGCTTGTACATACACATGCTCACGTACACCCCACTCCGTTGGCCCCACCTCACCCTCTCCGCCCAATACGTTGGCTTGTGCAACAATAGATGCCACGCCCACGTCGCCGACTTTCGGCCCCGCCCCCCTCCCCCTCCCGATACGTGCCTTCTTTTAGCCCCGCCCCCCTCCCTCCCGATACGTCCCATTCATTGGCTACCACATTCTGATGACCCCCCCCCTCTCGTCCCCCCCCCCTCAACTTGCTTTTAAGGGCTTACATCTTGAATCCTTGCCTCACTTGATGCAGCTAATCTGGCTGTGACGGTCCCACCTGATGACGGAGACTTGTGTTGCCTCCGAAACGTCGTGATTTTTTATTGTTTTATTTTTATTAATTTCATTGTTTACCTACGCGACTTTACCGAAAGAACTAAGAATATAACGGCAGTAGTGTACACGGAGGCGCCGTGGTGCCACGGTGCCACGCAGGCGAGACTCGCTCCTCCGCCTTACGACTCATTAGATTGCATCGCACATTTCACGCGCCACCCCCCGACTTCCAGAGCCGCGCTGCCGGGAATATCCACACGTGATGCTCACGCCCGCTGGAGTCAACGCGGGGAACGCCAAGATGCTTGGAGAGCACCGTAACCATGACGACTAGCCCCCCCCCCTCAGACCCCTTTTCTTTTATATTCTTAGGTTTTTTTTTCGGTAAGGTCACGTAGGTAAAAAATAAAAATTAATAAAAATAAAATAAAAATCACGACGTTTCGGAGGCAACACAAGCTTCCGTCTTCAGGTGGAACCGTCACAGCACGATAGCTGTGATTTTTATTTTATATTACTTTTATTAATTTTAATTTTTTACCTACGTGACTTTACCGAAAAAACCTAAGAATATGAATCCTTGCAGTCACGAAAGCTTCAAATCTAGAATGAATACCCTTTTCTTTTGTTTCGCTTCATCAGACAATCGGGAAGGGCGGAGCGACGGCGATTTCGAAATCGCTACGGGGCACAAGGCGAGCGGTGGCCAAAAAAAAAAGTTAGAACAATCGAACCTTTGATACTGGGGCTCAGGTCACGGATGTCTACGCTCGCTCCTTGGCTCACATTGATAGCGACAGGGCCATGACTTATCGCACCCCCAGGTTCTGCTTACCGACCAACTCGTTGGGAGCGTTGAGCGAGGAATACAAGCGGAGCCGGGAGCGTGGGGGGTGTAACCGGTAATTTAAAAAACGCCAAAACTAAAAGTGGTGATAATTTTGTAAGAAATACAATATATATCAGCCATTCAAATATGGCAATCGGTTATGGTTGTGTTGTTAAAAATAAGCCAGATTTCTTTGGGACCCACTCAGCTGCCTCTGCGTGTGATTAATGCAATTATTCTACACGGTGACAGAACGACGCAATCATTTCAGTATTAGAATACTTATTTGTACTGGAGGAATCCGATGAGCTATGAAGCTCTGTTTCACACGTGACCAGAAAAAGGAGCACAGAAAACACACTGACACCAGAGGGTTTTAAAGAGATCTATATATATATAGGTTAGATGATGATAGAGCCTGCATGCGGTGCGAATGCACTAGTGGCCACGGCAGGTAATGACAGGGGAGTCAGCCTATAGTGTGAATGGACTAGTGGCCACGGGAGGTAATGACAGGGGAGTCAGCCTGCAATGTGAATACACTAGTGGCCACGGGAGGTAATGACAGGGGAGTCAGCTGTGAGTGCACAAGGACTGGTGGCTACGGTAATGTTCGAGACGGGAGCGTGGTCAGGTGACGGTGGAGTCTGCCGGTGGAGCGAGCGTCCAGAGTTAGCGAGAAGGTTCGAGAAGGGGGGCGTGGCCTTGTGTTGGTATAAAAGGGGAGATGCGTGGGTGACTCGGGGCTGTTGCAGTGGGGATCTCCACCTGATGTCAAGTGAACGTGTCTTCCGTAAAGTGCCATCTCAAGAGAAGTGTGTCAAGTCATTACATATCTCACCACTCACTGATGAGAGTCACAAACTCTGCACAAATAGGACAGAATTCCACTTGCTGTGCTGCCTCTTGTAGCCCTCCAGGTGTTCTGCGCTACGACAGCTCCATCTCAGCATGGTCCAACCGAGCAATCAAGTTGGAGCAATCAAGTTGCGTGCCACAGTATGCAAATGCACGCGACGAACTGCACTTTGTATTCCAAGATGTCCTGCATCATCGAAGAATGGAATAGAGGCACTTTTTTTCTAACATTCTAAACTCGCAACTATTGAGTCACTGTGCTTAACAGCAGATGTTAGGAGTGCTCCATCAACAGATGTACTACTTGGGGCAGAACTTCTCAACCCTGTTTCATTCCACAGCACACCTGCGAGTGTGCTCCATCTTCAAGGCGCGCCGAACCAAAAAAATCCCATGGGTGGCAAAATGTTAACTCCGTTGCGTGATACAAAGGAGGTCGTGGGTTCGATCCCGACCCTGACGCCTGTATATTTGGAGTTTTCACGTTCTCATCGTGGTCACGTGGATTTTTCTCCAGGTCCACATTTAGAAACAACCCGCGTTTATAGAGTATTTGGCTGCTACAAAATGTCCACATGATGAGCCACTTCGTTGAACTATCATTTGTGGCCAGGTCACCTTTGAAAAATAGTTATATAGCTCGGTGGGCCTAACTTGGTGAAATAAAAATAGCTTAGTTGAGTAACTGTGCACGTGTGGCCGAAGGAGTTGCGAGGAGCCGGCGGAAAGCGGTTGACAGCCATCTGCTGCCGTTCTACTCCGTGACCAACCACCATCATCGGAATCATCAACGTCATCATCATCATCAGTGGGATCATCAACATCAGTGGAATCGTCATCAACGGAATCATCATCAATAGTCATCATCAAACAGCAGAACCATCATCAGTGGAATCATCATCATCAGTGGGATCATCAATATCCGTGGAATCGTCATCAACCGAATCATCATGAGTAGTCATCATCATCAATGGAATCATCATCATCATCAATGGAATCGTCATCAGTGGAATCTCCGATTGCTCTGTTGCGAAAATTCTCTCTCAGATGTGAACAAATCAGTTGTGGCGATTAACTTTAGTTGCCGCGATTCCAAGAGCCATTCTATTGCACAACCTATCAACATTAAGTGAGAATTTCAACTCCAAACCATTATCTCTCTACTGCTAGGTGAAGGCTTCCACCAAGGTGTTACCGTTCCTCGCCGTCCTGTGATGAAACAACCCGTCCAGCACCTACTGACACTTTAATTAATGGAACATCAACAAACGTACTGTCTATTATTCTGCTACGGTCCTTATAACTGACATGTTTTGGCGTCCGTGAGTCCAGATATTGGGAGTCAAAAAAAACTCATCCTGGGGCGCCGTGAAGTCAATTGTTTTCCGAAATGAGCAGCAAAGCATTACGAAATGCAGACATTCGTCTTCTTAAATGGAATACAGTCTCGGGGAAGTCCGATGCAAACATCTTCTTATGCAACACATGTTTTCTTAAGCGCAATGTGCGCTTTGCTTTTGGCGCATCTATCTCTATCTCTGTCTTGATGAGTGTATATTGAAAAGCAATTTATTCCCAATCTCTGACAAATGCTATTGCTCGTCACTTCATAAACTCCTTCTGGTCAGAAAAATATTGTCAGACAAAAACAAATCACAGGCATCGCACGAAGCGATTATGCAAATGCGCGCGTGTAAAATAACAGAATGCACATGACCGCGTGCGTACAGCCTTAGGTACAGCGTCATTGTTTTTCACCGTGAACATTTGCACTGACGCTCGTCCGTTTTGGCAAAGTGTAAATTCCTCGCCGACACGTTGATGCGACACACAAATGCCCAGATACAAAAATAAAACACAATTTCAAGTGAAAATTACCAAACCCCCCCGCCCCCCTCCCACAATCGTTAGCAATGACGCACAGTGCGATTTGGGATCGCGTTGTTTCAAATGTATTTCGATGACAATGTGTGCGAGTGTGAGAGTGGGCGTGTGTGCAGAAACATCGTCAAGAGCGGTGGTGCAGCAGTTAGTGCACTGCGTTCAAACTCGGCGACCCGAGCTCGATTCCGGGTTTGCGGCAAACATCGATGACACATATCTGAGCCGATCCTGTGCTGCCCTGAGGTCAACTAAGTCTAAAACGATTAGTTGGTGCGGTGTGTAAACATCAGCACTACGGAGATAAAAGCGGCCGGGCGTGGTGCTGGCGCACCCACACCCCTTCGTGTGGTGGCATGGACTTAATAGGTGCTCGCTAACAGCACTTGTCCCAGGCCGTAAAGGGCAACATGGGGTATATTTGTGTAGAAATATAAGAAATAAAATGCACGTTATAAATGTCCACATCACGGGAAATGGAGCAAGGAAAAACTTGGGGTCATTAAAAAGCAATCGCTAGCATCAATGATGATTTTTCCCAGAAAGATATTTGCAACAAAAAAAACATTTAAACGTTTTACCAACAATTATTTTACAGTATGAGCTATCAACATTGCCCCCCCCCCCCCCCAATTTCTAAGATCTTATTCTCAAATCGAGTGGAGTATGCATGGTTCTCATACACAAAATTTTTTTTACTATTTTTTTATATTCTTTGGGTCTTTCGGTAAAGCCACGTAGATAGAATTTTTTAAATAATTCACCTGATAACGATTGCTTGTGTTGCGATCTAAACGTCGTGATATTTTTATTATTATTTTTTCTATCTACGTGGCTTTACCGAAAGACCAAATATGAATTCCTGCAGTCGCGAAAGCTTTAAATTAAGATTTAACTATTTTTTAGTTTACCAGGTAAGATCTATGCAGCTGTAGAGCTCTGTTTCAGAAGGAACCTGGCTACAAATGATAGTTCAACGAAGTGGCTTATCACGTGGAAATGTATGGCAGCCAAATGGTCTTAAACGCGTGTTGATTCTAAATGTGGAGGGAAAACCCGGAGGGCCTGGAGAAAAATCCACGCGACCACGGGGAGAACACGCAAACTCCTAATAATATACAGCAGGCATCAGGGTCGGGATCAAACCCACGACCTCCTGTACACCAGGCGAGGTAGTTAACATTTCTTCACCACGGCTCCCCTCAAGTTGCAAGTAGGTATGCTGCAAATGTAAAACAAAAATACCCCTATCACCTGTAGAACACCCCTCATATCTCCTGAAAGATAAAAGGTGCAGCCCTGCAATTGCTTTCCTCACGCCACTGTCGCCACAGAAGGGCCTCCGCCAAGGGGGACATTTTGTCCTCAACTGTCATGGCGGCAAAACGTCTTGGCAAGAGGCGGGAGTCGCCAACACTTTAGCCCCACCGCACCCGAGCTGCCGATCGACTGCGGCAAACCCTTTTATTTTGCTGAGAGGGCACAAATGCACGTTGGGGCGGGGCGCGCGAAGTTGCTTTGGTGTGGGGAGGGGGGTTTAAGAAATGTTCCAAGGGCTCGCATAATGCGCATGCATAATGTACGTTGACTCATTAATCCCCCCCCCCCCGCCACTTTGCGCAAGAGCGCAGAAGCGTGATCACCACATCTACGCCTCTGTATAAGGAATGAAACAGTTGGACTTCTCCACAAATCTGGCTGTCGCCTGATGAAGCTGGTTGTAATTACTGGAGAAACATCGTACACGGATTGTAAATGTTGTGGCTTGGCTCTCCAACACACCCGTGTGCTGTACTAGTGACGAATTGGCCACGTTCTGTTTACGTGACAACCCTTACTAGTTGGCTGTGTCGGGTGGTGGCGGTTTTAACGACACATTTTATATATTTACGCGATCTAACCCAAAAAAACCTCTATTATGGATGTTCCCATTGTTTCAACAAGTCTCCTAGATTCACCAAAATCCCAACTAGCTATACAAAGAGCCTCGCCACGGGGAAATGAATTACAACCAAACGTCTGTGCATCACTTGTCAGGAGACCTTCAAGTGATTGCACCGTGCTTTAAAAAGGTCTCCCTGCACAAGGTCATACTAATGACACGCAGGTCGCCCCGCCGGGGCCTCGTCCAAAAATATCCTCGTTCCAAGATTCCCGTGGGATAGTGTCCCTTTAAGGCTAGCCATTTTTTTGCATCTGTCCACCCCCGCCATGATCGGAGCAGAGGGTAGGAGTGTTTGTATTGAGATCCTGCACAACTATCGGTTTTGGGCCCATAATTATCAGGCCGCGTTTCCACGCGTCTCGCTTTTAAGTTAGCCAAGAAGGTGTTGTGTTTGAAAAATAATGAAATCTGTACGGCTGATATTGATTGTTTTGCATAAAGTATGACCTGCGTATCGAAGTTTCAGAGCCGCGGTATCGCATTGCTCTATTGAACGTTGGTAAAAACTCATCTCCACTGGCCGTTCTGAGCCAGTGATGGAAATTACACGTTCCTATAGTGGGGGCCACTTTGCCTCTATTGTCTAACCAACTACACCCGCAATGTTCAATGTGATATTGCGGATAACAGGAAAATAAAATGTGGATAATTCCATGAAGCTGCTGCGCAACTCCTCCTATCGGCGAACAACTTGTGAACAAATTGCACGCAGGATGGAAACAACCGTGGGGTAATCGCGGATATTAGGAAAAATAGGGTCACTGGTAACATCGGTTTTCGCGTAAACATATATCAGGAATTGTGGGATATTGGGGTGGCTCCCGCGGACGATAGGAATTATGGGTAACGGGGTCGTTTCCTAGGATGATGGGAATTGTAGGATAACAGGGCCGCTCCTGCGGACGATAGGAATTGTGGGTAATGGGGGGTCGTTGCCGTGGAGGATAGGAAACGCCGGTAACGGGGGTCGCGGGCGAGAGTAATTCTACTGCACCAAAGTGGGCGGCCCGTGCGGCACGGCGAGGCAGCAACGACTCAGTACCCCCCAGCAGCTTAACCCAGGCGGCGACCGAGGCAGCTCACCCAGACACGCAGCCTTCGTCCGGCGAGGCGACGCACCCAGGGGGCTTCACATTCATGACCTCGTTCCCTGTATATGAAATTTCTAAGCAAATCCTACGGGGAAATTAAGGGAGGTATACGGGAAAGCATCAAACGCCGGCTGGGCGAGGAGGTTGCTGCCTGAAACTGAATCCTAATGTCCTCTCCCTCTACCTCTGACTGCGAGAGACCAGAGACGCAGCCTCTGCGGGCGTCGTGGGTAACCAGACAACGCCCCTCCACACGATTTTGTTTATGGCTCAGAGACACCGGCTGCACGTTTGGACGGTATAGTAAGCGTGGTGTTTTTTGAGTCCATGTAATTTCTCCCGTCAGCAAGGCGGCAGTAGTAAATGCGGATTTCAACTCGAGGACATCGCATTAGAGAGCTGTACGGCCCGTCTGAGAGAAAGAACAGAAACATGCAGGAGTAAAAATTGCCGATTCTAGTGATGAGAGTGGTCTTGAAACACAGTAGTGAACGAAAAGTTGGTTCAGTACTGAGTCAGTAGTTGTGTAGGTTTGAGGTCAGAGTTCAATTTCTCACTCTATAATTTCTGGAATGTTGCTCAGGTGGTTTGGATTATGGATCGTCGTACGCCTAGGCAAAATAATCCTACATTATTGCGCCCTATATTTGCATAATCCGATTAAGAGGTTGGCAAAATAAGGCGAGATGGATGTGACGTGCCAAATGTATTCCCGCAACACCATTTTACAACTGCACATGGCGGAACTCCTCTTATCATCTGCGATGGGAAAACTTCACGGATACAAATGACCCAATTGGGAATCATGCATTGCAATCAGAGCAGACAAATGGCCGAGTGCAGGCCAGGTGCCGAGTCACCTTGTGCCGCGCACTGACAGCTGCCGCTGGGGGTGCCCCTTTCCAATGTGTTGAGACGCGATTTAATGTGCTCCGAGACGCACCGGCGTATAGGGGGACGGCACTGTCAAAAGCAGGGGGCATTCTCGTTTGCCAGAAATGTAACCACGAACCGCTGGGAACAGCAACGCATGAGCAGAGCTTACACAATGTGGCAGGGCCTTGTTCAAGAGTCTAGACCACTCACGCGTGATAAACACGGTGTCCTTAAAATGTAAAATCGGCCACTGTGCATTGAACACATACGAATGTAAGTTGAACAATTCATTGCAATTTTGAGAAACTCAGCTATTCCACTCGACAGTATTGTAATGTTGTGTTTTACGGTAAGTGATGGCGGTTACATAGTTGTTTGAATTTAATGGTTGCAAAAAAATTAACGTATCTTACATATTCAAACAGTAGTTCTCACAGAGAGAGGTTTTTTTATTTATTGACTGGCAGCACTTCGTCAATCAACTGACTCATACAAGCCTCTCTACACCATGTCGGTGTGGGGGTTGTATGACCAAGCTGAGTGGACTTCCTGATGACCGGTAGCAGTGGTGATTAGATTGACCTCCGTGGAGGAGGCTCGTGAAGGACGCTAATGGGGAGTTAGAGCAAATCGTCCTCCAGCAACAACGGAGGGCAAGAGGCGCGATGCTCGCAACAACGAGCAGAGCACCGGGCGGCTAAAACAGTTGCCACAGTGGGGAACACAGACGGTGCTTCTGCAAGTCATCCAGTCAGTCAACCCGCAAAACTTGGGTCTCTTCCGTGACCTCCTGCCAGCAGAGATCCTTCCACACTTCACTTGGCCTCAAGGTGCACCTAGTTTGGCGCAAGCTCTGTGGTGATGTCACCGCCATTTATTGGTGAATGGTCGTTGTTGTTGTTGATCATTCTTCACCACGCTGGTCACAGTCAGGATTGGTGAATGGGTGGAGAGTGGGAGGGCTCCAGTTGCCGCGTTTAAAGCGCAGTGCGCCGACCACTGCGCCACCACTCCACCTCTGAAAGCTGTTGTCGAGCCTAATCATATAATTAGAGCTGCTCTTTGGAGAAGGTGGGGCCGTAAAAAACTTAACTCACGATGTTAGTGATAACAGCCCCTCGCTGTAAAGTGCTGCGTTTGTTTCAATAACGACCGGCCATGCAAGTGTTTCATGCGATGGCACAATAAAAAAACCGGGGAAAATTATTGACGAAAATTTTACGGCTCCCTTTTGCGCCACAGAGTAGTATCGTCAAAACGTTGCCACCTTGCGAGTAATACTTTGCGAGCAGCAGACGAACGAGACGTAAATTAACTTTTGCAGGCGAGCACGCTTTCAAAACGGCGCGCCTGTGCCAAAGCGATCGTTCACAAGCGGCCCTCTGCCGTCATAAACAGATTCATGAAATATTTAAGCACATTTCTCGGAATTAATTAGAAGTGATAAATGGCGAGCTTATATATATTTAAAAAAACGTGACCAAGCCTCATCATCATCATCATCACAGGATGAAGAATAATGGATTTGTAAAACATCCAGCATTTCATGTTGTGCCAGGAAAACACTCGAGGGGTAATCCACGCGTGATGAAGACCAAGCAACTCAAATGCATGCGCCCTTTTAGTCACCGCTTGCATTGTGTGCAAGCCGAGTGCCATGCCCACCTGCGGCATGGAGAACACAACTCGTGCTGACAACATCGAGTACATGCCAAGTGCGTGCGACTTCAGGTTATTTTTTCGTTTTGGCAGATCGCATGAACGTTATGAGAAGCCCTTCGCATGAGCGTCGAGGAAGAGAGCCACATAACCATGGTTTGCCAGGAGAGTGCGGTTCAGCGAACTGCGGACTAATCTCCAACTGTCCCTTCTGTATGGGATAGTGGGCATACCTGTCAACCCATACGGCTTACCCCGTAGTCTTGTACAGGTAAATTGCGTTTTCAGGTCCATACAGCGTACAGCCGTTTCAATACGGGGAAAAAAGCGTGTCTGTTTGTTTGTGTTTCTCCCTTGTGATGGGACCTCGTAGGATGAACGCTGAGATTTCTAAGGGCACGGGATGACCAATAAGGTCTGAAATGATCTGTAATAAGGTAGGGCACTGATAAGGGGTTGACAGGTGTGTAGTGGGTTGCCTCCTCGCATGTGTGCGTTTTCCCCAAGCGCTGGGGCATCCTGCCACATGCAGACGCACTCACACGATTGGCTGAAAGACATCTTCATAGGCGGAGGACTGCAGAACTTGGGCAATTGCTGGCTCACGGTCTGGTCGCCTTCCAGCTCGTCTCGCAGTGTGAAGGTGACGGCGTTTCGTCTACGCAACGCGCAAACAAAACTCTGGCCGGACGGAGATTGTCAAAGATTGTTTCATGAGTCCACTCGTCTAGAATTTCCGACAGCGGCAACGTGGCCTGCAGTCCATGCTCCACCATAAAACAGAAATGGCACAAACATTAAGGCATCTTATGTTTACATTTCCTCGCCTCATAAGGGTCACAAAGCCTACATTTTTCTTGACAATTGCTGTCATCATACAGTACACTGTCATCTTCTCACAAGTAAATTGATATATAGGTGCCATATCATAATATAGAGAGTATTCCCTCGATATTCACGAACTTGCAATCCGCGATTTTGGCGATCCGCGAAACGCATCTGGAAATCTACACGACTGCATCGAGAGAGAGATGAAGCTATGAGATAAAGTGAGGAGAAAAAGTAACGAAAGTGATGAGCGATAAAGTTAAGTTAATTTATAAACTATTATTTAACACTTTAAGAATAATTTTTAGTTACTTTTTTGTTCATCACGGTAGAACCACATTTTTTTGGTTGTGTTATTATGATAATTTCCAAGTATTTAAGAGCTTATTTACGTATTTAAATGAGGTAATTCATGAAAAGACAGGTTTTCGTAGGCTAATATCATTAATTATCCATGAAACGTTCCATTCACGAGCATCTCCGGAACGTATCCCCCCCAAATAATGTGAGAATACTGCAGAGCGCATACATCATATTTTGCAGGGCAATTATACAATTTTTTAGAGCCCTCTGTCAAATCCACTGCAAGATACAACCAAATCCCTTGGTATCGTAAAACACCAAATGATAGTGGATACTAAAATGCCTGGGTAGGACCTTTAGACATCAAAAAAATCGCCATGTGCATGCTTTGAATTTGCACAACGTAAATGTCGACCTGTGGGTGCAAGCAGGCCCAGCGACATGAGCACAATGCAGCTAAAACCATTGACCAACGAATTGGCACGTTTTGTTTACGTGACGAACCTTTACTAATTGGCTGTGTCGGGTGGTGGCGGGTTTAACGACACATTTATACTTAGGCGATCTAACCCAAAAGCCTCTGTTATGGATATAGTCTCATTATTGGACCTCCGATTAGCGCGGTTGGCTGCGTATGGTGCAAAAGAAGTTCAGCAGGCATACCTGTACTAGCGCCAACCACCATGACTCAAACAAAGTGGGGGTACCTTCATTCCAGTAGAGCCTTGACAAAGGAAGGCACTGCTGGAATGAAGATCCTCCAAACCTCCGAAAAGCACGGTTGGCTACGCACGGTGCGCAGGAAGTTCAACATACATAAAGAACTGCACGTTATTGTTTATTATTAATAATTCTAGATTTGAAGCTTTCGTGACTGCAAGGATTCATACTCTTAGTTTTTTCGGTAAAGTCACGTAGGTAAAAAATGAAATTAAAATTAATAAAAAATATAAATAAAATTATTTTATTTTTATTAATTTTAATTTCATTTTTTACTAAGAGTATTATTAATAATATTACATTTCCACTTCTATCGTGCAGTGCTAACCAAATCAAATGAACATTCTAAGAATTCTAAGAATGTTCATGAAGGCAGTCTGCATTCGGGTGACAATGAAGATGCAAATTCCATCATGCCCAAGGTGGTTAATGCCGACACTCCTCGCCGAATCTCGCTACGTTCCGTTCAACCGCGCAGCCGCTACAGCAGACACGTGGCCTCTAACATCTGCCCTCACAGCTTCTCCCCGTCATGTGCTCCGAGTTCTTTCCGTTGGCTCGCTGGACTCGTGGAGACGACCGCTCCTTTGATCACTGTCCGAGCAACTGTGGTGGCTAGGAGATGTTCACTACCTCGCCTGGTCTGCAGGAGGTCGTGGATTCGATCCCGACCCCGATTGTATATTTGGACCATTGGTACCTCATTTGCCAGTAAAAAATATGATAATTGTTTTTTTACCCTTTTATCTGGCAACAAAACTGACACCTTTTTTATGACGAGTCATGTTTGCATAGACCACAATATCTGCAGTCATAATGCAAACAAAAAACATAACTCTGATAATGTGTGCAATCAACTTCAAGGACAGTGCACACATTATCAGAGTTATGTTTTTTGTTTGCGTTATGACTGCAGATATTGTGGTATATGCAAACATGACTCTTCGTAAAGAAGGTGTCAGTTTTGTTGCCAGATAAAAGGGTAAAAAAACAATTATCTTATTGTATATTTAGAGTTTGCATGTCTGTCTCACCATGGTCGCGTGCATTTCTCTCCATGTCCCTCTGGTTTTTTTCCTCCATGTTAAAAACAATGCTTTTAAGAGTCTTTGGCTTCTATACATTTCCACATAAGCCACTCCGTTGAGCTATCATTTGTGACCAGGTCGCCTCTGAAAATAGAGCTATATAGCTCAGTGGGCCCTACCAGCTAAAATAAAAAAAGTTTAGTTTTAGTTTGAACCGGTCATCCCCCATGCTGCACACAAATCCCACCCAATGAAAGGGGCACATGTATAATCTGACCAGCACAACAAAGTATTTCATTTTCCCTAACATCAGGGGAGCCAGTCTGGCTGGGATATATTCAGGGACTTTACTTTTGCTGGGCAGCTGACACATTATTTGATCAAAGTCATCTCAAGGTGGAAAGGTTTAAAACTTTTTTGTGTGCAATTAACCAAATAATTAAATGATCAAAAGTAACTGGTGGGCTCATGTGGGTTCGAGGCTTTTTGTACAGGTTGCAGGTTGGTCCAGTGCTCACCGAGCTGCATTGGCATTCGATTGCCGAATTAATACATTGGAAGGATGCACTCATTGCACACAAAGTGCTTGCCACAAATGGACCAAAATACCTTAATGATCTCATCAAGGAGTATAAACTTATCACACAAACTCCGGTCATCCTCACAACGGCTTTTGGTTATCCATCGAACAAAGACTTTCACTGCATCGTGCGATTTCAGATGCGCTTCTGTGGCCGTCTGGAATGCTCTTCCTTCCAATATTAGGAAGCCAGTGGAGCTATGCACTTTTAAATCTAGATTGAAAACACATTTCTTTAGAACTGCTTTTGGTGTTTAGTTTATTGTCCTTTCCCCCGCACCTCCGATTAGCACGGTTGGCTACGTATGGTGTGAAAGAAGTTAAACATACACACTGCATACAGGGATGCTGCTGTGGTGTAATGGTAAGAACATTGGACTTGCAATCTAGAATTCGTCCGTTCAATCTTTCGGCATAGAAGTTAAAACAATCGTGCAAGTTTTGTTTAAAATTCTCCCACATCTGTCCACCGCCCAGTAACATAATTGAGTAGTTACTCGATCGTTAGGTTGTGTGTGGTGGGGTAAGGTGTGAGTGATCCTAACGTGTTAAAAAAAGACGTTCTGTACAGCGTGGAAGAGTAGGTCAAACACCCTCTTGAAGGGGCTCTCGAGAGCACGTTATGTCGGTCCCTCTAGTGGGGAGCACTTCCACCAGAAGTTGCGTGAGCGAGCAATTTCAAGGGCTGAAACGTTACCCTTTTTGTACCTGGGGAAGGGGGCGATGATGTGTGAGCGTGACCCAAGGCCCTATTGGTAGGCAATGCCCCCTAGCAGGGCTTGCTCCGTGACGTCATTGCGCCGCTCCCAACCCTTACCCCTCCCCTACACTGCGATTGGTTAACGATTGGTGGAGTGAACCTTTGGCGCTGCCTATTCGAGGGTGAGGGGAGGGAGCAAGATAATATTCTGCTGCGTTCTTGAATGGCCAAAAATAGCTACGGCAGAACATCTGCTGGCAACAGAAGTGCCCGCCCGCATTCATTAATCATGCCCCCCTTGGTCTCTTATAATCGCCCCCATGGTAGAACGTGCAGTCCCCGACGCTAATTTCGGACTGAGTTGACCTAAGAGAGCTTTGGATCGAACCTGGCTCAGGCAGACGTGCCTTGACTGTCGATCGGCACGGGGCTGTGATCCCGTGATTTCTTCTACATTAGCCGTGGTGAAGTGAGATTAATTGAAGAGACGTTCGATGGGAATTGGCCGTTGGTCCGAGTGGCGACGCCACCGCTCGCCAAATTCGGGCGTGCGGCCGTGTGGATAATTGTGCGGATCTGGACAACGGATGGCCGTGCTACGGTGGCGAGATGTTAATAACTACCTCGCCTGGTATAACATGGTCGTGGGTTCGATCCCGACCCTGAAGCCTGGTGTGTATTTGAAGTTTGCGTGTCTCTCTCCCCTGGTCACGTAGATTTTTTTTCTTCAGAGTCCTCCGCTTTATTTCCCTCCATAAATTTCCACGTGACGAGCCACTTCGTTGAGCGATCATTTGTGGTCAGGTGGCTTGTGAAAAAAAAGAGCTCAGTGGACTCTACCTTGTAAAATACAAATAAAGTTTAGTTTTAAATGGTTTCGCTTTAAATCTGCAGTTGACGGTGGTGGGCAGGGGTCATCGAGGTTAAAGTGTGCCGCTGATCTGGCGTTCACGTGCCGCACCTTAATCAGCGAAAGAACGGGCAAGCCAACAAAGGGATGAGCCCACTCTCTCCTTGAGCGCCCCGCAAATTGCATTTGCATTTGACATGCAGCGTGCGGGGAAAAAAAAAAAACCTTGGGTCGGCAGAAAATTTCAGGACGTGGCACTAACATTATTAGAAATCGTGAAACGCCGGAGGTCTCGGATGAATGGAACTCTCCTGTCCCTCCTCCTCCTCCTTGGGGCACTTCGACTGAGAGCGAGGATGGGAGATGACGCCGAAAGTGGCCAAATTGTCGGGGTGACGGTCGTTTGCCGAGTAGAAAAGAACGTTGGCGAGTGCTTCAATGGTATGTTGACTATAGGCGGTGGGAGGGGTGGGGACATAATTATATCTATATCTTACTAATGACGTTGTTATATATGAATGGATCTGGATAGCTAGGGGGGAAAATGCTGCTGTCTTCACAAAGTTCATAATGTAAGTATTTCGAAGCCCTTAGAATTTAGTGGGATTTTTTTTAACACTGAGTGTCAAAAATATTGCAACCATATATAATGCCATTCTAGGAATCTAGAATTCTCATTCGGGATTGCCGTCACGGTGAAATGGTCATCACACTAGACATGCAATCCACGGCCGGTTCGATTCGATCTCCCAGTGCAGCGGTTGAAACAATTTTGCAAGTTTATTAAATCCACCATGCCCCCCCCCACTACCTCCACACCCAGTCTCAGTCCATCCAGCGGTATAAACAGCTGCACCACGGCTAGTCGATCGACAGGTCGCATGCGATGGGGTAAGGTGGATGCTTCCAACTCTCCCAATACACCTGGGCAGCGTGGAAGAGTAGGCCAAGTACCCTCTGCAGCGTATATCTCGAGATCCTTGTAGTAGAGGCCCAGGCGCCAACAGTGGCATGGGCGAGCAATTGCTGGGTTGCAATTTTAACTTTGAAACGCAATGAGACAGCTTCCTCAACATCAACCACAATGGAGAAAGGTCCATTGTTGTCCATTGTTGGACTGACTCAGATAAAGACAAAGATCCCCCCCCCCCCTATAGCCTGAACAAACTGTTGGGGCAAGGGCTTTTAGCGAGCACCTATGAAGGCCAGAACGATACACGAGGTGTTGGGTGGCCAGCACCACGCCCGGGCGCCTTTGTCTCCCAAGTAGCGATGTTTACACACCGCACCAGGTACTCATTTGAGGCTGAGTCGACCTAGGGGAGGCCCAGGACCGTGAGAGGGATATCTAACTCAGGTCGCAGGGTTCGTAGCGCAGCGCGCCAACTGCTCCACCGCCATTGTCTGACCGGCTCGGAGAGCACTCAGAGACAAGCAACGGCAACATACGGGAGCCACCATTCACCACAAAGGGGATGTCACCATTGACACGGCTTCCTGAGTCAGGTGGACGTCAAGGCTCACTCACTGGCAGCTCTAGGCCATATGCTGGACTTGAGATTGGCTCGCAAATACGTTTCCTTCTGGCAAAGGGTGGGGCGGGGGGGGACACTCCGGGGAAATATTGTGCATACCTGTCAACCCACACGGTTTACCCCGTATTGTTGTACAGGGAAATTGAGTTCAGATCCATACGGCGTACAGCCGTTTCAATGCAGGCACAAAAAAATGTTTTTTGTCTATTTCGATTTAAAGCTTTCGTGACTGCAGGGATTCATCTTCTTGGTTCTTTCGGTAAAGTCACGTAGAAGGGAAGTAATAAAATAAAAATAAAATAATAAAATAATTATTATGTTTTATTTTTATTTTATTACTTCCCTTCTAATTATTTTATTATGTTTTATTTTTATTTAATTACTTCCCATCTACGTGACTTTACCGAAAGAACCAAGAAGATTTTGTCTATTTGTTTGTGTTTCTCCCTTCTGATGGGACTTTGTAGGACGAACATTGAGATTTACGAGGGTTACGGGGTGACCAATAAGGTCTGAATCGGTCTGTAATAAGGTAGGGCTCTGAAAAGGGGTTGACAGGTATGGTTATGAATGGCATGATTATTATGACTACACATCGTCTAGAAGCTTTGAGACGAGCTCAGGTGGTATGGGTGGACCAAGACACATGGACCACCTGGATTCCTTAGAAGTGGCCGCATACACAGATGTATCACCCGCCCCCTCCCCAAGCTCCTGTCGTTATTTCACGATGTGTAGCCGGTGTGAGTTCACCTGTGATTAAATCACACGTGATGTGTAATTGACACTATGTAGCATATGGAAAAGTAAGAAACAATTTCGCGTAACGACAGATAGCCAGGCGAGTTTATTACACTGGTCAACACACCTTTTCTGGCATAAGGTATTACAACGGTTTTAAGGTAATTTTGGGGTGCTGATTCCAAATCTGGCATCAGTTTTTGTCTATCACATCAGGTTTTTGAGATATCAAATATTGCATTTTCAATAAAAACTGCAGAATAAAAATATTAAATAAATGTGGATATCTACATAAAATGATATTATAAACACACTGTCCTAAAAATACAGCACCATATTTTAACACTAAAGCAGTCACTGACTAGCAACAACTTGCAATCATAAGTGACAGAGTTAATTTTGGGTAAAATCAATTAAAATGGGGTATGCCGATAGCATAAAAATGATGTGATAGAGAAAATCTTAGATCAGATTTGGAATCAGCACCCTGAAATTAGTCTAAAACAGCTGCAAAAGTCCAGGCCAGAATTTTTTTTTTTTGACCAGTGTTATTATTATTATTTAAGATCAGGCGATGGCGAACAGAGATTGGACACCGGAGGTACGAGGCACGACGAATTTTTCGGACCGAGGGATTTAGCTGCGGTGTGATCGCTTTTGCGGATTACAAAAATTCGCCCTTCTGAAGAGGACTCTTGAACGAAAATTTTGCCGTTTCACCCCCCCCCCCCCGTGGCATTTAGCTGAGGACAGAACACAACGCAGAGTCTACTTGTGTTTTAATGTTGTTGTTATTATTGTTGTCTATTTAGCCACCCTTCCCCCCCCCCCCCCTCGAAAAGGACTCACGACGGGAGGAGAGGATATGGGGCCGACCGGCTACAGATGCAAAACAAACAACAGCAAAAATCCTCCAAATATGTATACGCGTATTTTGCATTGATGCTGCCAAAATGGTCAGATGGTTGTCATTCCGAATGACACATTTAAATTGTGAATGCGTTTGAGGAATGGATGAGATGCAGATTGTGTGTGTGTGTGTCTATGAGTTAGTTTACCTACGGACAGACTGGCCGTTGCCACGAGGAACTGTGGAATGTCCACCACCAACTGTTCTCAGGGCTCCCAACGGAGGTAACCGCTGCCCGGCGCTCTCGTGAGCACCAGTAACACGTTCGTCAATTTGTATCCTGGCTCCACCGTGATTCATGCAAGTATATATTTACGCGAGCGCTGGGGTTTGTTGCTGCAGGAGGCATCAAAATGCCAAACAGCTTTCCTTGAATTTTGATTTAAAAGCTTTCGTGACTGCAGGGATTCATATTCTTGGTTCTTTCGGTAAAGTCATGTAGAAGGGAAACAATAAAATAAGAAAAATATTTTTTTTATTGTTTCCCTTCTATGTGACTTTAAATAATAAAACATATTTTTTTATATTATTTTTATTATGTTATTGTTTCCCTTCTGCGTGACAACCAAAGAACCAAGAATATAGCTTTCCTCTCTTGAAACAGTAAATTTAGCTGTAACGGTCCCACCTGATGACGGAGACTTGTGTTGCTTCCGAAACGTCGTGATTATAATTTTATTTCTATTATTATTTTATATAATTTTAATTTCTATTATTTATTTTTACCTACGTGACTTTGCCGGAAAAAACCTAAGAGTGCGACGGACACGCTTTGGGAATGGGGCGGAGGGAACAAATGCTGTGACAGAAACATGATGGTTCGTTTGTTTTTGTTTAGTGCCGCCACGGTCTTATTTCGTCTTGAAAAAACATTTGTATATCGGAAAACAAAGACAGGTGATTTAATTACAAACTCCCTTGGAGCACAGAATGTACAAAGTAATGCCCTTTGCTTTGTTTCAACACATTTAAGTGGATATAGTACTTGATGTTCATTCGGGTGTTTTTGTATCAATCATCTAAATTAATATCCACAACATACTGCAGGGCGAAATATAGACGGGCACAATGACACGTAATAAGTTGTTCGTATATTTTGAAGAAGTCAGAAATATGGATCATGACCGAGCATTCGTAAACCACTGTCCCGTCTATCGTGTGAGGAAAAAGGGCCTTAATTTTGCTCAATTTAAAGGGGGTTTGGTAATTCCCTATTTTTTTTTAAAGACTGACCTGAATCAATCATTCATCCGTGGCAACTTACCATACCTATAGGGGACTAAGTCTGAAGAATATTTCATGGGCTAACGATGATTCATATGATAAATATATACATGTATTTATATAAAAAAATACTTTTTAAACACATATGCCATAAGCAGGAAGACTGCTTCACAACTGTGGCAAATCGCCTGATGAAGCTGGTTGTAATCACTCGTGAAACGTCGTACTTAATTGTAAATGTTGTGGGTTTACTACTTCAGCACATCGCTGTGATGGCGAGTAATTAATTGGCACTTTTTTTCACGGGACAAAGATGGCCGTGTCGGGTGGTGGTGGTGGTGGGTTAACTACACATTTATATTTATATACAATCCAACCCAAAAAAAACTTTATTATGAATATACATAATAGAGTTGGCATCAAGGCCGTAATTATAATATATATTGGGGGGGGGACACATCTCCCCCATTCAAATATGCTCAAAATGTCCCCCCCAATATATTACTATAAAATATATTTCTCTTTATATGGCTATGGTTATACTTTATGAATCCCGAATCTCTGCCATTACATACAAAGAAACAAGAAAAGGTAAAAAAAATATGAAACAGAGCATTGTAATACAATAAACTATTAGACATTATTGTAAAAAAAATCCATCCTTTGTGTTAGTGATTTTGTTAATATTTTAGGCAGGAAATTGCAGGAAATTCGTTTTCAAATTGAGATTTTTTTTTCTGGGGGGGGGGGGGGGGGACCCTCACACCCCCTGGAAGATTTGGTCCCCACCAATGTTGACTCCATGGCTACGGCCTTGGTTGTCATCAACAGGAACCATCGGTCGAGAGCAAATTGTTGCGTCGTTTCGGATGATGCAAAGTTTAGCGGAATTAGCCATTTTATTTCGCTGCCACTCGAGAGACAGCAGGTGTCACAACAGATGTTGTGACGCCACTTTGCTCACTGCTACGAAACATTACAATTAGCTGCATCAGGTCATAACGGCTTCTATCAAGTTGTCAACCCGCCACCTCACTACACGTAGCGTTCTTTAAAAACTCGCTATTAAATACAGCACCGTCGTAGTCAGTCGTTTGTGTTGTAAATTTACGTTTCGCCGTTGTGTGTGCGTTTGGTCGTCGCGCCGGGTATCTGTGATGTTGAATATTTTATTCACGACATTGAATGCAAATTGTTGTTTCTCTGCACGCAGCATCTAAGAGATGCTCCTCGTACTCGGATTCTATCATGATACAATTAGCACGGTTGGCTACGTGAAAGTGATTCTAGATTTGAAGCTTTCGTGACTGCAAGGATTCATATTCTTGGTTCTTTCGGTAAAGTCACGTAGGTAAAAAATTTAATTAATAAAAATAAAACAATAAAAATCACGACGTTTCGGAGGCAACACAAGCCTCCGTCATCAGGTGGGACCGTCACAGCCAGATTAGCTGCATCAAGTGAGGCAAGGATTCAAGATGTAAGCCCTTAAAAGCAAGTTGAGGGGGGGAGGAGAGGGGGGGGTCATCAGAATGTGGTAGCCAATGAATGGGACGTATCGGGAGAGAGGGGGGCGGGACTAAAAGAGGGAACGAACGGGAGATACTTAAACAAATATCTATGCCTCGAGTTTACTGGCTGGCTGCTGGCTGGGCGCCTCTCCACCCTCAACGGTAACTCTGTTAGTGGCTGATGTGGGCTGTTGTTACTCAAACCCGCTGAGTAACTGGATATACGGGATTGTTCGTGTAACAAATAAACATTGCATTGAAATTGTTCGGAAGACATCATAAAAATAGCGACATCAAAAGGTGTACATAATGAATACAGAAGACTGACAGTTTATTTAAAAGTGCATCTATGGGACCTTCTTGCCCGTGTCAAAATTATGAAAAAAATAATAATAGGCTTTCCCCTTCCTGGCAATTAAACAGTTGTGTGAAGATGTTCAAAGAGAAAATAATAAATTAAATACTAGCATACGACGTTTCGATTGCAATACAAGCAATCATCAGGTATAAATGAAATAGAAACACAAATCTAGTATAATTAGAAATGTAATGTAATACAACAGAGAGTCGGATAACATAACAGTCAACACTGTTATGTAGGGTGTTGACTGTTATGTTATCTGACTTTCTTGTATAACATTACATTTCTAAGTATACTACATTTGTGTTTCTATTTCATTTATACCTGATGATGATTGCTTGTGTTGCAATCGAAACGTCGTATGCTAGTATTTAATTTATTATTTTCTCTTTATACGTGACTTTACAGAAAGAACCAAAGAGTAATTCCTGCAGTCACGAAAGCTCCAAATTAAGTAAGATTTTCAAACACCAAATAGACACCTATTGCAAGGCATCAATTCTGCATTAACCACACGCACTTGCGGCAAAACATGCAAACAAGCTTTCTCTGATAATTATCAGATATGTGCAGAGCAGTATTGTGAGTAACCAATAAGGGGGCGAATAGAGGGAGGTGCGAAGCGGATTGACAGTCAAGGATGACGTCATGTTTATTACAAGTCACGTGCTTAAACCGAACAAAGATGTGCTCCGGTTAATCCTAAATCCACGTGATCACCTGGGCGGAGTTTGATTGATTTTCATTGGCTTGGCTCTGCTGCGACCCACTTAGTGGGCGGAGCCTTCTGCGCGGGAGCAAGGGAAGACATTTTCAAAGCTGTTCAAGTGGCTGTGTTTTTGTATGGCCTTTCGTAATAAAACAAGATCATACATTCGTGACAATGTTTTTGTATTGTTAATTTACAAGCAAAATGTTCTTAACTTAAACACAATGCCTATATTAGTGTTTTTTGGCATAGAGATCTGCGGATAATGGATATTTTTGGATTATCCGCGATTTTTAATAATCATGTCCTCCCCGTCATTAGTGCAGATAATCGAGTCTCCTATATATATTTCCTTCGTGTCTTTTCTTTTTTCTACTTCTGCGGCCTTCTGGAACGCTCTTTTTTCTGATATTAGCAAGCCGCTAGAGCCATGCACTTTTAAATCATCTAAGTTTTAAACTCATTACTTTAGAACTGCTTTTTTGTGTTTAGTTTATTGTCCTTCCCCCACACCTCCGATTAGCATGGTTGGCTACGTACCATGCTAAAAGAAGTTTAACAAACACACATATTGCATTACAGTGTGTATATACGTAAATAAGAATAGTGCACCATCTAGAACAAGACACGCAACTTCTGTGTATGATCCCCAGGCCTGTGTATTCTCTTAACACCAGATGTGCAGGTGACGAGCGCATAAAAGTCTTCATCGCTGTTTTGCGTTTGCACTGGTTAGAGGGTGGGGGAGGAGGGCAAGTCATAGAAAAACAGTCTGCCTGCTCGAAGCGGTCAATGCGGAGGTGCTAATATATAGTTTGGTAGCCCTACAAGGCAGTGTTGGAAATTCCACATTCATGTGGACACGGGGTCAGACTGCTCATGTGACAACCCACGGTCGGTGCGGGTTGGTAAAGGGTGAATGTCCCCTGGAGCAGGACGGATATCGCTGTACCGATAGTTCCCGACTTACAAACGCATGGCCTATGAACCGCCATCGACTCGCGAACGGGGCCCCCAGGAACCAGTTCTGTTCGTAAGTCGAAGACTACCCGTGCTGACGTTAGCCGGGGCTGGGAATCAAACTCGGGTGGCCAGGTTCATATTGCAGTGCACTAATGACTGCACTGCCAATTTTTTGGCATACAGATTCAAACAATTTCAAACTAAGCCCATGATATGAGAATAGGTTTTACCCATTCTGGTAATAAAACAGCTGTGTTAAGATGGTAAAACACGAAACAGAAACCTTTTGCAAGGAATCATGTCTGCACTAACCACACGTACTTGTGGTGACTAAGCAAACAAAAACATGCTCTTGTCAATATGCAGACATGATTTCTTAAATGTTGTGGATTTACTCTCCAACACACCGGTGGGCTGAAGTAGTAACTAATTGGCGTTTTGTTCACGTGACAGATGCCTTACTAATTGGTTGTGTTGGGTGGCGGAGGATTACGACGCATTTATACTTACGCGATCCAACCCAAAAATCTTTATTATGAGTATATTGGTCGCGAAAGCCTACGTGTTAAAGCCTACGCGTTAAACAAAAGGTTTATGTTCGGTGTTAACATGTTAACACCTGTTTTGTTGCTAGAAATAGTAAAAAATAATTCTTAGATTTTGATACCGGCAAGCAAGGTCCCATGATGATGAAGAAGCCCATGATGTTTTACATTCTCACAGCAACAACATTTTCAGAAGGGGTCACTCCCCCCCCCCCCATAACGTCGGTGTTGCATTGACTTGGCCGCAATCAGCTCTCGGGTGCAATAATCATCGGTGGCAGGGAAAGAGCAGAGCACTTACGGTCAAGCATGCAACGGGGCTCCCCACAACGCAGGCGATAAAAACGCTCGCGTCGAGCGAGCCACCGGGAGAAGCTCCTTCACTTTGCAAATGAGATCTTTCCGCCGAGAAACGCCACCATCATCCCCACGGAGTACGACAGCCACGGGACATTAAGTCTTTTCTTTATTATTGTTATAATTGTTCTTGTTAGTCCGCTGGTTTACCCAGGAAATACTTACTCGATCGACAGACGGTTTTTCTCAAGAGGGTCCTGCCAAAGTTTTTGCATCTTCTTGGTTCTTTCGGTAAAGTCACGTAGAAGGGAAATAATAAAATTAAAAAGTTAAACATAATAAAATACAATTCTCACGTCGTTTCGGCCACAATGCAAGCAGCCGTCCTCAGGTGAAGAACAGGGCTGTCGGAAAGACAGCGTCTGAATGGACGCTGTCTTTCCAACTTTATTATATTTAATTTGTATTATTTTATTATTTCCCTTCTACGTGACTTTACCGAAAGAACCAAGAAGATGAATCCCTGCAGTCACTAAAGCTTTAAATCGAAAAGTTTTTGCAGTTGTGGGTGATTTTGTTGTTGCTGCTGCTGCTGTGTAATCCTCATTGAGTCATTTTTATTGACGTGTATTTCTCAGCACTGGCCGTTTCGCCCAATACCAGTTACATTGTATGGTTATGTTTAGTTATTGGAGAAAACCAGATAACCCAGAGGAAACCCACGTGGAAAAGGGGAAAACCATACAAACTCCACCTCAGAAAAGGCACCCAACTTGGGAATCGAACCCAGGATCGTCTGGTGAGACAAGTGTTAACACGGTTCCACCAAAATATTCAGCAAAACATATAACGTGAATCGCTTCAATGGAACGGTTAAAACACTGAATATTCGGCACCACCTTCAACTTCCCACAAGGGATGCTGCCGTGGTGTTATGAGAGGTCACCAGAGGTCACCGATCGCATCTCCTGACATGGCAGTCGAAATGAGGCAAGCTTTATTATCTGCCCGGCCTCCTCTCTCCGCCCGGCCTCCCTCTCTCCGCCCGGTAGTTAACAAGATGACACAGTGTGGTGGGTTAAAATGTGGATACTTCCATTTCTTCCAAGACATCTGGCTGAAGTGAAATAGTGGGCCAAAACACCATTCAGAGCGGCTCTCTAAAGCTCCCTCCAGTAGAGGCCTTTGTGCCATCAGTGACGTGAGAAAGGCATTGCATGGCTGCCACCTACGCGTTCTTACCAATTCCTCCGGGCATCCAATGGAGACGATCGATGCACCGATTGATCACGCGAGCGTGGAGGCACGGCGCAAGAACACGGAGACACTCTGCACATGCGGACTCGATCCGGCGTGATGACTCCAGCTTCTCAACAAGGTTCAGCTGAACCACGTGGAAGCTGCTTCGAATGGAGGAATATATTTATACTGGTAGGAACCGCCAGGTTACACCAGCCCACAGGGGATTATTGTGTCCGTCCGTCCGTCGTGCAGGGAGGGGCTGAGTGGAGAGGGAGGGGCTGGGTGGGGAAGGGAGGGGAGGGTGGGGAGGGGCTGGGTGGGGAGGGGAGGGTGGGCAGGGGCTGGGTGGGGAGGGTGGGGCTGGGTGGGGTGTGGGAGGGGTGGGGCTGGGTGGGGAGGGGCTGGTCACCCCGTGGTGTCCTTATAAAACTCAATGTTTAACCTACTCACGCCGGCTTGTGCCCGCCCTCACAGTCAGGAATAATTGCGGAATACACCACGCCGCCGTTGACCCTGGCTATTGAACCAAGAAGATGAAAATCAACCTCGTATGTAAATAACTAAAGAGCCTTGTCAATCCAATGATGGATATATTCCTCCTCACGGCATATCAGGCATAGGGGTTGATTGAACATACTTCACCACACTGGTCAGTGCTGGTTGTTGAGGATGACTGACCGAGGTAAAACAAAGGTAAAGGTGCAGACCTGCAATTGCTTGCTCACGCTGACCGCTGGAAGAAGGCCCGGTGTACTCGAGGGAGCTCTCGAGGGCCCCTTTTACAGGGTATTTTTGGCCTACTCTTCCACGATGACCAAGACGCCTTGGACCAGGAATCAAACTCCGGTCACCAAGGTTCTCAAAGTGCGGGGCGCCAACCATCGCAACACAATAACAACGCCCATTCCACTCCGCGCATAACCAGACCCAGCGATAAATATAGCAGGAAAATAAGATTTGAACATAACGTATTGTACTCGCACAGCTGTAGAAAAGAGAAAGGCGACCACGGCAAGCATGAATATTTTAAGAAATTGTAAATAATTTCTTCCGAGAAGACAAAACCATGTGGCTCGTAAAACATTCATGACCCTGAAAGATCTCCCCGTCTCTGCGTTTACTTTGATGTGAAGCAGCCGCTACGTTTCAGGCGATCGTCTGAAATTCGAGTCGCGTAGTTGGAATCCATTTATTTAAGTAAACCTTTTGTATTTATCGCAGAGCCGTTTACAAATTACTCCCGGCGTGTGTGTGTGTTTCTGCATATGCTCACGCCTCCTCTGCAAAGCGAGAGAGAGAAGCATATTGACATTGACTCAGCAGGGGGTGAAGCCTGCTACGAAGTTTATAGATGGGTGACCACCATGCATGAACGCAGACGTTCTAGACTACTGTGGGGCAGCATTGTGGGCTGTAAAAGACTCATATCTTTGAGATCCTTCAACAAGCTCCGTGATAAGAAGGCTCAGCTGATCGAGTCTCTCACCTTTCTGAAGAGATGCCGCGACTCTAAGACCTGGTTTCACCTGAAGACGGCTGCTTGCGTTGTGGCCGAAACGTCGTGAGAATTATTTTATTATGTTTTATGATTTTTATTATTTTATTAATTTCTTTCTACGTGACTTTACCGAAAAAACCAAGAAGAAGACTCAACGCCTTTGTCAAGAAATGGCCTCAAGAGGGAGAAAAATACAGGCAACGTTTCAGGCAGTGGGCCTCCTTCATAGCACAGAAAGGGCCAGATAAACTAAATGTGGCCTATTATTATATTTGTTTTCTTTTAAGGCCAGTGTAATTGACGATTGTTGCGATTTCGTTTACGGATTGTGCTTACGCACCACTGCCGACGCAGCATCAAATACGTTGGATGATTAAAATGCTATACTGTACTTCTATGCTCCCGCATCTATGCTCCCCAGCTTTCGCCAGCCCAAACTGACCAGCACGGTGAAGTATGGTCAAATAACACCCACATCTCTAAAATTCACTTCGCACCTCGAGAAACCCGATAGAAAAGGCGCTCGATAAATATAAAATGAGAAAAGATAGACTCAGAC
>CM025641.2:5908174-5932720 GCA_014621495.2 Entosphenus tridentatus | reverse complement strand
CTCGCTCTCCCGCTCGGTCACTCACTCTCTCGGTAATTCACTCACTCACTCGCTCGGTCAGCGCACACTCTTGGTCACTCACTCACTCGCTCTCCCGCTCGGTCACTCGCTCTCCTGCTCGGTCACTCACTCTCTCGGTAATTCACTCACTCACTGCCACTCAATGCAGTGGCAGATCCAAGGGGGAGGAGGGTAATGTGGGATAAATTAAAACAAATATGAAACGGTGACTTCGCCGTACGAGGGACTTTTTATAGTTCGAAAAATATGATTGCTTTATTAATATCGGACCCTATTTAAAAAGCTTGACATTCTGCGACCTTGCGAAGTTTCTATTCTGTAGACCCAGCGAGGGCTAATTAGCCATGGAAAAGCCCTCTGAGGTTCATGAATACATAAACTAATTTCTGTAAAACTTCTTTTTGTGCTTAGTTTGTTGTCCTTCCCCCACACCTCCGACGAGCACGGTTGGCTACGTAGCGTGCGGAAGAAGTTCAACGTACGTAAACACACATCCGAAAGCGGCCGCTCCGACTGGCGACGGCGAGCGCCCCGTAGCCACCGTGGTGGCAGCGAAAGCCTCGCGTGCTAGGCCTCAGGGACCCTTGGTGGGGCCTAGGGGCAGCAGCAGCAACAGCATCTGGTCTCGCCTGCTTATTTTATTGCCATATCCATTTTGACATTTTATTTTCGCCCCAGCATTCGCGACCCGGGTTGCATGCCTTCGAATTTAATTTCAACATCGCCGGTGCTTTTTTTCAATTCTCTGTGTTTTTTTTCTTTCTTTCATTCACCTCGATGCAAGCCTGTTGAGAAAACGTGCCAATTGGCATGTCGAAGCACGGATATTTAACTGCCTGTTCGCCGTTTGCCAGAAAGATGCACTCATACATTACCTTAGGAGGGGAAATCAGAAGTGACTGACTTATATTACAGCGCGCGTACAAGGTGCCAATGCACACAAAAGGAGCAGCTGTTCAAATGTCCGCGTGCGATATCCTTGCCGAATAAACAAATACATATATATTTCCCTTTGTCTTGCAAGTGTCGAACTGCATTTTGATGAATCGACTCGCTCTTCGTCGTTGGACGCGAGCGTTTGGGATCTTTAAACATAAATCCACTGCTTACGGATCGCACGGTAAATTAAAATGGCAGGATGACGTGCAAAATCGTCGCGCAAGTCCTGCCTGAGAATTGTTACCGACTGCATTTGTGAGGCAATACTAAATATTTAATAAGCGAAGCAGTTCACTTGGATTTATAATGTTTGATATACAAAGCGGATATCATTTTATGTTTACATCAATATAAATGCCACGGGAATACATTTTCTGCAGGGGATGGGAGGGGTGGTGCAGTGGTTTATCGCACTGCGCTACAAACCCATTGACCCGAGTTATGTAACTGGGTCCCGAGCCATCTTTTCACCAACCTGCACTGACCAACACGGTGAAGTATGGTCAAACAACCAGTAATAGCCTACACTGAGTGCAGGGGCCTTCATCCAGCAGTTGAAGGGCAGTAAATTAAATCTACCATTAACCGATATAAATTCGGTGCAATCACATGCGATGACAGGCCATTTTAAGTGTGAGCCATTACACGGCAGCTCTCGATTTTACAAAGGTGTGCAGACTATGAATATTAGCGTCTACATATACAGGTAGTCCTCGACTTACGATGGAGATGCGTTACGACGACCCATCGTAAGTCGAAAATAGCGTAAGTCGAAGATGGCCTAGCCTACCCAGGAGTCTTGAAGAATGGTGATAATTTAGCAAAACAGAGCAATTTACAATACCTTACTGTATAAACTATATACTGTATGTATTTATTAATTACAATACTGTATTGCACAGTAAAATTGTAAGTAAAAAACAAGGTAAATTCTTAGCCTACCTATATGAACTTCAATTTCGTAGAAAAAATTTTCAGGAAACAATCCTATCTGCTATAAAAAAAAACTTTTAACATGCATTGTGAGTGAGGCATCACCACACAAGGCGGGAGATGCATACAGTACATCCCGGCAGCGTCCCAACGCACAGTATCGTACCTCGTACGCTGCTGCGTTTGCCTGCCGCACGAAATGTAAAATATTTTACAATTTTGTCATATCGCTATCGCCATCGTAAGATCGAAATATCGTAAATCGGACCATCGTAAGTCGGGGACCACCTGTATATAAATACAATATACTAAAAGAAACACTCACACACTTAAGCCACCCTCCGCAGGAAGCATAGGAGAATGCTATCGCGGCTTATAAAACAGTCGGGCGTGCGATAGGCTCGGCGAAAAAAAACTCTCGCTTAAAGGGCTCCATTTATTCCGTGTCGAGAGCGCGATGCGATTCTCATGTCAGGGCTTCAGGGTGTCATGGTCGGTGTTAGGCACGTTTAGCTCTCGTCAACTCGAGATTTTAGCCCGTTGTCCTTCCCCCGCACATCCGATTAGAGCGGTTGGCTATGTACGGCGTGAAAGAAGTTAAACACGGACACATACATACATGGTTATTCTCTTTGACTTAACCTGAGCTCTCCTTTGACTCCCACTCCATCATTAGTCTCGACCATGGCCCATCCCTTCTAGCCATGATACATCCTGCCAAAGCACACCTACTGTATTAATATTAAGGCTATAAACTTGTTGTTTTACAACGAAGTCAAATGTGTCTTACAATCAAGAAACACAATGTGGCTAAATGCCACATCGAGTAAAGTTTACATTTTAAGTCAAAGAAGACGTACGCTGCCAAAGAAGTTCAACATACACACACACGCATATTTACGGGGAGTTTTTTTTTTCAAATCCGTCACCCCGTCGTCGACAGCGGCTCCGGCATCAGACGGGGCCAGTGATCCGTGACGAGGCGACTTCTCACCACGCAGGCAACTTCCCGTGCCGAGTGTTGCACGCGTGGGCCACCGCAGAAACGAGCGCAGGCCCGTGCCAAAATGTTGAAGGCCCCGAACAAAAAAAAGACGGCAAAAAAAATATCCACCCCCCTCCCTCCCCACCCTCTGGCGAATGAAACACTTTTGATGCATTCCCACGAGGATGGTTTTGGCCATACTTCACCACTGCTGGCCCGTTGGCGTTGCGGTGACGGCAGCGAGTTTATAATCATAGGGAGCGTAGAAGTAGGGTGAAACAAGGGATTTTGATACACTGCCCTCTGCTGCCCACCACGTGGCCCCATAGCCTCTAATGTACGGACGGTGCCCCTGCCAAGCACGAACCAGGCTAGTGCCTGCTTGGCTTGTTTTGGTTTCAAAATCAAAAAATGGATTTTTTTATGAGGGAAGGCAGAGGTGGGCTCTGTCTTCCTTTAAGACGGTGAAAAGTCCAGAATATGATCTGCTCCCTCATACTGACCTGGCAGGCACAACGATTGATTCTGTTTGAAAATTCTGTCCATAAAACTTGTCCCCATTGTTGCTTCGCTCATTAATGCTTGCTTGTTATAATACTTTTGTAAAAAAAAACCCACACACACATTTATTGAAAACGACTCCAGAAGACGTCAATGACATTTTATGTGGTCTGGTTAGATGGATGGCCGAGTGGGTTGATGCGTTTGCCAATGAGGCCGAGGTTACGAATGCTAAGTCACTTGAATTCGGCTTCCAAGCAGGAATAAATGCAGCGCATTATCAAAGCCAGACAACATGTGATTGTGAAGCGAAATGCTAAAGACTGCGATATAATTTGAAAGAGGGCATTTTTGCAAGGGTTACGGCTCAAAGTGGTCAAATTTGAAAAATTACTCAGAGTAACCAAAATACTGCAATGAAATAAGCCATGCAATTGGATGTTATGCGGCTTTTTTTTGGTGTTATGCGTCATTCATTCGTTTGATTCCAGGCAGCCTGGGATTAAACGTATGAAATACAGAGTTGTGTGAGAACAGATGTGTGTGCTTTTGAAAAACCGACCTTCATAATGAAAAGCAGAATACCAATGTCCCGACAGAAAATTGGTTTTAAATCTGTGTACATTACCTGCTATGGCTTATGGATCAGAAAACATGGACAATGACTGGGAACAAGAAGCTGACAATGGGTGCTGAAAATCCATGGAGAGTTCTAAGCTTGCAATTACAGGCAGATGCACACGTGGATCAAAGAAGAAACGATAGTTAAACATGGCAAGGAAGCCCACCGTTCACGTTAAGAGACGGGCGCTTGGACCAGTGGTCGGGACTAATGGTGGGAGTGGCAGCCGCAGGAGCGAATAAACCCGAGGGGTAACGTCCCCCCGCGGAGACGGAGCGATGAAATCAGCCCGTGCGCGAGAGCCGGATGAATTTCTCGCGCCGCGGGATTTACGAGCGGCAGCCTGTCAGCACGGCAGCGGATGGCGAGAGTGGCTGATGAAGGCGAACTGATGATTCTGCAGCAAAAATAAATAAATCCGAAACGTGCACATTTGCAACTCGTAATCCACTCACGAGTGGCCGCTGGGCGGGATGCAGTAGATGCAGCAGTGCACACGCGTGTCGGGGATGTGGCGCTTGCGGGTGATGCGCACCTCTTCGCGCAGGTACTTCTCGTACTGCTCGCCGATGTACTTGAGGATGGGTTCCCAGCTGTGGGAACGCAACACCGGGGAGAGGGGGGGAACAAAGCGGACGGAGGGGGTGGGTCATATCCCTGTCGTTTAACAACATATTTTACTGAGATGCATCCCGCTGATAGATTTGGTACATTTTGTCTACAAAGACAAACTCCAGAATTAATTGTGCAAGTCCCAGTTTTTTTCATTACAAGCATTCATTAGCAGATTGCTTGTAGTGGGGTAAAGTGTGGGTACGCCCAAGGCACTTGGCCAGCGTGCATGAGTCGGCCAAAATGAATCCTGGCAACGGTCTTTGGCGATCAATCGATCAACGGCGGTCACTGCGTCGCGCGCTTTCAGATGCGCTTCTGTGGCCGTCTGGAATGCTCTTCCTTCTGATAATTGGAAGCCACTGGAGCTACGCACTTTTAAATCATCTAGATTGAAAACTCATTTCTTTCGAACTGATTTTAGTGTCTAGTTTGTTGTCCTTCCACCCGCACCTCCGATTAGCACGGTTGGCAACGTACGGTGCAAAAGAAGTTCAACATACCTACATGCCTATCGCCTTTGCTCGAACTCATCACCACTGTTGACAGTGGTGATGAAAGGTCCACATTCGTGTGGCAGAGGATAAAGACGAGTTTATTTGATTAAGCAGGTGTGAAATCAAAAGAGAGCAGGGATAATGTTGACAAGTGGAAAACAAATCAAAGTTAATCACAGCAATGAAGCGAATAGAAATCGGGTCTTGTGAGAAAAATCTAAAATATTGCACACGGCCAGATAATTATAAACTAGTAGATTGCCTGTGATGGAAGTCGTCTCATCTGTTCTATCTCATCTCTTTCTCGCTGCATTGGCCTCAATGTAACATTCGCATATCATTGGCATGTTATATACATAAATAGTACTCGATTGATCGCAGTATTATACATGTATGATTTGCTTCATGCATCTTGATCGATTCTAATCAATAAATAATCATGTAGTGGAAGTATTCACGAATACCATTTTGTAAGTTGTTTTAAATAACGTTTAATTGTTTTGTAACTATTAACGTCTTTGTGACTAAAAAATATATTAGAATGTATAATGGCCTAAAAATATATAAAGGCTTACAGTGAACAAAAGGAAGACTTTGCTCACACATATAATATAAACTCAACTACTCTGGAAATACTTTCCTTGTAATGTATTACTTACTGTTAGTAGCTCAGCTTATTGGAGAGTA
Organism: Entosphenus tridentatus; assembly: GCA_014621495.2. NCBI lineage: Eukaryota > Metazoa > Chordata > Hyperoartia > Petromyzontiformes > Petromyzontidae > Entosphenus > Entosphenus tridentatus. Next base: position 5,926,923 of record CM025641.2, on the reverse strand, counting down.
TATTTAGTATACTGATGATACTAGGTAGTTTATTCTTTAGTTGTTTACGTGGTGGTTTAGTTACTGCAGCTACATACTATTAACATTCCTTCCCTTTATTAATGCTACCCCTATCCCCTCCCTTTGATGCTGCTTATCCTGCATAATGCACGGGCATACTATGACTTTAACCCCACCCCCACCTCCTACGCATTTCACAAGTAGTACTAATCGCATATCAGAATTTCCCATAAATATGCTAAATTCCTCTTGATATGCAAATTCTTTTGTCAAGGCGCTCTTCCTCCTCCCTCCCAGCTTAAATAGACGCTCCAAGCCTGGGGTGTGTCATTCAGACTCTGTCTTCTCAACAGACCTATTCTCCACCTGAGGACGGCTGCTAGCGTTGTGGCCGAAACGTCATGAGAATTATTTTATTATGTTTGATTTTTATTATTTTATTATTTCCATTCTACGTGACTTTACCGAAAGAACCAAGAAGATTGTTCAATTTTAGTTAAATTTGTAGTCCAATAACTTGTTCAGAAGGAGGATGTGGGGTCGTACCCTTCTAAAGTGAGTCATCTGCCCCAGAGGGCCTCTTCCTTTATAGATAGGCGAGTACAGCCATGCGTGTAGTGAGCATTCATGTCATTTAGTGAATAATAACAACCATACGACGGCACAGTTTGCCTTCAGAGTCTCGCTAACTGAGGCTCAGACGCTCACGCACGAGTGCATCCTGGCATCGTTAGCACAGGGTGTGTTTTTACGGCCAAATGCAAAAGTAAGAATTCAATTGCCGTTAAATTCTCCATGTCGGTTTCATATGGAGCGCACACCACATGCGCTTTTGAGTGTTCCCGTAATCTACAAAGGCGTTTCAGATTATTGCACAAATACAACATCACATCGCGTGCCGTCGCAAAAACCTTCAGGCTAAGCTCTCCGATGTGTTTCCGGAGAGTACGTTAGTCTGCACGATTGTCCCGAGTTTCGCTCCACGCGCTGGGTGACTTTGAGTTCACGCGGAGCGACACGGAAGATTTTCATTGGCAAACAAACTGAAGCGCCCGGCCTGTGGAGCGGAACGACGGACATCGTGCCGAACGACACGCTGCGTCACCCAAACGTATCAAAGAGTATGAAATCCTACGCCTGAATTATTCTTCGTCAAATCTTTTTCTTTTTTAGAAGCGGTGATAAAAATTTACTTGAAGAATTACGCACCCAGCAGCCTCTCAGTTCATGTCTATAAACTGTGCACGAAGATCATTGGGGACAGAATAACTACAACATTAGAAGCCAGCCAACCATGGAAGCGAGTCGGGTTTAGGAAATGTTTCTCTACCATCAACCACATACATAGTTAAAGGTAAAGGTGCAGCCATTAAATTGCTTGCCAACACCACTGCTGGCAGACGGAAGCTCAAAAAAGAGATCCCCTCCGGCCTGTATTTGACCGACTATTTCATCACATTGTCTTCAAATCTGCTAATGATGTGTATATAATAAACAACACCAGCAGAAGCACAAAAATACAGAACAATATTATCCACGTCTGAAGAGTAGACAGAACCACGATTTTCATATGTCTGCTCTTTCGCGCCTGTACGTAGCCGATCGCGCCAATCAGACCCTGTTGAAGGGACTCACCAATTCTCGTTGTTTATTTGGTCGCCGAACCCGGGCGTGTCGATAACGGTGAGCTTCATCTTCACGCCCTTCTCCTCGATGACTGCGCCGACGGCACAACGGCGAACGGGGCGGGGAGCAGAGCACACGTCAGCTTGCGCAGGCCCCCCGACGGGAACACAGATTCTATAGGCACCGCGGTGCGAAAGGGTCAGCGAGGCAGGGCCGTGATTTCGGCTGTCACCGTTATCCGGTTGAATTGAGCGCTGCGGGGCCAGACTTCTGCTCGGCAAAGCGTCAATCGTTCGCGCGAAGAAACGCTCCATGCTCAGACGAGGATTTATTCAGTTTCGTGATTGTGTTCTTGAGGAAGTGTTACGCAACACAATTTGTAATGAGGTCTGTCGTACAATGACTTTCACCGCGGTCTTCTAAAACAGAAAATATGAGCGAAGAATTTTGCAAAGATTTCAAGGTCACTCATCTGATCAGAGAAGGATATTTGAACAAATTACGACTGCACCATAATACGAATTGCTTTGAATGTGTTTTTTGTAAGGTGCATTATACGATGTATGATATTTCGTTGCACGTGCTGGAAGCTTTTTCAGGATTTGAATCTTGCAGCACGTGGAGTAAAACTTGGGATACCGTGCAGAACGCCATGTGGTACAACCCGAACACACACATCACAGAGATTCACAGCGACAACAACAACTGCCGTTCACCACGAAGTGACGGTGACATCACCACGGCGCTTGTGTCAGGCTAGGTGCCACGTGAAGTGTGGGAGGCTGGCTGCTGGCAGGAGGTCACGGGACAGAGCCACGTGTTATGGCTTGACTGTCTGAGATGACTCCACAGCAAAAGTTGCGCAAACCCACGGAGTGGTAATAACTTTGATTGGCTTATGTTAATATCAGCCAAGTATTTGCAAACCCTCCCCCCATCATCAAAGTGCACTGGCGAGGTGGGGGTGGGAACAGAGCCCCAGGTATTAATTAGTTTTCTCAAATTTCCAACCAAGAAAATGGCATTTAAGCGTGCGGAGGCAAAGTTAGGCAAATAAATGAAACAATGCACCAGGGTCCAGAGGCTAACCCGAGCTGTGGTGATACCGCGGTTGTCTTGCTGGCAGCAAGCGCAGAAATAGACGGCCTGGAGACAATTCTGACTCAGCTATGGAGTCTTCATCTTGACAGCAACCAACGGCCCCCTGGGACTGGTGAAGATTTTTACACTCATTGGCCAATTGACATATTTATGATTCAGTCTTTCTAAAACAAAACAAAAAGTAACTTTTTTACCAAAACGCACATCAGTGTGCGTTACATGCGCTGTGCGTGACACGGTCTGTTTTCTGTTTTCCATGAAATTTTACGTCTCAAGGCAAGGCCAACATTTGATGAGGTTAAAAAGGTTACACGCTCCATATGGTACGAAACAGCACCGCGGGGAGAATTGAAGCTGTTCGATATTAAAACAGTTGTATTGATTTTTTTAAAATTCAAAAACACAAAGTGCACGAGTTCATGCCATGCGCATCTTCCTCACAAGGTTTTTTTTCTGTTTGTTTTAAAATCACGGTTGCCAAGCACAGGCCTAAAGAAGGCCCAAAGTGCCAAGCGGATGAAAATAAACAGTTATTTTGGTCGAGAGAGAGAGAGTAATACATGACATACTATATCGCACGTACATGTTATCACTTAGACGTTGTTATTATTCTCAAAATGTCTTTTTTTGTTTCACAAAACTCAATGGGCACGCATCTTCATCATAATCGTCGTCGCCAGCCATTCTCAATCCACTGCTGGATGATGGCCTCCACATGCCGTCCCAATTCCGCTCAGCCCTGCGATGCCGCACTCCATCTCACTCCTGCGCATTAACTAATTCCATCGCTCCGTCTCTCAGTGTAGCCGTAGCGTTGGGTAGATTCTTCACATCGTGATCTTTTTGTTTGTTATATACAGGGTGCTTGAAAAATGTTTTAACACTTTCTGAGAATTTGCAACAACACAACAGGAAATGTGCCTCCGGGCTCTGGAGACCACCTGGAGAAAATTCCAGGGCGTGTGTTGACAATAATGGCGAACAAGTGGAGACTCTTTGACTTTTTGAAGCTATTAACGTACATTTGTGACCATGTTACGGTGTATATTGTCCGTATTTTTTGCCATAAAAAATGATAGTCCCATGTAAGTGTTAACATATACGTATATATGGAAGAGGAGTAAATTGTCATCAAACGTTCGCTAATTAAGTGGCGAAACACGCGGCCCACGTTAACGACGCCTATACGAGACCTACACGGGTGGGCGCGTGTGCCAAAGACCTCGCACACGGGCACGAGAGCAGGATATTTTACACGTCGTCGGGGTAACTGATCAATTTTACCCTCTGCGCTTAAGTATCACGTGCACCGCAAAGTGCTTGAGAACCTACACCCCGTGCAATCGCAGCGAATTACTTCGAATGCATCACATTCAAAGCAAGCGAGCTTAGACATATTCTAATGAGAGCCCCAATCGGACGCAAGTCTAATTTTTCCACGGCAAGTGCGCGCACCCAACTTGTAGCGAAATGACGCTTAGAGGGGCGCGCGTATTCAGCGTCTCCAGACAGGGTCTCCTCTTCGAGGCCGAGATGACGAGGGGCACGATGACACGCGTTGGTGGGATGGCGGCTGCCTGTCGCCAATAATTTTGCGGAATGATAACTATACATTCCGCCCCAAAAACGGAATAGGCAATTATTTGTGCGTCCGAGTTCGATTCCCGCTCACGGCACACGCGAATAATAATTATCTAAAGCAGTCCTGGGCCTCCCCTAAGTTGACTCAGTCCCAAATCAGTACCTGGTGTGATGTGCAAACATCTGGTGACCCGAAGGTGGAATCCCCCTCGGTCATTTGTATGTTGAATTTCTTTCGCACGGTACGTAGCCAACCGCGCTAATTGGAGGTGCGCCTGTTAGCGAGGACCAAGGAAGGATTGCACGGCACACGAGGGGGTGGGTGGCCAGCACCACACCCGGCCGCCTTTGTCTTCCCAGTGGCGATATTTACATACCGCACCAGGTACTCATTTGAGAGTCTTAGTCGGCCGATGGGAGGCCCAGGCCCGGTTAAAATATCCGCGACCGATGTTTGTGGTCGCTAGCGGGAATCGAACTCTGGCCAGCGGGTTCATAGCGCTACCCTGCCGCTCCAAAGACAAAGTCAAAGATCCTTTGTTATAGCCTTAACAAACTGTTTGGGGCAAGTGCTGTTAGCGAGCACCTATGAAGGCCAAAATGGCACACGAGGGGGTGGGTGGCCAGCCTCATGCTCAGCCACCGTTGCCTCCCCAGTGGCGATGTTTACACACCACACCCGAGGGGAGACGTCCCCCTGCGGAGACGGAGCGATGAAATCAGCCCGTGCGCGAGAGCCATATGGATTTCTCGCGCCGCGGGATTTACGAGCGGCGTCGCTAACATCAGTGGCGAGTGATGTCAGAATCAGTCCTGGGCCCCCTGCCGCGCACTGACTCGGCGTGGTCGCCCATGAGCGCGGGTTGGTGGACAGGAAGGAAGGGAGGCCCCATGACCGATTCTCATATGACTCGCTGTTGACGTTTGTCCTGGCTGGGAGTCGAATCCAGGTCGCAGGGGTTCGTAGCACCACACTGACCATGGTGATGAAATAGGGTCCAACAGCCCTCATGCCCAACATGGCATGGGAAAGGCCTCAACCAGCAGTGGGTTGACAGAGCGCTGTAATGTATTCTACGATATTTACTGTATAACTCGAAAAATCAGCGGAAAGTGCCTCTCAAAAGAAGAGATGTGCCTATGTTGTGATCTTTGAAGAGGCCTCGCACAGCTATGCATGACTATGATTGGTTGCAAATTTGAGGCCAATTGGCTGCTACTGAAGCGTGGCTCCTCCAAAAGCCACATCCGATAGAGACATTTGAAAAAGGCCCAAGAGATTTCAGCAGTCAGATCTCACCGCAGCCAGCAACAAAAAGTTATTTCGGCATCGTCGGCCCAGTGTTACCAGCATTATTAACCATCCAACATTGTCACCCCAACAGCATTGGCACCATCCCATAATTAGAATCTCAGCCACCTCAGCACCGCGACCTCACCGTGACTAACGGACTGGATCTCCACCGTCTTGAGGATTTTCTCTTGGTAGTTGGGGGTGCAGGACTTGCGGCTGACGCGAGACTTGAAGAGGGTGTTGACCAGCGTCGACTTGCCCAGGCCGCTCTGACCTGTGAACACAGACGCCGGCGCGTGTGAGACACATCGCAGATTCATACCCGTCAGCCCGTGTGTGTGTGTGTGATTGCGTGTCTGTGGGGAGCAGTAGTGGAGCGGTTTAGCGTGCTGTGCTGTGAACCCAGTGGCCCGAATTCGATTCCCACTCACGTCCAACACCAGTTACAATGATCAGAACCGGTCCTGGGCCTCCCGTAGGTTGACTCAGCCTCAAATGAATGCCTGGTGGAGTATGTGAACATCGCCACTAGGGAGACAAAAGTGGCCAGGCGTGGTGTTGACCACCCACTCCCTTCGCGCGCCATGCCGGCCATCATAGGTGCTCGCTAACAGCACTTGCCCCAACAGTTTGTCGAGGCTGTATGGGGGGTGGGGGGGGGTCTTTGTTAACCTGTCCACAGGCGACTTATAAATAAACGCTTACGGGAAAGCCGAATGCTACGAAAACCATGCGGTGGGCAACGTTGCGGTCCATAATAACCGACGATGCACGGCACAACGAACCATCGTCCATGCGTCTCTGGTTCTGCGAAACCTCAGAGAGGGTATCCACGGACATGGACAACCGTGTACGTGTGCATAACGGCGCCGCGTATAAAATGTTTTTTTTATTGCGTGCGGATCACTGATGTACGATGTGCTGTGTTCGCGTAATTGTCCGCACATGTTATTCATTTCCAAAGGGAGGCTGCCGAGGCCAGAACGGAAAGGAACGCGCTTCGGGATGAATTTGAATACGCGTGGACGACGCTCCTGGGACGTTATTAGTTCTCTGCTCGATGTTTATTCACGGGGGAGTTGTCCGAGGATGGAGGTTGGGTGGGGTGGGGGGGGGGCAGTCCCGGGGAGCCGTGGGTAAACAGATGACTTGCTGGCTGGGGCACCGCAGCTGTGGTACGAACACCCGCAAGCAATCGGGACAACTGCCTCCTGCAGGAAAGATTTCAATCGTCTCGCCTCAACATTCATTTTTTATCCCACTTGCAAGATGTATTTCCCCTTCATTCGCACCCGATATGAACGTTATTCATAAAGTGCCCTTTCCAACCCCCTTAAAACGTCTCCCAATCTAGCGCCTCTTCAGCACGTGTGTGTGTGTGGTCACGTGTGTGTGTGTGGGGTCACGTGTGTGTGTGGGGGGTCACGTGTGTCGTGTGTGTGTGGTCACGTGTGTATGGGGAGCAGTCGACTCAGCCTCAAATGAGTACCTGGTGCGGTGTGTAAACATCACCACTAGGGAGACAAAGGCGGTCGGGCGTGGTGCTGGCCACCCACCCCCTCGTGTGCCGTGCTGGCCTTCATAGGTGCTCGCTAACAGCACTTGCCCCTACAGTCTGTTAAGGCTATACGGGGGATCTTTGATCTTTGATGGGGAGCAGTAGTGCAGCGGTTGGCACGCTGCACTACAAACCCGGCGAGCCGAGTTCGATTCCTGCTCACGGTCAACACCAGTGACGACTATCTGAACTGGTCCTGGGCCTCCCCTAGGTTGACTCAGCCTCAAATGAGTACCTGGTGTGGTGTGTAAACATTGCCACTCGCGAGACAAAGGCGGCCCGGCGTGATGCTGGCCACGCACCTTGTGCCTTGCCGGCCTTCAGAGGTGCCTGTTAACAGCACTTGCTAAAAAATGAAATTACGGCAATAAGGCGGATCTTTAGTCTTTGCGGTCACATTTAATAATAAACATCGCTAATGCCCGTTGCCTATCGTAACCTTGCTGAATCTCAAGACCGGTTGACAGGAGCGTCCTGCATTGGGACGTTTGGCTAATTTTGGTGTGCAGGAGGAAACTTGGAGAAAACCTTCCAAACACAGCGACGGTGGTCGTGATCAGAACTCCACACAGATATACTTAAAAATCCATTGCAGGACTAAAACGTCCTGGTCACTTTTCAGGCCAAGCTTACAACACCCGGTATTCCCAGGTGGTCTTCCCATCCAATGAATAACTAAAATCGACCCAGGTTTAGCCTCCGAGATCTGACAAGAATGTCAGTGTGATTTGGTCTTCGGCAAATACCACACACAGAGAAAAGTTAGGGACATGTATGTATGCATATTGAACTTCTTTCGCACTGTACGCAGCCAACCGCGCTCATCGGAGGTGAGGAGGGATAGGACAACAAACTAAACACAAACATCAGTTCTAAAGAAATTAGTTTGTCAACCGAAATTATTTAAAAGTGCACAGCTCCACTGGCTTGCTAATATCGGAATTGAAGAGCGTTCCAGACGGCCGCAGAAGCGCATCTGAAAGCACGCGATGCAGTGAACCGTCTTTGTTCGACACCTAACCAAAAGCCCACTGCGAGGATGACCGGAGTTCGCGTGATGGTTTACGTCCGACGTTTGCGCTCTCCGTACCGGAAGCTTCTTCAGCTCTATCTATCCCAACTCAACCTCCGGAAGAAACTCCCGGCGGCAGGTGGAGCGGAACGTCGGACATTCCCGCCGAACAGCACGCCGGGTACGGCTCGACAGCGCGCCGATTTGGACGTCGCGGCGCTGCTGCCCGCCGTGACCTGGCGCCAACGAGCAGGAGCCCACCGCGTGTGGGCTTGCAACAACGGCACGTGACACGGGGCCTTGTTGGTCCTGGCTGCCTTCAACGGCCCACGCCTCGAGACCGTTCGGAGCGTGAGCTCAGAGCGTGCAGCATTCCAGTGCCGCATCGTGGGGGAAAATTACTGGCGCCATCCATCGGCGGAATGCAGAGGTCGCAAACGGGTTTTGATTCCTTACCCGTACCCGTACCCGGCCGCACCAGGGTCGCAAATGGGTACCCGTTCCCTACCCGTACCCGTACCCTACCCGAAATGAGTGACAAACGGTTACTCACCAGTGACTCACGGCCTACCCGTACCCGTACCCGGCCGCACCAGGGTCGCAAACGGGTACCCGTACCTGTACCTGGCCGAGGACGGGTAGCCGGGTATCGGGTAGGGTACGGGTATCAGGTACCCGGTTGCGACCTCTGGCGGAATGGTGCAAGAGATTGGTGCACCGAGAACACGCACAGCGCTCCGTGTTCATGCCCCCCAGGCTCTGACAGCCCCACTGGCGTTCCGAAGATTCTCAAAGAGTTCACCGTTAAAGCCCCCAACGGCTCACAGAGACGCGCAAATGAACACCTAGGATTCTCAGGGTTCACTGTAAATACCCGAGGCTCAACGATCCAGACTAATGTACACTTCACGATCGTTATGGTTCAGCGTTAATGTCCAGGGGTATCGAACCAAACAAATATACATTTTGGAATCTCATGGTTCAGTGTTCATGGCTAAGGCACACACAAGCAGACTAAGGCACCCATACGAGTCTTATTGTTCAACGTAATTGCCCAAGACTCAAAAATCTCGAATAAGTATTCATTGGAAATGCCCGAGGGGCAACCAGCCAGAATTAGCCACCGTTATAATTCTAGGGGCTCGGTGTTAATGTTAATGGACGAGGCTCAGCGAGCCGCAGTAAGTCAGTGTAAACAATCGTAACTGAGGCACCTGTGGAGTTGTACAAGTCCAAGTGATGTCCTGCTCAAGCAAGCATCGAGGCAGGTGCTCGTCTCCTGTGTACAGTGGTGGAAATTCCACATTCCTATGGTGGGGGAAAGCCTAAATAAAGGACACCCATTTTAAACTTCCCCACAAAGTAATGTGGTACGTACTCATATAATGGACCACCGAAGGGATTATGGGCTGAGTCCACCAGCGCCCAGGCAGGATTTTAACTCAGACCCTGATGATTGTGAGTGCTCGTTCTACTGCGGAGAGCCACACCTGGCCAGATGGAGTCCTCGTGGTGCGGCGTTAATGCTGGAGCCTCGTGAAGGCCACACTTCATGAGCTGCATATCCGCGAGCAGCCAGTTCCGTTATTCATCGACAAAGAAGATTGAAATTCACAGAAGACTGAGCCATGAGACGCAGCATGATGCAGTCCGGGACGAAGGCCGCTACTCCAGTGAGAGTCTATGCACAAGAATATACCGCTGTGTCCTGCTCACATTTCTAAACTTGCGCACTGTGTAATATTTTCTGGATGCAGCGACTCACGGTAACTGCATCGCACTTTCGGATGCACTTCTGTTGCCATCTGAAACACTCTTCCCTCTGACATTAGGAATCCACTGGAGCTTGGCACTTGTAAATCATCTATATTGAAAACAAATTTCTTTAAGACTGACTTTTGTGTTTAGTTTGTTGTCCTTCCCCCCCCCACCTCCGATTAGCATGGTTGGCTATGTAGGGTGCAAAAAAAGTTCAACATACATACAGGTTAATTGAATTACTCTTGTTCACTAGGAAAGCCTCAGTGTGTCTCAAGACAATTTTTCAGAAAGGTTCTGCCAAGTTTTTGCAATAGGGTGGCAATTTTGTTACGTGTGTGATCCCAATGGAGAAAATTGCTGGAAGTTTTTCAGCACTGCGATTGTTCGGACCAGAGAACCAGCGAACCTGGAGTAAACCCCATGCCGAAAAAGGGAAGAGCATACAAAACTCCACACACAAAGTCACCGAGTCGGGGAATCGAACCTAGGACCTTCCTGCCACGAGGCACAAGTGCTGCCACTGTGCCACCCTGCCGCCCAAAGAAGCGTTTGTTTATAGACGTTTATGCAACATTGCATGAATGTGCAGTCGCACATAAAAAACTGCAACTTCAGAACATTTAACCAAAACAAAGCAGGGCTTTTACCAAAAGTGACCATGCACCAGCTGAAGGCACTACGTGTGTGTTTTTCTATTTCAATGCTTATTTAAATACCCTTGCTATCAGCTTGATGCAGGCTTCTAATGTTTGCAGAAAGTGTGTTTCCTGGCAATTTGCAGCAAAAAAATGGTCAGATCCTTTGATCAAGGATCAGTGGATCACAAAGGGGAAAAAAATCCATACCCTCATTGCCAACTGGGATATCAAATAAATGTGTCCCATCTGTTGTGTCATTTCATCTGATCAGAGAGCCAACGACAAAACTGTCCTGGCTTCCAGCTTCCATAGAAACGATGGGCAGCACTTAACCGGGTCCGCACCAACCACGGACACCTGAAGTGGACAAAACAAGATCATCTCTCCTGTGTGCTACGAACGCCAAACCATGGGCAATGTAGCTTCGCGCTGCCCCAAATATACGTTTGAAGGCGGCGGTTGGGTGAGTGAGTGAGTGAGTGGGTGAGCGAGTGGGTGGGTGTATCTACAATTCACCAACTCTCAGACAAAGAGATTGAATGGCTGCATCACTTTGAAATGAATATCTAATAGCTGATTTTTATTGGCCATGCCAAATCACCAGTCATCTACGCAGCCCACCCATGCCATCTGCCGCTCCAGTAACCAGATGCTGTCTCTACACACACTTCGGCGAGCACTCGGGCTCAAATGACAGTCACACTGGCAATTAGTATACCCTCCTGCCCTAAGTGGTTTCATGAATGACACGGGATAATTAGAAAATTATCCATAGGCTTCCGTCCCCTGAGTAAGATGGTACACCAACTAACGCTTGGCAGCTCTGCTTCACGAGGGTTGTGGACTAGAGCAAGGTTATCCATGGCAGAGAGGGGATATGTTGGCTACCTCATTTGCACTGCCTTGGGCCTACTAGTAATTGTGATGTACTGTATAGTCAAAGGCTCCAAGCTAAGCAAAACAAACCTTTGACTGATATACACAAGATCCCTTTAGCTCGGTTGCTGAGCGCAGACCCAAAAGGGGGAAAGATGCCAAGCGGTCAGCAACAAACAGCAATAGTGAAACTGTGAAAGTATACTATATTTGTATATAACAGTTAAGCACGTTGCTTGAAAACCCCGCCACTACTCAACACGCTGCCACCGCGGACTGAGAAGACGATCGAACGAATGAACGTTGCTTGAATCGCGTAAGGTTACAAGGGCTATGGGAAAAAGAGTGGATGGGAGGGGATTCCAGGAAGGAGCGGCGGGAGGGAAGAAGCAGATCGAGCAGTGTTGTGACGTGCTGTCGTGGTGGTTGAACACAGTTTGGACGGCGCAATTAGTAGGCTCGTGAAAACTTGATGTACGTTAACACGTGAATGGATTACAGCCACTGTGTCAATCCACTGCGGGAAGATCGCTTACTTGGGTCATCTTCTTGGTTCTTTCGGTAAAGTCACGTAGAAGGGAAATAATAAAATAATAAAAATAAAACAGAATAGAATCATTCTCACGACGTTTCGGCCACAACACAAGCAGCCGTCCTCAGGTGAAGAACAGGTCTGTCGGAAAGACAGTCTTTCCGACAGACCTGTTCTTTACTTGGGTAATATTGTTTGAACTTTCTTCGGCTAAGCTTACCAACATGGATATCACTCGTCAATGATGTTAGCCATGACCAGGAGTGAAATTATGGGAGCTGATATCACAGCGCAGTGCGCTGACCAATGCACCTCCGCATCTTGTTTATGTATGAACATTTTAAGCGTCAATGTCTAAGACCGTACATTTGAGAATGATATGCGCGGTGGGGAGGCATATGCAATAAAACTGCATCGCAACCTATTCAAGATTGTATCCAGGGCACTGACATACCGTATATTTTTCCCTACATGCAAAGCACGCTAGGGCACTTCACCCCAATGTCCACATCGCGCAGGACCTCAGTTTAACGTTGCGGCTGCAAGGCCCTGCCGCTGTCTTGTGCATCCGCGCCTCCCCCGCGCAACGCTGCCGCAGCACTCGCTGTGTTCCAGCCAAGCGAGGGGGGAGGGGGGCAAAACGCAAACCAGTCGAGAGGCTCAGAGCCAAGTCAAAGGGCTCTGCTTTTGGCCGCGAGCCGTCGAACAAAGGACGGTTCACCACACCGCGCGCTTTCAGATGCGCTTCTGCGGCCGTCTGGAACGCTCTTCATTCCGATATTAGGAAGCCACTTTCCTTTCGAACTGCTTCTTGTGCTTAGTAGTTTGTTGTCCTTCCCCCACACCTCCGCTTAGCACGGTCTGCTACATACGGTGCGAAAGAAGTTCAACGGACATACGCGCAGCACGTGCCAGCCAGCTGGAGTACTGAGAACCAAACGCTGCTTTTTAGGAGCGGAGCGATAAAAAAATTTCTCTTTTTTCCACATTGTCATTTCCTATGTAAATATCCAGCAGCCCATCATCACCCCACCCTTGACCTCCCTGATGAGATCGGACTCCGCGATGGTATGCCATTAGGGAAGGGAAAGGAGCCCTGCTACGTGGCTCTGCCGAACACCTGTCGCCGCCCGAGTGGGCGGCAGTGTCCAAGAATGCTCGCAGCGCGTGCTCGCAGAAGATAAGGAGCGTAAATCTGCGCGGCGGGCCGCGCACGCAAGCGTGAACACCTGCCCCGGAGGAGGCGCGCCGCATTTCACCTCGCGGGCAAATCCCATGGAACGTTTTTCATTTCAGACATCACCGTCCGAGGTGCGTGTGGGGAATTATCCGCGCCAATCGGCACGTGCAATAGCGAAGTACCTTTTGCTGAACGTGTAAATATATTTGCCGTTTTTTCTTCTCCTTCTTCTTCCAGAATGTGCTATTAACGTCATGCCACGAGAGGAAGTATGCATTCGGTTCTCCGTCAGAGCAGTGCATCTCTTCGTGTTGTTGAGAATGGATATCACAGAGCCACCCCCTGAGAACGCTTTCAGTGATCTCTGGTCCACATCGTAGGGGGAAGCGATCTCCACAATGAAGTAATGTTTGTCACGTGACAGAATTAAATTCAGCCAAATTCCTGCGGAACTATCAAAAGATTCCAGGAAGATTGTTTTCTTTTTTTTAAACCAGGTAGAGATTGATCAATTTAGCGCGGTTGAGAATACGGTTTCATCACTGGCAATTACCTGGATTTGAACTCAGGTCGTCGGTGGTGTTGGCTCAGCGCTCTGACCTGTTGGGCCAAGCCGGCCACCTCCAGGCAATCGTGCCAAGACCTTAAACTTGCTTCAGGACTTTACAAATCGCGTTGCATTGCACAAGAGGGTTCACCAAAAAACTGGAACCAAGCACCGAACACTTTGGTTGTAAAGATTGCGCGCGCAAGGTACTGTCAACGTTTAAACGTTATATATATCGCGCATGAGCATGGAGGCGCATAAATACGTGAATAAATCTACGCATGCCTTTGTCATAACCTGGTGGGAGCCAAATGAAGGGTGCAAAGCTTACACATGCAGACTGAAATCCCATTTAAAAAACCTAGAAAAATTTCAAGGGTAATAAAACCACAGAGATTAATAGCACCAAATGCGCATATATATATGCATGTGCAATTCCCATGCATATATATAATTTCCCATGCATATATATGCATGGGAACTGCAACTAATACTTTTTTTTTTCCAAACAAAAGCCATGTCAATAGTAAAGGTGATGTTTGTACAGATGACTGCAGTTTTGCGAGTTGATGCTGATTTGGAGGCAGGGTTGATGAATCATGGCGAGATGCTATGCATTTGAATCAATGCGGAGCATTTGAGTGTAAACCAAATTATGCTGTGAACTCTCTGCAGGTAATTTGTATTCTTCCCACAATCCCACCCGACCCCCTCCCCTCCTAAAAAAAATACATTGGTTGAACATCTCAAACTGCATCTTCCACATCTCCAGGCCCAAACGGAGCCTTCCTGAGAAAATAAAAAAAACTAATTACACAAAAAAAAACTTTACCAGGTGAGGCCCACTGAGCAAGCGACCTGGTCACAAATGATAGCTCATAGAAGTGGCTTATCATGTGGAAATTTATCGGAGCCAAAAACTCTAAACACGTGTTTCTAAATGTGGAGGGAAACACCTGAAGACCCGGAGAAAAATCCACACGACCACGGGGGAAACATGCAAACTCAAAATATACAGGCATCGAGGTCGGGATCGAACTCACGACCTCCTGTATACCAGGTGAGGGAGTTAACATCTCGCCTACGTGCCACCCAATTATAAGATTATTAATCAATGATTAAAGTAATGAGAAGACATACAGCGTGCACAACAAGTTCACTCCGCAACTGAAGAGTCTGCCGGAAGGATAATACAACTGGAAACACCATGAGAGTTTGTAGACCTTGTGCAAAGTGGGATCAAGATGTTCAAACAAAGAAGCAGATGACAGCAAGTTGGAGCGATTTATATGCAAACTGAACTTAATAATGAAAAGCAACGTTCCAGTGTGCGAAGAGAAGAGCGTATAAAAGCAGCGAATATGACCTGCGATGTATGTACGTACGTTGAACTCCTTTCGCGCCGCGCGTAGCCAACCGTGCTAGTCGGAGGTGCGATGGCGCGGATCGGAAACATTGACGTTGACAAAGAAAATTGAAACGAAAGCTGAAAAAGGGTGCGCGTAAAAAGAAGCACGCAAGAGCTGCACTGCTCGCAATGACACTGAGCGGCAGGAAGAAGAACATGTACATTAAATAACCAATGCAAGTTAGCGGGCTTGGTCAGGATGCTTCGCTGGAACAGTCGAGGCTAACGTCAGAGTGTGAAGAAGCTGGGCGGATTGTGGCACAGCAAGGTCCGAGAGAGCGTGAGGATGACTGGAGGAGGCCTTCATCCCGCAGACTGCTGCGGTTGATGATGACGATGACGATGAGTCAGAGGTCGCAACCGGGTACCCGATACCCATACCCTACCCGATACCCGGCTACCCGTACCCGGCCGGGTACGGGTACCCGTTTGCGACCCTGGTGCGGCCGGGTACGGGTACGGGTAGACCGTGAGTCACTGGTGAGTAACCGTTTGTCACTCATTTCCCAACGTCTTGTCTCTTCTCACAATTCTAGTTCCTAAAATCAACCCACCCGCGCCTGCAACGTGGCTTCACCCGATACCCGTACCCTACCCGTACCCGGCCGGGTACGGGTAGGGTACGGGTACGGCCGGGTACGGGTACGGGTACCCGTTTGCGACCCTGGTGCGGCCGGGTACGGGTACAGTTAAGGAATCAAAACCCGTTTGCGACCTCTGCGATGAGTACAGACAGCAGTGGAATCTCTGCAGCTTGTCGAGCAGTGCACCCACATCGCTTCCGCGGTGGTGAGATTTAGGAACACGCGTTTACAGCCTTTGGCAGCGATGAATTTCCACGTGATAAGACACTTCGTTGAGCGATCATTTGTGGGCAGGTCACTTCCAAAAAGAGCTACATAGCTCAGTGGGCCGTATCTGGTAAAATAAAAAAAATTGTTAATAGTTGCAGCGACACACACGCACATCACAATATATTTGGCATCAATTTGAGAAGAAAAATCACAACCTGCCATCACTGGCTCATCCGCCACTGACTTTTCTGACCATAAATTAAGGTGTTTCGGACACTTGCTTAATTTTTATAGCTCCGTTAAGCCCCGGAAAAAAATTATTACAGGAGTCTTAAAACATCCATAACAGCCTGGGAACGTGAAAAACAAAATAAAGGCATTAGGTGGCAGCATAGAAGGAGCACTTTCAACTAAGTGCTATCTATAATACAGGTTGTTTTGGTTTTATGCCGTAAATATAAATGTGTTAAACCTGCCACCACCCGGCACAGCCAACTAGTCAGGTTTGTCACATAAACAGAACGTAGTCAATTCGTTACTGGTACAGCACACCGGTGTGTTGGTGGCGGGTTTAACGACACATTCATATTTACGTGATCTAACCCAAAAAAACACTGTACTATAGATGACATTGGTCGCAAAAGCCTAAGTGTTAAACTAAGTGCTATCTCTTTGAAGCCTGGAGAAACGGTTTTGCCACCACCAAAGCCTCAACACCTGCAGAATAAAACAACACAGAGAGGGGCGAACACAGCCTTGAGTATATTTGTCAGAGTGAAATCATCGAGTTTCCAGGAAACCGTCCGATGGAAAAATGTGGGTCCTATTACAGGCGTAGGAGCAAAACATTCGATGACGCCTTCGAATCTCATTAGGACACCCTGCTTGATATTTAAATATCAGCATGCGCCATATGTCAACATAATGGTGTGAACAGATGGCTCTCTGGTTGAGGCACTTAACTGACACTCAGAAAAGGCGTGAGTTTAAATCCTATTTGAGAAGTGAGAGAGGGGGGGGGGCGCAACGGTTAGCGTGTTGCGCTACGAACCCGGTGACCCGAGTTCGATTCCCGCTCACTGCCAACACCAGTGACGATTTTCTGTATCTGTCCTGGGCCTCCCTCTAGGTCGACTAAGCCTCAAATGAGTACCTGGTGCTATGTGCAAACATTGCAAACTCGGGAGATGAAGGTCACCAACACTTCTGACAGCCTGGGTTATTCTCCAGACAGCCACTCTTGATTAATAACTATAAATAACCATCATCTCAACTTGTAACGCATTGCCGCACAGTAGCCACTCACTCTCGAAGAGAGAGAGAGGGCGACTCGGGAGAGGCGAGGAACCACAGACACGCAAGAAGGCAGCCAAT
Source organism: Entosphenus tridentatus (assembly GCA_014621495.2). NCBI lineage: Eukaryota > Metazoa > Chordata > Hyperoartia > Petromyzontiformes > Petromyzontidae > Entosphenus > Entosphenus tridentatus. Next base: position 5,909,641 of record CM025641.2, on the reverse strand, counting down.
TGCCCAACCTCTGCGATCCTCCATATATGACGGTGCTATCCACAAATCAATGAGTGTTCACACGTGGCAGGAAACTAGAAAGCCCATACATGCTAATAGGTAGGAATCCGTCAACTCTGCTTAGCACGGTTGGCTACGTACGGTGCGAAAGAAGTTAAACATACATACAGACATCTGTCCATAATTTTTTTACCGTACCGCCTTCTCCTGGTGAAGCCAGGGTATGGCAACTGCTCGCGGGAAGGGAGTCTTTTGGGAACGTTTGCGTCGTGATCCACCAATCCTCGCTGCCTCCACAGTGCTCGGTTATAGGCCACACACGTAGCCACGACCGCCCGGCGAAACACATTCCTGCGGAGGGAGCTGGTAGGAACGTTGGGTTGCTCGGTCAATGGCCAGGGTCAACGGCGGCGTGGTGTATTCCGCAAAAATCTTTCCACGAAGATTGTGAGGATGGGCACAAGCCGGCGTGAGTAGGTGAAATGTTGAGTTTTATAAGGGCACCACGGGGTGACCAGCCCCTCCCCACCCAGCCCCACCCCTCCCACCCCCCACCCAGCCCCACCCTCCCCACCCAGCCCCTCCCCACCCTCCCCTCCCCACCCAGCCCCTCCCGACCCTCCCCACCCAGCCCCTCCCCACCCTTCCCTCTCCACCCAGCCCCACCCCTGCCATTTTTGGATGCACGACGGACGGACACAATAATACCCTGTGGGCTGGTGGAACCAGGTGGTTCCTACCAGTATAAAACTGTCTTCTCAAGTGATTGTGAGTTCATGGCCTCGGCCAGTCCAGGCCGCAATGATTGCACACACAAAACTCGTGTTGGATTTGTTTTTTGTTCACTTGATGTGGCATATTTCAACTCTGAATGATGTCTATATATTTTTCTTTCATGTTTTTATTTGTCGGTTGAACACTTTGCAGGATACTTAAGAGATGGTCATCGGGTGATGGCTAAAGGTGCCATTGGAAGCGAGTCCAGAAGCAGATTTGTGATTCCTTTCCCAGGGTCATTCTCTCACGCAAGGTGGTGCACTGCTAGCTGTTTGAAAGTTCCAAACGGAAATGTCTTTATTTGCAATCGAAATAGGATTGGTGGGGGGGGAGGGGGTGGTATTCCTCGGGGGTTGGTCACCTCAGCTGCAAGATCAATGGTATAAACATTACTTTTGTGGAAAAATATAAGAATGAATATGATCAGATATAGAAATACTGATCCTACCATTGTAATGAGGAATCCTCACCGCCAGCACTGATGGTGCTCAAGCCAGCAAGGGATTCAGCAAGGAAACACTTTTGGTGATGGCTGATGCATATTCACGATTTTTTTTTTCAACTGATGCCAACGAAGCACACGTCTTTTATTTCTCAGAGTTTAAGTCAATTTCCATTTTAGTTGGCTGTCCTTCGCCAGCTTAAGCAAAACATTGCCTCATTTGATTTAATGCAGTGGGGGGGGGGGGG
>CM025641.2:5835418-5888174 GCA_014621495.2 Entosphenus tridentatus | reverse complement strand
ATCGAGATCATTTAAACGTGCCTAGCTCCAGTGGATTCCTAATATCGGAAGAGCATTCCAGACGGCCGCAGAAGTGGATCTGTCTTTGTTCGGCGGCTAGCCACACCGCTGTAAGGATGACGGGAGTTTGCTTGATGGTTATATGCTCCTTGACGAGATCAGCAAGGCATTGTGGTTCATTTGAGGCAAGCACTTTGTGTGTAATGAGCGCGACCTTACAATGTATTAGTTCGGCAACTGGAAGCCAATGCAGCTCGGCGAGCACTGGGTGGACACGGTCGGATCTCACGGCACCCGTCACGACACACGTGCCAAGAGGATTTCGTACACGCTGCAGCTTGGTAATGATCACTTGCCAGACGTCCCGTAGAGTGGCGAATTGCAATGCTCGAGCCTTGTCGATACTATGTTACACGCCACCCTATTGGCTAAGTGACAACTCAATAGGGGCGGAATGTGTCGTAGAGCCCCGATGAAACCTCCCGCAATATTTAAGTTTTTTTTTTGTTCCAATGTTGTGCATGGTAAGCTATTGGACGCAGAACACAGACACACGTAGCAAAGACAGAGATCCCCCTCATAGATGATACAAACTGTTTGGGAAAGTGCCGTTAGTAGCACCTATCAAGGCCAGCCACATGCTTACTCGTTGATAAAAAAAGCAAACACTACACATCGTGCAAGAGAAGTGAGTCACACCAATTTAACACTGGTCGTCATTCACAGAACCTTGACAATCCACTGCCGGATGAAAGCCTCCACGGGGCACGGCAGCGTCCAACCCTTGACGTGTTACGCTTGTCCGTCATTCCGCTCTGCACTCGAGGGGGTCAGAGCAGCAACGAGGCAGAGCCACCCCCCCCCCCCTCCGTGTGTGGTGCAGCCACGGTGGCTCGCCGCGAACAAAGCACGGCGGGGTTTGTCCCCACGAGCACGGCCACGGCGCGCCGTTCCGTCCAACTCAAGTCCCCGTTCCGAGCTGAAATGAACTTCCGTGTTTGCTTTCACTGCAGCACTCTCCGGGATCGGGATCTGCCCTCCCGCGTGCCGCGGTCCGACTCCAGAGAGCAAAAGCACCACGATGGCAAAGTGTGGGATTCGTAGCTCGGCCCCCGGAAACCCTGAAAAGGCCCCGTCAGCCGCCCTCCTCGCAGCGATGCCGGTGGTCCAGCGGTCGCATGGAGCAGTGGGGGACACAGCTTCTTTAGTTGCCTTTGTCGTGGCAAGCGCACACAATAGCCCGCCACTTCACGCACGCGCGCGGACTCTACGAGTGTTGTATTTTGGCAGAGACGCACGCTCTAGAGATCTCAAACTCCGGGCTCTTTTGAGAGAGATCAGAGTCCACATTTCCACGCCAGTTAAATACGTTCATTCTCATGCAGCAATTGTATTGAGAACTCCTACGTGGACCTGTCTCCGAACCGATGGAGTGTAGGTGTATGCCGCTGCCACTACACGCGGTGTGATGTGTAACTCAGGTGCTGTCAAAGCTCAAAGCAGACCAAACGACTGCAATGTCACCTTCGCGCTAACTTCAAATCGGAGGAATTTCCTCTGCAAAGAGGGATGCTGCCACGGTGTAATGGTCAGTCCAGAAGTCGCCGGTTCGATTCGATCTCCTGGTGGGGCAGTCAAAACAATGGGGCCAAGTTTATTAAATCTGCCCCACCCCCCACCGCTTCTGCCCACCCAGGAGTATAAAACATTGTTATACCATGTGGTGAGTGGTGAGTTAAACTTAAACTATCTTAGTTATAAGCTATTTTCATTTTTTACCGGGTAAGGCCCACTCAGCTACATAGCTCTTCTTCACAAGCGACCTGGATATCACAAATAATAGCTCAACAAAGTGACTTACCACGTGGAAATCTATAGCAGCCAAATCCTCTAAACGTGTGTTGTATCTAAGTGTAAAGGGAAAAACCGAAGGACCCAGAGAAAAAAAAAACCCACACGGCCACGTAGAGAGAGGCATGCAAACTCCAACTATGCAGACGTCAGGGTCGGGATCGAACCTATGCACTCCCGCATACCAGGTGAGGGAGTTAACATCTCTCCACCGTGTGGGTACTCACAACTCTTCCAGCATGAAATAGTGGGCCAAATAATATCTCAAGAGGCTCCCTGGAGCTCCCTCTAGTGGAGACCCTTTCACCAGCAGTGGCTCGAGCAAACAATTTGCTGGGGTTTACTTTGTTACCTCTGCAAATACAATATTTGTAATATGCAAGACTCACGCCAGAGTTAAACCTTTAATTAATGGACGAGGCAAGCCATCAAACAAACTCTTCTTCCACCTTAACGCCAACACTTGGGCCCTCAGCCATAATTGGAAGTAACTGTCGAAAACTCGTGGGGGAAATGTAAATGATAGTGAAAAGGAATGTGACTGAGATGGAAAACAGAATTCCTGTAGCTGTAAGAGCTAAAGCATTAGTAGAATTAACTTCGGTTTGCTCACACTGCATGTCATTGAAGGAAATGCCAGCAAGTTGAGTTAATCCATCCGTGTGAAACTTTTAATGCCATCCAATCATACGTGTGGGGGCTTTCTCCAGGTCCTCTGGAATTCTCCCACATGTCAACACACTCAGTAATGGCCAAACATGCGCACACAGGACCCTCCTGAAAATATTGCCTGGAGACTCGGTGACGATTTCATCGGTAAATTGCATTATTATTATAACTAGCAAATGCTTGCAAATGCTATTCGAGGAATTACATCATAGGTTTTCATAACACACGCTGCTCTTATGCGGCCAGCGATAATACACACACCGCAAGTTCTGGAACCCAATACCTTGCTTCCAAATTAAAATAAAAATCCGGATCATGTTACGTGGCTGCTTCTGGGAAATAACAGCTCGGTGAAAGATTTGCCAGGCGCACTGTAAAATTATCCCACATCTTTTTTGCAAATCGGAAAATCCTACATTTCATATGAGTCATCACCAAAGCTCTGGCCGGTCCTGACATTCATATGGGAGGTGCACTCGTACTGATGCATGGATGGCACAGTGTGGAAGGACCGATCGACACCCTACCTTTCTGCCACTGCACCTCCAATTAGCATGGTTTTGCTACGTGCGGCGCGAAATAAGTTCAACGTACAGTACATACATCGCGATTGGTTCACAAATGGAGTTGGAACGAGCAGCTTTTTACCCCATGGCACACCATGGGGGAAGGCAGTAGAGTCAATGTAACAAGAGAATGGGAGAGCGAATAGAAAAGAGAAAGTATGGGAAATGAGAGAAAAACGATGGGAAATAAACGGGCAAACGGGAATCAAAGGGTGAGCAAAGATGAGGATGAAGGAGGAAGAGGCTGCATCAGGGCATCGACACGGCATGGAGCGGTGTCTGTTTTCACAGGGGGCGGCGGGGGGAGAGGGGAGGGAGTCAGAGTCGGGATGGACACCCGATACTCTGAACGGGGGGCGCCCACACTTGCGGTACATGCTCCTCCCATGATGATTATAGAACGCTGTTCTTACGCCCTATTTTAATGCATACATTCAAGACGTGGAATCTAATTGGCCACGTTGGTTGGAGGAGAGTGTTTGACACACATTTTGCTCGCGTGATTTGAACAAAAAAAATTCTTGACTTAAAGCTTTCGTGACCACAGGAATTCATATTCTTTGGGTCTTTCGGTAAAGTCACGTAGATAGGTTCAAAGGAAATAACAAAAAACGACGACGTTTCGATTACAACACAAGGAATCGTCATCAGGAGGAAAGATGACGATCGCTTGTGTTGTGATCGAAACGTCGTAGTTTTTTGTTATTTTCTTTGAACCATCTATGTGACTTTACCGAAAGACCCAAAGAAAATTTTAAAAAAATTACATCATGCATCATGATATTGGTCGATAAATCCTGTGTGTTAACTACTGATGCGATTTTCACGTGACATTTTAAAATAGTTATTTAATACATCATAATCAAATGTTTATGGAGGATTGTTTTCCTCCAATGATGAATGAAGAACTCATGATGAAGGCCTCCAAAATGCCGCATCTGTCATGGCGGTTGTTTCACCGCACTTCAGCGGTCAGTCCTTGTGGGGTTGGGGAGCTGTAGGGACCAGGACCGGTTGAGAAATCATCAATCGGAAATTCTCCTTCGCCGTGACCGGGAATTGAACTCGGAACCACTCGGCGCTTACTGCGCCAGTGCAAGGAACCACTGCATCGCTGCTCTGCCCCGTTGTTGTAAAAAACGCACGACATTCTCCAGAAAATTGCACCCACGTTTTGATAAATCGATTGCACGTTCTACCTTTAAATTACCCACACGGAACAGGGGATCTGCGATAAAGTGTTATGTATACACTGCACACACACACACACACAGCACACGCACACTGGAGAGGCACGGGAAAGGGTGTTGTGGCACGTGAAGCGTTAGTAAGTTGCCAGCCCTACGTCTGGACTCTTTCCACCTCGTCAGTGCTGACAATTGCACACTGCACCAGGTACACATTCTAGGCTGAGTCAACCCATGACCCCATGAGCCGTTTGTTCTTATTAACTACCAGGTTAGGCGAACTTTTTGTGACTGTCTTCCAATCTGCGTGGATAAAAGTGGCACGGAATTGCAAAATCGGTCAGAGGTTCCATTCAGCAGCCATCTGAGTGATGTGCCTTCCGTTACTCTCTGAGCCAGAGGAGCCAGGCACCCTGGCACTGACACCAGTTTAACCCCCATGTAACCACTCATCCCTCCCCAATTTATCTAAATGCACACAAAATAGCGTCGTTAAATAGGAGCCTAAAGTGCCTTAATTGACCTGTGAGTAATTTATTGGCGGGTAATTATTTCCTTAACAACAACAAAAAAAACTTTCGGCACAAAGGTATGCCTGTCAACTATTTCGACATCCCTATCGCCGCAATGGAACGCCTCTGAAGGGCCCCGAGGGAGATGAGAATCGTGCGATGATTTGCAAGTGGATGCAAGACCAGGCGCGTTCAGGGGCATCGCAGCAACTGCTCCTGGCAGTGAAAGCCCCCCCCCCAACGCCCCCCAACATTATCGAGCAATTAACTGGCCAGATAACACCAAGTCAGAATGTAAAACACGTGCATTAGGGGTTCGCCTCGGGTGCCCATTTAAAAGCTCAACATGCAGGAGAGACGGAGACAAAAGAGACGTCGCGCGATAGAGAGACGCACCGAGAGACAGACGGGAGGGAGGGGAGGGAGGGAGGGGAGGGCGGGAGGCAGACGCAGCGAGATAGCTCGGACCGTTCACATTCCGCAGGCGCGTATCTACAAAATTACAACGCCGGCCTCTTTCCTTTGTCGACAACAAGCATCGAACCTGCGCGGAAATAAATTAATAATAAACATCGAGCTCCGTCGTGTGTCTGCGGGCTTCTCAGACTGGCGTCAGGGGGGGCAAGTCGACCGGCTCGTTTGCTCGCGACGCGACCCGTTCGCGTCGTCAGCACACGTGCAGCGAGGCAGTGTCCATGTACAATACGGCGTTGCGTGTCCACCCCGACCAATTGACCGGCCACACACGGGCACAGTGTCTGTGCACGGTGCGCAGCTGTAATTTCTCTCGGAGATTTTCCCCATGTCCGAACATCCCACGTGTCCGCCGGTACGCGGTGCAGTGGCCGTAATGGTCCACGGGCGTCAGAGATCGCCTGACGTCACCCGCAAGCGTGACTGCATCAGGCTCCAAATTTGGCACATTTGAAAATGACACCGCGAGTTACTGAAGTGGGATTACACATGGCAATCATCGCAACACCCCCCCCCCCACGCTCTCCCCACGACTGGCAGGGTTATTTATTTCACGCTTGCAAAATAAAACTCATCCTGGTTTAAAAAAAAAATGCAATGAAAAAGCAAAATCTCAGTCCCCAGAGGGTGGGATTTGTTCCATTGTACTGCTGTGCAATTTCCAGCATCGATGCATCGGGTAGATACACAGGTTGCTAAAAATATTTTTTTATTCTATTCTGGCGGTGAAGCCTGCAGCCCTGTGCAATGGGGCCTCCGGATAACGCACGGCAGTCATTGTGTTCATCAGCAGCGCCCGCCCCCCCCTTTTGTGGATGTTAAAGGTCCCCGTGACATTCTTGGAAATAAAAGACCACTGTCTGCCAGCGTCACCAATGTATACAAGGACGTAAAATAAATATTGGATATTTTCCCGAGATAAAAAGCAGGACCACCGGGTAGACAATGAACATACTCCCGATAGGATCTGCCTTGTCTAAGAATTGACGTGGCAGAAATTACACTGGGTATATCTGTGTGTGTGTGTAATGAATGAATGGAATTTCATGAAATGATAAATAAATGGCATTTAATTAAATGAAAAATAAATGGAAATAAGTCATATAAAAAAAACTTTTTTTTAAAACACGCTTTAATTAAATGTACCCTACTAGTAAAGGAAGAACTCCACGACTCCAGGAAGTGGCCCCGAAGCTTGCCATAACGTAAGGGGTCGTGGTGATTTACAGCCAACGTCAGTTGAGCTGGGACAATTAGAACCAAGGCGAAACATAACATATAAAAAAGATTGTTTAAAAATATGTTTTTATTTTTAATGATAGAATATAGTATTGTCATCAGTATGACATAAGTATACCAAGTTTGCAGTCGATACCCTATTGGGAAGTGGGTTCAAATTGAGTTACACGATTTGAGGATACGACAACAACGACGACAACAACAGACAGAGTTAAATAAAAGCGTGTAATAAAAAATAGATAATTTTCATGCTGTTGATGGCCTTAAGCCAGTGATGGAAATTCAAAATTCCTGTGACAGGGTCCTATATAAATAAAAACTACATATGCTACATTTGTAAACCATGCCATTTAAGCCTGGAAAGTGAAATAAATAAATTATATGTCATCAGCAGCCATTGTCTATCCACTGCTGGACTTAGGCCCCCTCACGTCATCGCCAAAACATACTTGCTTTTCACACCGATGGCTTCGCAGTATCGATGCGCAATGGGTCACTGAGCGTCGTCTGTTTTGTTACTTTTCCACGTTACGATCAACCATCCAAATCTCTTTGCGTTACGTTCTGGTTTTCAGGAATGCATCCCGGGCATATTATTAGTTATATCTTCAAACAATTGCAATCAACTACCATTAAACTGATTTACACAAAAAAACAAAAGCATCAATAATCTTTTACAATCATCTGTCTTCGTAGTGATACCACTCTGGTGTTCTCTGAATCATGTCAGCTCACTCAACAAAGTTTCTCATGAACATTAATATTTCGTATTTGTTTGTTTGCTGAAAAAGTGTGGCTTTGTGAGATATTGTGCCATCTTGACATTAATGTCTCACCCTCCAGAAAAAAAAGTCCGATCATATTCCTCCGATTCCCTGTCTGTCAAAGGGCGGTTTAGATTTGTTTTGAATTTGGTAAAAAAAATGTGAGTTCATAAAATTATAAAAATTCAAATGGAATAGTTTACACTGTACATTATATAAGAATGTGCGCAAAAGTAATGTAAAATTCAAAACTATGTTTTTATTTTGTTAAGACAAATACCCCAATTATATACCATTCTGAAGTGAAGTAAAATCCGAGACTGCCAGTTTAAACAACAACTCCAACAGGTGTTGAAGCGACCAATGAAAATGCCATTTCGTTTTAAAACAAAAAATGCACATTTCCTGGCCTCAAACCAGTGGAGTCGAAGTCTCTCCAACAAAAACGTTGTGTAAAGCAACCCGTAATAACCTCCAGCATCAAACACCCTTTCTCTCTCCACCGATATATTTGAGCCACTGTCATTTATATCTTCCAGGCCATTAATACGGGCAAATTAGCCAAACTGAACTTTGCCATTGCCCTTCCAGTGAATGGACCAGCAACAAACAAAAAAATGCAGGCCATCTGCTCCTTGACGGACAGGCAGCTGTAAGCTTGTGACAGGACGAGGAGTTATAGGGCATCGGCCCCAGGCGACAGACTAACGAAACCTCACGAAGGTCACGGGGGGTCGCTTTGGGTCAGCGCTGACCACTTGGGTCACAAACACTGTTTTCCAAAGGATGTCAAATCAGCCACCGAGTTTTAATCGCTTCACATCCGACAACATGTGGCTGCAATTTGTGTACGCGCGTTTGTCGTGAGCAGAGGCGCAGTGGAGAGTGCACTGCGCTTACAATCCCAGTAACTGCGCGCATCAGGGGGCCTCCTTTAGGTCATCTCAGCCTTATTAATTGAATGCAGTCTAAATCATGAGGTTGAAAATTACATTTGCCATTGGGGAGTGACTCGACTGCTCATACGTGCAGATTTGATCAATGAAGTACCACTTTGAAAGGAAGTCAACGGTCCTCGTTCTATGAATATAACGGGGCTTGCAGAGTAATGTGGAATTTCCACCACTGGTTCAGGGTCAACAAATGTAAAAGAGCACCCACCCGATGCTAATTGGAACCCCAAGGCATTGTGACCAGCTTTCACTGCGGGTAACTGGAATCAGAACCCAATACATGCGAGCGTTTGCATATTTGTTTTATTATCACCGACTTAGTTAAAACAATTACATACGTTGGAACACAGGAACCACTCGATGCCAAGGGCATGTCAATTCCACACTGTGAGCCGCTGGCTCAACTCCATCTTATGGGAATTTTGACTTCGTACTTCATATGGAAACAATTTGTGACTATTTAGTTGAGTAAAGTGCACACACACACACACACAAAATGTACATACCTATCTGACGGCCGAGGGAAGGAAAAAAACAACCATCGGCGAGTATTTGGAAACACAGAGCACGCAGCAGCTGTTGAACATTAACCTCTAGGCATGAACTGTCACTAATTGTGACCACGCGTTGTTAACGTACATACACACACACACACGGCAGCTTCAGGCCTGAATCGCCGCGCAATTCCGTCGCGTTAAGGTTCACAATCAGCGCTGCTCTGGCCGGCGACGTGATCGCCTCTGGCGATTGGAACCCCCTCTGTACGTTTCGGTGGAGAACGTACATTAGATATTAACGCATTAATTTACAGCCGTTTGTCAATCGGTGCCATCATGTGAGTCGATTTTTTTTAACCAGCATAAGAATCTTTATTTATCCTGGAGAAATCCGATGAGCTATGAAGCTCATTTTCACAGATGTCCAGTCGGAGTGGGAGGAAGAGGAGGAGGAGGAGGGGGGGCGGAAATTTGCTCACGGGTATCATGCAAAAGTAGGCCTGTGTTGTTGTGCTCATGATTAACGGGGCCCCGCCAAACGGCATCCTGTCCCGCGCCTTCAGGAACCCCTGGGCCACCCAGACGATCGGAGCGTGGTGGTTGGTGAAGGGGCGGCTGAGCAGCGGTTCCGATATCGTGCACCGCTGATGCTTGCCATCGCCGGGAGATTGAATTAACTCGGGTTACCAGGTTTAGAGCTCAGTGTGAAATCGTTGCACCGCTGTTTAACCTGGAGATTACCTTGCTCTGAACGGCAGTCAGGTAGACACACAATGTAGGGAGGGCCTTGTCTGGCAGTGTGTTGATGCAAGTGCTGCATATGTATACGTGTTTTGATTTGAAGCTTTCGTGACTGCAGGAATCCACACTCTTTGATTCTTTCGGTAAAGTCACGTTAGAATTAAATAGACAAATCACGATGTTCCGATCGCAACGCCACTTGTGTTGCGATCGAAACGTCGTGATTTGTTTTATTTTATTTCTCACTATGTGACTTTACCGAAAGAACCAAAGAGTATGTATACGTGTGTTTTAACGAAGAGCTTAAAAACCAACCAGAGTTACCATTTCTTAGGGGGTTGTTATTTTTTTCCCATACAAAGATTACTCCGTATTAATTTGGACTGAGACCGTTTTCGAGAAAGACTTTTGTTGGTTTGAGCTGCATCCCGCAGACAATCGAGCGCTTAATTCCTGGCAGCGCAACTGCAACAGTAAACTGCCAGTTTTAAGCACTTACAAATGACGCTGCATGTTCAACGGTTAGAATTAAACAAGATACGGAGCTGAGAGAAAAACTGGAGAATGTGATGAGGCAATTGATTTCAATCGGCTATTCTTCACCGTGAATCAAATTAAATACTCCGGGCAATATGGGAATGATTCTAATTACTTGATTAATAACGTCAGAGTAACGATGGATAGACTGGTCCCGACCATGGTAATGTGAAATTTCCACCACCACATGCTCATTTGCGCAGGAAAACATGATCTGTATTATTGCTGCTGTACCTCTGTCCTCATCATTCATATCGCACGAAAACAGATGAGCAGACAATGTGTCCTTTCATCGATGTGCCTCTCTACATGAAAAAAATGATAAAAGTATTTTAACCCATCGGGCCCACGGCATTCTGGGAGTGTTTAACTTCAGCGGTATTGATTCAGTACAAGCAAACTCTGGTCCAGTTTTGACATACAGCATCTCATCAGCAGATTCAGGCCTGCCCAAATCGGAACTGATGGACTACCAGATGCCAGAAGCAAGGATCCTTTCGTGAAGATGTTACTATCATTTTTAAGTTGAGCATGGTTCATCAAGATTGAATCGTAAGTGCGTGGATCATTAATCACCACCACCAGCACCACCCCGACAACATTTGCCGCTAAGTGGCAGTGACGCCACCACAGCACTTTTGCCGGGCCTCGTGAAGCGTTGAAGGCTTGCTGGCAGGAGGTCAAGGTACAGATCCAGGTGTTATTGGTTCACCGAGAACGACTGGCATAGGCACCACACCTGTGCTCCCCACCGTGCCAACGTCTTGTATTTTATCCAGCCCGGCGCTCCGCTCGTCGTCGCGAGCGTCGCTCCAGCCGTGCCCGCCGGTAGCACTTACCGACGATCATGACGTTGAACTCCAGCCCTTGCTTCATGGCTTTCCGTCTCATCTGCTCCAGCACCGCGTCGATGCCCACGTAGCCGAAGAGCTCCACGCCGATGCCCTTCCACGGGGGGCGCGGCAGCAGCGCCGGTTCGCCGGGGGCCACCCCGCCATCCCCGCCCGGCGGCTCCGTCGCCCTGGGGGGCCCGCTAGGCAGCTCCGTCGAGCCGAACCCGTTCCTCGTGGCGCGCGGCGTGAGCTCGCCTCCCTCCCGCTCGCTCATGGCCTGCGACTGGCTCCCGAAGGATATGACTCCTGGGAAGCAGAGAGACGCAAATTGTGTGAGTTCTCGTAATGGTCATCATCATCGTCGTCGCTTAATATTTATGCAGCGCCTCCCGTGCGGCACATCTCGAGGTGCCCTGTTGGTAACCCCCCCCCCCACCAGCTGGCCCTGTAAGACACACAGCACCAACGGCCACGTGGTCACGGGTCTGCCAGCAAGACGTGATGCTGCTTCCTCATTAAACAATAACACGAGTAATGGTTCCAAGTTGGACAATGACCCCGGGCGCGCCTGAGGTGGCCTACTCTTTATCTAATAACGTCACGGGAACTTCAACGCCCACTCCGAAGCAAGCGGCGCGTATCCCATTGCTGATGCACCCACAGTTTTTGTGGCACATTAGGAATGGATCACTCTTTTAATGATATCCTTGTGCAACAAGGGAGTAAAGTAACACACGTGTTGTTGCATTTTACAGGTAAAAGACCCAAAGGTTGTTTTTGATCGTTATATAAATGTTCTAGACTTGTTCTAGACTTGTTCTAGACTTTAAGCCTTTGCTTTGAATTGTTCGTTTGTGATATATGCAATTAGAGGCGTTTTAGCACTGTGCATTGTAAAGAGATGACGCACTGTAACTAGTTACTGTCATTGTAATTCTCTAACTCTAATACTGTTTAGTCTATAACCATGCCCATGTACCCAGAATATGACTACTTGCAATGCTATTGAGAATAGTAAACTGTACAATGGTGATATACAGTACGTATACTGTACGCATACAGTACATATAATGGGTGTAAGATACCGATATAAGTGGATGGTATAGATAGACATACAGCTTAGGATTAAAGTAATAGTCGAATAGTGATGTGCAAATGTGATTGTCAACGACAAGGATGGTTTATAAGTAGTAGAATTGGGTTTCAGAGAAAGGGTTAATGAATAACCGCACGTGAAAACCAGTCACATGGTTAATGGCGGCTCGGGAGCAAAGCTGGTTGTAACACACGTGTTGTTGCATTTGACAGAGTGACGGTGCTGTTCTCCACAAGATTAATATTAACCACAATAAATAAATGTGCTTGCCCTCGATTTGGAGCACCTGCCCACGTCCTTCATTTCGAGTGTGCAACATTTTGACCAGGCCGGCCGCTAGGCCCGAACCCCGCGAAACCCTGCAACGAGCGCCAGCGCGGGATAATATCATTCCCAGATACTGCGCAGACGCCATGGGTTCAAAGGCAAGGTTTCACGCCACCGGCAATTAAACCGGATTCTCAAGTGTAAGCCACACCAGACGCCGAATGCCAAGGCCTCTCCAACAGTCACACCAGGGGAACACTCATCAGCGATCCCGGCAATAGCGGGAGAAATGTCCCAAGTCGTTCGTTTTAAACGGGCGCCTTGTTTTACAGACGAGCGCCTTGTTATACAAACACAACTGTGCTGCGGTTCATTCTGTCCGTCCGTGTTGTGGCCAAGTGATGCTCCAGTCCGGGCACCCAACTCGCAATCAAAACAACGAACGGATCAAGATCAAGATGTCATCACGGCAAAAGCCATTGACGCCACCACACTTCACAAACGCGTTCAACCTTCTCCCAGATACCGCCGCAGCAGCTGCTGCACGGTAGACTCACAATCATAAGCTTGTCAATTCAAATCCTAGTTGAGGGGGCTGCTTAGTGAGAGCAATCACATCCAGCCGTTTCCTTTGGAAAGACTGACTCCCACTACGAGAGGAATGTGGAATGTCCACCTATGGCTCAGGGCCACCAGTGAAGAGAATTAAGCTATATAACTCTTTTTCCTAAGCGACCCGGCCACAAATGACAGTTCAACAAAGTGGCTTATTATGTTGAAACGTATCACAGTCAAATACTCTAAACGCATGTTTCTAAATGGGGAGGGGAAAAACCAGAAGGTCCTGAGAAAAATCCACACGGCCATGGGGAGAGAGACATGCACAATCCAAATACAGGGGCATCGGGTCGGGGATCGAACCCACCCCCGCCTGTATACCAGGCGAGGGAGTTAACATCTTGCCACCGCGGCACCCCAAAGCACAGCCTGGTGCACATTCAGAGCACAGCGTCACTTTGACTCGCGTTTCTGAATGCGTGCTGTATGCACCGCGAGCCCCTAATGAATGGCTGTCACACTCGAAGAACCGTTGCATGCATCGCACAGTTGTTTGGCCTCGTTTATCCCCACCCAGCATGTGCCAGGGGAAGCGATACGCCTGCAAGTGTTCGACGCAAAGACCTCCCAACAGATGCCGCTTTGTTTGGGTGGGATGGAGCTATCTGTCGCCGGTAAGCCAGTACGGCCCCGCTTGTATCTGCCCAATTTAGCAAGTCCCATCTGTTCCCCGGCCAAGTGGCATAAACGAACCCCGTAGTCTATCGGTTTTTGTATCCATTAAGAGAGCATTAAACGTTTTGTTTTGTATAAACGGCCCCATTATTTGCGTCTGGCTGCCTCTCGCAAGGATTGCGTCGGCCGCTCTGCTGTACGACGTTTTCGAGTTGCTAGATTCTAAGTACATAGCTGTAGTAGTGGTTGTAACACATTCCTGCGGAGGGAGCTGGTAGGAACGTTGGGTTGCTCGGTCAATGGCCAGGGTCAACGGCGGCGTGGTGTATTCCGCAAATATGTTGAGTTTTATAAGGGCACCACGGGGTGACCAGCCCCTCCCCACCCAGCCCCTCCCAGCCCCACCCTCCCCACCCAGCCCCTCCCCACCCTTCCCACCCAGCCCCTCACCACCCTCCCCACCCAGCCCCTCCCCACCCTCCCCTCCCCACCCAGCCCCACCGAGCCCCTTCCCACCCTCCCCTCCCCACCCAGCCCCTCCCTCCGCACCCAGCCCCTCCCTGCGAGATGGACACAATAATCCCCTGTGGGCTGGTGTAACCAGGAGGTTCCTACCAGTATAATAGATTCATTACAGCACCGTGTCAATACAACGCTGGGTCAAGATCCACACACACCATGTTGGCCGAGGGTAGTTGTTAACACCGTTGCACAATGCATCCAACAACCTGCGGTCGATTCTGGGCCACAGGTGTTATCATCTCCTTAGTACGGCTGACGTTGTTGTAGAGCAGCGACTGTCATTTTACATTGAGGTGGTTGTAGCCGGATAATTGCGTCAGGGGCAGCAGAGTGGCGTGTCGCTGGAGTGCCTCCGACGTTTTTGTGAATCCGGCATCGAGTCGCCATTTGTTTCGTGGTTCTGTTCAGAGTGGCCACAGTCGTCGCGCACAGTGCCGAGTTATTAAATGATCCATTTTGCACTATGATCATCATCATTCTCATAGAAGTATCCGCATCTGCTGCTGCTGCTGCCATAGTTTGTTAGCGGAGGCGGTTCAGGTGAGCTGGGGATAGTTGTGGAAGATCGAAGCCAGGGATCTTGTGGGTCGGGTGGTGCAGGGGGAGGTGTTTGTTTCGTGACTTCTTGACGGGTCACGTCGACGGCGATCTGAACAAGTGCTAGGAACCCCTGGAGCCTTCCCCCAAGGCCGCGATGAACGGTACGGTGAAGTATGGTCAAACACAAGCCTCACGACTGACATGGCGCGTCTAGGCCGTCATTTAACAGTGCCTCGACATTATTTATTTCTATTGTTATTATTTTAACAGTCATGATGGTAAAATTATATAAAATACTGTACAACAGAATGGCTGATGCAACGCTTGCTGGAGACAGCCGGACAACAACAATGGGGGTGTTTGTCTCAACAGCCATATCAGTTTGGCCATGGCCAAGCAGGGAATACAGGCAGCAACATTATTGTCTGAAGACGCATCGAGCAAGGCCAGCCAGTCGCTCTCCCTGGGGACATGTACAGATATATTCCTCTCCAGCCGTCCAGCCTCCATGCTCCCCCTCTCTTCCTCCCTCGCCCTGTACTTCCTCCCGCCTTCCCCCACCCCACCGCTACCCCCACCACCCTCATTCTCTCTTGCCAATGTAGGCATCGGGTGAGTGACCTGATCGGTCGACAAGAATTCCTGAAGACAAGAAAGTGTCTGTGGACATCCTGAAGAGGCACGAGATAATTTCTATAACATTATCTTTGGGACAGTGTCCTTAAATTGTTGTGCACCAGCCAAGATGTGAGATATGTACGATTTGCAACTGAAGTTGAGTCACATGTAGCCCTGTTGTAAGTGGATATTTAGATACGGAATGTTTTAATTTTAATTGATGTAATAGAAACAGACTCAAAACACAACTGTACAAAAGAGGGCCTTTAAAAAATGGTTCATATTGTAATAATTATGCATTTTAAGTCACAATCCAAAGAATATTTTTATTAGACAAATTCTGCTTTAGTGGTGTTTGGTCACAGGATTCTACATGGATCAGTGGTGAGAATTCTGGAATGACACCTAGGGTTGAATCTGGGCAGCTGCTTGTAAATAAGTCAGGTTCTCAAGTGCCAGCGAGTTGATGGTCACAGCTCGGCCGCCGTCGAAATTCATTTACCTTTGCACTTAGTTGGAACAAATTCCAGCTCTTGGAATTAAATATATCAGTTCGACCGCCGTACAACATAAAGTTTTTTTTTTTATATCCGCATCCATGGGCCATCCTTTGACATGTATGAGGTTGCTTGAACTGCTCTGGCAGAATTCCAATTGGGTACTTTGTCTCATGGCATGATGACAATGGCCAATTGGGAGAACGAGTAAAACAATTGGCCGGTTAACCTTGGCCAGTTGACCTTGGCTGGTTGACCTTGGTCGGTTGACCTTGGCCGTTTGAGGAATGAACAATATTTCATGAGAACGTGCCGAGAAAAGCGCGTTTTTATATTTGGAAAAATATCAACTAAGCCCTTTGCTTGTCTAAATTACCAATATTTTAAGCTATGCAGAGGTTGGCATCTTGCTACGTGCTCAAAAAACAATAAAGATGACTCATCGCCGTACAACAAACGTACAAACATTCTGCACACGTGTTCATTAACTACTCGGTTCACTTACTAACTAATTTTTTTCCCCATCACAGAACGGGCTCGTTGCCGGCCGGCAATTAATAACAAAGACGCGTCCACTGCACAGTTTGACCTCGGTATCGCGTAGGCCAAGCTGACCTAAGGGAGGACGCTTCTACTGTAAGCCACACAATGGAAGGCCACTCGCTCGCACAAAGTGAAGGGCACCAGACCCCTAGGCCCCCCCCCTCCCCTGCCCCCTACCACGCTCTGTATCCTCAGATCATCACAGAAAACTGTCGAAAAACAATAATAAACAACGCACGTTCGTTCGAGAGAGAGAGAGAGAGCCTGAGAGAGAAATAAACGTGCCATTTCCCAAAACACGACGGGGTCATTTCGAAGACATCACATCCGACCGTGCAAAATGTCCATGAAACTGAGCCGTGGCCACCATCCGCCCATGCACTCCTCCTCCCCCCGGCCCCGTCCATATTTCATTCACACCCCCCCTCCCCCTTCAACACCCCCTGTCAACCTTCACCAAGCCCGTCCAGGCTCTCGCGAGGCACAAATCGGCGGCTCGCACTGACGAGTGAGAAAAACTAATGAACTTCCACGAAGGCATCCTGCCTGCGCGCCCTGTAAGCGAGCATCCTGTGTGGCTCCGCGTGTCCGATGATGAATTCGGTAGAAACTTTGGGCAGCACCGGCATCATTAGGGGACCAATGCTTTGGGTTAACCGTTATTTTTTGGTAATAATGTAAGTTTAGTACAAAAAACTGAATGCGGGTGCTTAAACTCCCCGGAACGTGCAGCGGAACGTCGGACATCGTGCCAATTAAGATGGCACGCCTGATGCGGCTGGTTGCAATTACCGGTAAAATGTCACACTCAAATTGCAAATGTTGTGGGTTTATTCTCCAACATACCGGTGTGCTAAACGAGTAATAAATTGGCACGTTCTGTGTACGTGTTAAATCTTATTAATTGGCTGTGTCGGATGGTGGCAGGTTTAACGACACATTTATAGTTACGTGATTTAATCCGAAAAAAACTTCTATTATTGGGTACCAACCCGACAATTGCATTGGAGAGCTGTGCAGCACATTATTAAAATGTAGGCTCCCTTAACTTATTGTCTTGGCAGCTTGCTACACTTTGCAATGAAAGTAACTGTAAAGATTTAAGCAATCGCTGTACAGTAATATATGTATAACTCATAATCAACGTTTTTGGGTTTAGATCGCGTTATTTATAAATGTGTCGTAACCCTCCACCACCCGACACGGCCAATCAGTAAAAAATGTCACGTTGACAAAAGACAAATAGTTCACTGCTTTAGCCCAACGGTGTGTTGAAGCGTGAAACCACAACATTTACAATTTGAGTACGACGTTTCGTTGGTAATTGCATCCAGCATCATTGGGCAATTCGCCAGAATGGTGAGGCTCTGCTCTGTCTCCCGTTCTTATATAGAGCAGCAGCAGGGTGACGTCATCATTAACTCATTAACTCAATATATGTATAAGTTGGATGGATTGGATGGATGCGGTTTATTTAAAATGCAGGCTTTAGGGAAGCGCAAGACTGGAGGGCGTTTTCACAATTCTGGAAACTGCCTGACGATGCTGGTTGCAACTACCAGCGAAACTTCTTACCAAATTGTGAAATGTCGTGAGATTTCTCTCCAATCACACCAGTGGTGGCGGCGGTGGTGATGCTGATGCTGCTGAAGCAGTCGTAAAAAAACTCGCGCGCGTTTATCCATCTCGTGACAACTTTATTAATTGGCCGCGTCGGGTTCTTTTGAGGAGGGCAAAGCGACACACAATTGATTCGTGACCCACAAATCAATTGTGAATCGAGACGCGACTTTTTTCAATGAAATAAAATAAACCAAAAACCGTCGGGGGGCCTCTACGGATTTCTGCTCGCGCTGAATATAGGGACGCATTCTTTCCTGGGAAAACACCCACCTGCACGGTTCGTGTTTGTACGAACGTGCACCCACACACACAAAAGACAAAGATCCCCCGTATAGCCTTAAAATACGGTTGGGGCAAGTGCTGTTAGCGAGCACCTTTGAAGGCTGGCACGGCACACGAGGAGGTGGGTGGCCAACACCACGCCCGTGCCGCTTTTGTCTCCCTAGTGGCGAAGTTTACAAATCGCACCAGGTACTCATTTGAGGCTGAGTCGACCTAGGGGAGGCACAGGACCTATTCAGATAATCGTCACTGGCGTTGGCCGCGAGCGGGAATCGAACTGAGGTCACCAGGTCGGTAGCGCAGTGCGCTAAGCGCGACACTACCGCTCACAAACACACACACGTGTACACGCACGCACACAGGCACGCACGCACACACACGTGCGCACAAATACACATTCCTTTGGGAAATTATCGGCAACTGAATGGCAGCAGAAACATCAACACTTACACTGGTGCGAATTAAATCTCTCCGGGGAGACCTGTAGTGGAAATAAACCTGTTAAACAAGAACCCCATTGCTTGTGACACGGCGGTATTATTTTTTTTATTTTTTATTCTTTTGGTTGAAGGATTGACAGTTTTTCATACTCATTTGCCCTCTAAATCATTACAGTAATCTAATTGTAAGGCCGGCTTAATTATTTTTAAATGCAATTACACTCAATATTCGCTGGTTGCCTGGGTGTGCTAAATGCTAGCGCTGCACTAATATCGCGCATATATAGCACATGCGTTTTATATGCACACATTTGTTCGTATATTATCGCACTGGGGTGAAGAAGGTGGACCCGTCTCTCATGGAAATCTGTGAAAAAGAGCTTCATAGCTCATCGGATTTCTCCAGGATAAATAAAAGATTCCGATTCTGAATCTGGAGCGGTGCTTTGTGCACCGTGCTCAGAAGCCGGGGACGCGAGTTTGATTGCTGGCCACGGCTAACATGAGTGGCGAGAGAGATAGCTAAAACCCTGCCGAATCCTCTCTCCCACCTCCTGTTCACCTTCACTCAGCGGCGAGTCGCTCATTCCATTCTGCTGCGCCATCACATCCCTCTGGACCTCCCACCCTCTGACATTCGTGATGATGATTTTTTCATCGGTTTGAAACTGGCCAAAAAAGGTGCCGTAGACATAACTGCTCAACCCGAGCTGTCAATGCTTTGAGACTTTGCATTGCCGTTGTGCTGTTTCGCCTTTGTGGCGTTCTCTGGCATAGCAGTGGTGAGAGAAGGGCACAAAGAAGACTGCCTCTCGTCGTGTAGTCCAGGGGTCCCCAACCCCCGGGCCGTGGAGCGGTACCGGTCCGTGGCCTGTTAGGAACGGGGCCTCACAGGAGGTGAGAGCGGTGAGTCCGCGCGTGGCCCGCCCCATTGTTTTATTATTTACCACTTCCATCCGCGCCTCTTTCCCGCACTGCGCACTTGTTTTAGTCACAGTTTTGGTAAGCCAACATGCTCGAACCACTAGCCAAAATGAGTACAAAACAAACGTCGCTGGAGAGCTTCTTTGAAAAGGGGGAAAGACCCAATTATGAACCCCCCCTCACCCCCGGTCCGTGAAAAAATTGTCTTCCACGAAACCGGTCCCTGGTGGCAAAAAGTTTGGGGGCCGCTGGTGTAGGCCAATCCGTTTCAAAGACAATCCATGCATTATTATCAGAGCATGCGTGTTTGCATGTTTTTGCCACAAGCGTGTGTGGCTAACGCAGACTTGATGCCTTGCAAAAGGTGTCTATTTGGTGTTTGAACATCCTAACACCTCCTGTGTTATTGCCACAGAGGGCAAAGCCTGTCCTTATTATCCGCGCTGTTGACTCCCTGCCTCGAGAAAAGTCCAGGCTCAAGGCTTCCATCTTCCTTCTGCCTACGACTGTCTTGCTTCTCTTTATACAGGGTGCTTCAAAACAATGTTAACACTTCCGAGAATTTGCAACAACGCCACAAAAAGTCTGCCTCCAGGCTCTGGAGACCACCTGGAGAAGATTCCAGGCGTGCGTTGACAATGATGGCGGACAAATGGAGACTCTTTGACTTTTTGAAGCTGTCAACATGACATTTGTTATCATGTTGCAATGCATTATCCGTTCCTTTTCTATTAAAACGATAGTTCCATATGAGTGTTAACATTTTTTGAAGCACCCTGTATATATAGCATTTCCCTGTCTTGCATATCTCCCACACTTTAGAACTGCAAATACAGGCTACGCTTATCATGGCTCTGTATTATTTGCAATTGTCTCAATGACAATGCAATGCAATGATAAACGCATTCGTCCCTTCAGCAAGTGGTGCCTCACCGCGGAGTTCTCAGGGTTCCAGTGAGTGAAAAGTCATCGTTGTCTGTTATGCGATTCCTGCCACTGAATACGCAGTGATACAACCAACAGTGGTTTGCTTTAAAAATACCTACAATAGACTTGGGAATGCTATGAAATGCTGTCTTTAAAAATTATAAAAGCATCGCCAGGTTATACGCAGAAATAATACATCAGCAGTGTTCCTTAAATGAGTAAACGGGACGCTGCCATGAGAATGTGGAATTTCCACCTCTGGGTCAGGGGTCACTAACAGACTTGAGTATCGTCCCATAGCCTGTGCGAGCAGGGAGCCTAGTTTGTTTAAATACGTCGCAATCAAATATGCATATTGCTCACGAACTGAGATAGCTTGCAAGCGAAAAACCATCTCGTGTCAAGGGCACATCTCGAAACCCACTTACACATCGCGTACAAGCAAATTACAAACCTATGTTTGCTGTGGCATGAGAATTGTGTTGTTCTGCAAGTAAATGTTGTTGTTATGCAAGCTCCTATGAAAGCCACAATGCTGCAAGACAACATGGGATGACAAAAGTAACGTATACAATATAACAAACAATCAGATAAAACCTGCTGAATTAACTTAGCATGTGGATGCCGGTTCCTAAAAAAGAACAGAGCAACCGCTTTCTTTTTCTCAAAATCTGTTTTAAATGCGAGCGTAAAGCTCAACGCAAACGGCAGTCGCATTTTACCTGCAGACAAAGTGGAGGAATCAGCGGCACATGAGCAAGTATCCTCACAGACAGCGACGCGCCAAAACAAAAGGATTTCGAGCGGCAGAACGGCGAGGAAGCACTTTGCGCGCACTCATTTCCATGCCATTCCGGCGAGAGAGAGAGGGGGGAAGGAATACAAAAAAAACCTCAAGAGGCACAGCGAGCGGAGAGCGAGCGAGCGAGTGGAGCAAGCAAAGAGCTCGCCACTTTGGAGGGTGGCGGCGGTGTAAAAGGGTGGCTGGGGAAAACGTTTGCCTCGAAGCTGGGGAAGCTCACAATGGGCAAGCCTTGACTACGCGCGCGCGAGGGGCATACAGATGAGCGGCCGGGCCACCGAGAGGAGAAACTCCCCCTCCTCCCTCGCTTCTTCCCAGGCCCAGCACGTGTGTAAACGCGGTCAGTGCGCTGCGCTACGAGTTCGATTCCCGCTCACGGCTGACAGCGGTGACGATTGTCTGAGCCGATCCTGAGCCTCCCCTAGGTCAGAATCAGAATCAGAAACGGTTTTAATCGCCATGTAAGTTTGCAAAGACAAGGAATTTACTATGGCAGGAAGGTGCATACATTTAACATGTAGGAATCTTAAAAACTTAAATAAGAGGTATACACTCTAACTATACTAACGTTACAAAGTATAACTAATACTAAGGGGCTAAAGTATGTAAAATTATGAATAAGTAGACCATATAGGTCGACTCAGCCTCAAATGAGTAGCTCCCTTGTGTGCCGTGCCTGCCTTTATAGGTGCTCGCTAAGAGCACTTGCCCACTACAGTGTGTCAAGGCTACACGGGGGACATTTGTCTTTGTTGTGATGCGTGCCGCGCGCCCATTGATAATGCGGCACTATCTGAACGCGTGTCTCGGGGGGGGGGGGGTTCTTGCGGGCGTCACGAAGACGGACGATGATAGAGCCGGCATTGTGGGAGTGGGACAGAGCACACGAGTGTGGCGTGCCTGCGAGGAGGGCGGACGGGCATTTCTTGATTTTTTTTTAGGGGGGGTTGAGCAGAAATTCTGAAATCCAAAAGAAATAAACGGTTGAAATCGTGAGCCGGTGGAAGACGGATTGCCGAGAGGGATTTTTGTTTTAAATTCACGCTGTCAAACCGAAGTTGACGTAAAATAAAGTACAAACGGTGTTTATTTTTCTGATACTATGTCAATTATGGAAAGACCCGTGCAGTCAAATGGAGTCAAACACATTGTTGCTTTGTCAATTATAATAATGTATAAGAAAGATTACAATAAAAAATATACAGCCAATTGCCAATCCACTGCTGGATCAATGCCTACGACCCATGCCGTTTCGATCATGGGAGTTGTTTGACCAGAGGGGGGTTGGTGAACATGGAGGCGCTGGACCAGTTCAGATATCCCTCACCACGAATGTTGGACGTGGCCAGGAATTTAACTCAGGTCGCTCAGCTTAAAGCGCGAGGCCACTGCACCATCACTCTCGTTCTCACACTCGTCATCTCCCCACCGCACGTGTTGGTACGTATACTAGGAGATCTCCCTTTAGTCCCAAGCAAGTCATCGTGTGGCAGCGCACACTCGCCGAGAATGAAATGCAGCTTAGCCAACTGGTTCAGGGAGTTGAATAGAAATGTAACGATTTCTCCCGCTTCGGTCCAAAACGTTGCCACTATCACATCCCGCAGCTTCATTCCACCGCACGCGCTTGCGGGGAATGCGAGGGCAACTCCACTGTAACAGCTGCAATGAAACTGTCACAATAAGTCCACTGATAACTTCTTGAATGGCTTGGCAGTTCTTCACACTCGGCGCGTGACATCGCCGCTCAATCTGAACCACTTGGTCACCATCAGCCCTCAACATCGCCCAACAATTGGGGACCCCACGCCGTTAACACGGAGAGGGACGCTGCCGCGAAGCAACGGTTAGCACGCTGGATCTGTTATCCCGAGGTTACCAGTTCGATATCACACGCAGCACGACGGCTGAAACGATGGGAAAGTATTTGTTTTAACTGCCCCGCCCCCTCCTCTGTCTACCTGCCGGTATAAATTAGCCGTCCCATGACTAATTTGATCGTGTATTAATCAGTGCCGGATTATCATAGTAGGAAAATTAGCATAGTAGCAAAAGTAGCGTGTGCGACGGGCCCCGCACTTTCAAGGGCCCCGCGCTAAATGCTTTCAAACTATCAATTCCGGTTCAGTAATTCTGCAATTGCTCTATTACTATAGTACTATACTGCCTTCAACTTTTATGAACGACTGGTGTTTAAGGTTAACGATTTGTCCTATTATCTGGCTGTATAGCAAATGAAAAAATACAATTACTTTACGATGCAAGTAAAAAATGTGTTTTAATATTTACGTGTTTTTTTTATTTAGGGCCCGTTTATAACATATGCGACAGGCCCCGTGCTAGCTTAATCCGGCACTGATATTAATAACACAAGTGTTGGTACTCCCACCTCGTCCAAGATGTCTGGCCAGGGTGGAAGAGTCGGGCCAAAATACCCTCTAGATCAGGTTTGGGGAATGTCCGGCCCGCGGGCCCTATAAGGCCCGCAAAATCATTTGGTCAGGCCCTGGCAAGGCAACCGCAGGCGGGACTCGAAATTCAATAAATCTAGGAGCAAACCTGGAAAAGCAGTTGCGAGTAGCAACATCATCAATACCAGCTAACAGCACACGCCTCGCCAAAGAGAAGCCGTTCCAGCCATCACATTAGGGGTGAGTTAATTAAATGTTTGACCAAATATAACAGGCTAATTTTTAAGTTGATAATGTTTGTGTGGCCCGCGAATGATGTTATAAATATCCAAATGGCCCTTGGCAGAAAAATGGTTCCCCACCCCTGGTCTAGATGCACCGTCTAGATGTCCCCTCTAGTGTAGGCCCTTCTGCAAGCAGTGGCGAAAGCGAGCAATTTCAGCGCTGCACCTTAACCTCTATCTTGAACACATTTACAGAATTAGCACAGTCCCAGGGCACCCGTTGTCATATATTTAACTTTCAAATCTCCACATCTCCAGAAGAAGGCCAGTCAGCTGAAACTAATCGATGTTTTCTTCTTCCATCTCCGTTCGAGATACAATAGGACGCATGTTGAACTTGTTATTCAAACTGAATTTAATTACATTCTTGATGAGGAATTGTGTAAAGGGAAACTTTTAAATTAAACATTTGGTTCGTCCTTCACTCATGGCAAGTAAAAGCAAATGTAGGCCAAACCAATATGTTTTTACCCCGCACAATACGGCGTTCGTGGCCTTGCATGTGTTACAAAAATAAGCAAATGACAACTAATACGCCGCTTGCTTCTGATTAAAACCCGATTCACACCAGCACGTTCGTACCTTGCGGAGTAGAATGGCAAAACGCAAACATTCCCTGCCATACATGGGTAAAGCTGTCACCGACACACAGACTTATTAGTGTGTACATCTCCAGTGGATGTACATGGACCCCTTTTTACGCATATTGTACAAACAACGTAAACATTGCCCAGTGTAAACATGCATCGTTTCGGCTTGTTTTTATTACAATGTCACATTGGAGTGCACCGCAGCTCACTGGCCTAGCTGGTTGGAGACCACCCTGACATTAGGATGAGTCTGGTCTTGAAAAGTTATAACCAAAACCAAGGTGTTTACTATGTGCCTTTTTTGAGCTTGCATCTCCGGCAATGTGTGCTCGCAAGAAAATATCGCCTTTGGTTTGAAATGCCTGTATAGACTTGTCTATATCTAAATATATGTTTAAATGAAAACAATCATTCAGGTGTTTTTTACTGACGTCAGATTACTCTGGCTCAAGTGTGGGGCAAAGTGGTACCCAGTACAAATCTAGTTATATTGTTCATTTATGACCATGAACGTTGAAGTTAAACCCTTGGGCCCAACGAAAAGTAAAACATTACCATTATAATCATTCGGCCCAAAGATTTAACTTAAACGTTCTTGATAATAATTATAAATTATATTAATAGTGCAATGAATTAGTATACTCGTCGGAGGCCGTTGGACTGCGAGAAGGGCTGCGTGCAGAACGAGAGTGAGCGAGAGAGTGAGCGAGAGAGTGAGCTAGAGAGTGAGCGAGAGAGTGAGCGAGAGAGTGAGCGAGAGAGTGAGCGAGAGGTGGGGGTTTTACATAAAGCAAAGTTTAAAAATGTAAAAAAAAAATTATGAAATGATGAACGAAGCAAAGTGCCGTCTACACCGAGCATCTTCTTGTTTCCACTGATCATAAAAAAAAAATTAGTATACTATAACGATGTGCATTTTATGAGCCCTATAATTAATTTATAATTAATCATTATGATTCTTTACGTTAAATGATGATCGCACAACGATCTGTTGGGAGGCGTGAAAAGGGGTGCACTTGAGGCGGGCGGTGGGGGGGACAAAATGTTGAGTTGACAATTCCCGCGCCTCCCAAGTTCGCGATCGAACAGCGGTGTGAGCCCCCTTCGTTACATTTGTGCGCGCTACAAATTGCTTGATTTTTATTGTGGTGGTGATTTAATATAATGGAGACCGTTTTTGAGATATTTCACGATCACCTTCTTGGTTCTTTCGGTAAAGTCACGTAGAAGGGAAATAATAAACGAATTAAAATAAAACATAATAAAATAATTCTCACGACGTTTCGGCCACAACGCAAGCAGCCGTCCTCAGGTGAAGAACAGGTCTGTCGGAAAGACAGCGTCTGAATGAAGAAAGACAGCATCTGAATGAAGACGCTGCCTTTCTTACAGACCTGTTCTTCACCTGAGGACGGCTGCTTGCGTTGTGGCCGAAACGTCGTGAGAATTATTTTATTATGTTTTATTTTTATTATTTTATTATTTCCCTTCTACGTGACTTTACCGAAAGAACCAAGAAGATGAATCCCTGCAGTCACGAAAGCTTTAAATCGAAATATTTCACGATGTGGCATTGTAAATAAGTCAATAAATAGCGAGCAATGATGTTTATTTAATTTTAGACGCAATTGCTGTGTGGATTATGGAATTAGCGTTTAATGGGAAATCAAGACGTAGTTAGGAAAACGAATTTCTGACTTGGCAGGAAAAAAACTATTTCCCCCTAAAAAAATGTTAGCCGGGCGCGCCACTGGCTCCAAAGATGCATCATCGATTCGCAGATTAGCCTCACTTCTTAAGCTCACGAGGCGTGCATCAAACCCTGTGTAAGAAGATTTATTTTTTCGATCCGTATATGTTGTATGTAATGGGTTCATGTGGCCCCTGCAGCCATTCACTGCAATGTTAAATAAATTAGGTGAAAGACAAGTTTTTCAATGCACACACTTTTATTTGCATTCAAAGGTAGGGAATACATTATTTTGACCCCAGAATAAATTCAATTTGATGTGCTGAATTAAACAGAGTGGTTTCCTTTTGAAATGTTTAATTTTCTTAATGCAAGGCACCCACTTTTATTCAGCATATCAAATTTGATACATTTTGGGGTCAAGATAATACAATTGCTACTTTTGAGTGCAAATTAAAGTGTGTTCATTAGAATACTTGCATATTATATTAATGTTAACATTTTAAACATAACTTGTACGTGTACATATTCAATCCAATATCTCAATCAATACAATAACAATCGTTAATTATTGTCTGGATAATTCTAATATAATTGAAATAGCGCAATTGATTTTAAAGTAAAAAAACACGAAAAGGCCCAGGATCGGCGGGACCTGCACCGGTTCTTGAAATGAAATCTTGAATTGTCACGCGAAATGAGTCTGTGTACAAAATTTCAGCTCGTTTGGCTTCGTAGATCCTAAGATATTAAGGGTCAAAGTGTGTAATAAAAAAAAGAATCAGTACTTGAATCGAAAAACAACCTTGATTCATGACAACTTATCAATTTGCTGGGGGGATTGAATCCCAATTGCACTCTAATTCCTAGCATGTCAGTAGATGTTGCTGAGTGATTGCACAATCACTCACGTCTGCTTTCTGACTCCGTGTTTATTCCTGGCATGAACCCAAGTTGTCACGTTCTCATCCATTCTCCATCAAACGTTGGTTTAAACATACTATCGACTGATAAAACCACATCCTTTCCCACATGGCTGCAATTCATCTTACTCTCACATTCGCATTGACTGCAGTGCTCCACCTACCCTTTGATGGTGCCTTCACATGCAGACCACTCTGCTACATGTTTCCAAGCTACGAGATTCATCCATCCGACCACAGGCCAATACAATGGTGTAGCCTATGAGCCAATGAGATTGACTGGTGCCACCTGGGGTGGCAAATACCACTGTTATCCACCAGTACGCACCATGACCAGAAAGCTTTAGCTTATTCACTTGTCTGTTTTATAGACACGGTTTATATATTTTTTATATTCCATACACGTTTCATATCCTAGATTTGTAAGTTTTCGTGACTGCAGGGATCCATACTCTTTGGTTATTTCGGTAAAGTCACGTAGGTATAAAATATACAATACATTAACTAATATTTTTGACGAAAATCATATTCTACAGCAAACTATCCCACAGTATCCTGCTTTAATCATATTTTGTTTTCTAATAAAAAAAAAAGCTACCACAGTGGCCTTGCTATTATACATATTTGTAATCTCGAGATAAAATGTTTCAATGAAATATTTGCTAGCATTTGACACCCGTGGTTGCACCAAGAACCAATTTTTGGGTTAAGGGCTCAACGGCCAGTGATTGGAATGGGCCCTGGTGCATGATTTGAAATACGGTCACCACCTGTTCAAAATCCCATCTCTTCATGGCCCAGTGGCTGGGCATCTCCGGGTCGTGTGCTCCACGACGCAGTTGCACCGCCTGCACACTTCCATGGCCACGCCACTGGGCCGACAAGTGCAACGGCGCCTTTCGCGTGTTTTCCTTCATCGCGAGCGCACGGTGTTTTGTTCTCGAAAGCCTCATGTTTCCCCTCCTGTCCGATCGAGTTATTCCAAGCATGCGTCTAACCGTAAAGACCCCGACGCAAAGCTCGGCTGACTCTGCGTGGGACTGCGTAGACGACAGCACGGCGCACGAAAACTTGAGAGAAAACTATTGTCCACATGAATGAGCACAAGCTTAAGAGCTTTATTTTTCCTGACATTTATTTCATTATTTGTTTCATTTAAGAAGGTGCTGGGTCTCCCCACCACACCACCCCTTCTCCCGTGCCTACCCACCCCCCATTCCCCTGCCATGTACAGCACGTGCAATGGATCAATGTCAAATCAACCCACTCCCACTCGTTATAATCGCAAGAAGTCATAACTTTAGATGGCTGGATCGCTCGGGGGGCCAATGACTATGTCAGAGAATTCAGACTAAACCACGTTCCCATGCGCAGCGAGTTTCGAATGGTCTCGGCTAAGTCACCGTCCACTATTGCTGCAAATTCGATTTATTTTTGCTTACTTTGTCCTCGTCCAGTAAACGGCAAGGGTCGAGTTCAGCATTCGCTTGCCAACGCCACTGCTGGCAGAAAATGTAACATTGGCCTACCCATCTCGGAAAGCCATCGTCTCGCAAAGCTCGGGGACTCTATTGTTGTAAGAGGGTCCTGCGACACTGGGTTATTCTTTTGAGATGTTTTCGGCCAATTATGGAGCGTTTATACAAGTGGTGGAAATCCGGAGCACCCGGAGAAAACCCACACGTAAGATGGGTGGGAAGGAGGTGGCAACACTGTATCGCCACCTGTACAGATGGAAACAGATGGAGATCAACCCATTTGCTGCATCGCCTTCTCCTGGCGAGCCAGGGTATGTATGTTGAACGTCTTTCGCACCGTACGTAGCCAACCGTGCTAATCGGAGGTGTGGGAAGGTGAAAGCAGCAGCAGCAGCATCTTTACCCCACCACTGCACACGACCTGCCTGACGATCGACTAACTGTGGTGTGCTTATTTATACTGCTGGGCAGACGGAGGGGTGAGGTGGGGATTTAATTAACTTGCCCCATTGTTTCAATTGCCACGCCAGCAGATTGAACCTGCGACCCCTGCATTGCGAGTTCAGTGTGCTGCTGAGCATTACATCACCGCCAGCGTCCCTAGTCCAGTGACATGCCCTAAAAATCGGTAATGAGAATATCAGAATATTAATTTTTGTATCAAACGATTTTTTTATACTGGAGGAATATTTATTTTTACTGGAGGATGAGTCGCCAGGCTCTTTTTCACAGACGTCCAGAAGTTTCCACAGATGTCCGTACAGCTTCAATCTTGGCATGAGGTGAATGACTCTACACTGTATGGGATAACCAAGATGTGCCGTGCGTTGGGGGGTAGGAGAGGGCTCTTGAATCCGACACCGAAAAAGTGCTCCTCTAGTGTGATTTCCCAGGCCAATTTCGTGGCATGACGTGAGGCTCCACTGGTTGTATTTAGCTCGGCAATGTGAATCAACATTTGTACCACAGCCGCGATGTGATTAGTAAAATGTTTGTTTGAAAAAGCCATAATGAGATACCGATCACTTCACAGCACTGTCGTACAAAGGATATCACGTGACCGGCACTAGTTCACGCTTAGCTGTAGCTTAACATTTCAAAATGCATGCAAAAAAATATAAACAACCGACTTGCTGTACTGCCATCTGCAGGCATGCCTCTTTTCCCGGCTAGTGGGTGCCCCCGGACGCGATGATCTCTTTGTGACCCACCAACCCCACCTCAAAGGTTCCGCACTACAGGCATGCACCTCCCTCCACGCCCTCCCAAGGCTCAACCAGCAGCTAATCCTCAAAGAGAAAAACCTGCATTTGGCAAACAAAAACTACTCATGCCCTCCACCTCACCCCACCACAATACACGCGCAGGTTTTAGATGTCGGCTGTAAATCATCTCTGTTTCATTTCTCCTCCTCTCGAGTGTTCATCTCGTAGCTGGGAATCATTCTGGTCGTTTGCCAGGTCAACATTGATATGATTTGTTCACAGAAAAATATGGGAAGGTCGGGTGGGCTTTCCCAGCAGGGCAATATTCATCATGTGGGTTAGGAATGGGAGGATAAGAATGGGTCTCTTTTTATTTTGCTTCCTGCTTCTCAAACGTTCTTGTTCTTGTGCTATTTGAGCCTCGATGTATTTTTCATTACTCCTGTAATTGATGGAATGAACGTTTGATAAAAAAAACACTACATCATTCGGACTACAGTGCTGTTTGGAAGTCATAGCTACACAAACAAGCGCATGCACTGTGTTTGCCATGCATACATTATTGCCCGTTTGTTTTTTGTTACTTTGAAGAGCGTCTTTCCACTTGGAGAAGCACGTCTGCATTTACTCACGGTCAGTGTTTGCGAAATACAATTAATTATAGCGTAGGGCAAGTGACAAATAGACTACGGACCCCTGAGAGCATGGGGAAAAAGCTCAATCATGAGTAATTGCTCCCAGCACCAACTAAATCAATCAATATGACTCAAAAAAGCAATTCAGTTCACAATGTAAAGACCATTGAGACTGAATCCATTTCTTTTGCAACGAGTACCTTAACAGCTGCAGTTATACAACGAGAGTTTTGGGTTCGCAAGTTGAGCTGCACGTAAGTTAGAAAAGTTGCGATCTGAAGACGGCTCACGATGGGAGGCTTTCCAATGCTTGTCACAGGATCTTAAACAGCCGCACTATCGAGGATCCGATTTTCCAATTCCACGCAAACAAATAACTGGGGGTCTGTATGTACGCTGGACTTCTTTCGCACCATACGTAGCCAAACCGCAACAATGGGAGGTGCGGCTGTATGGGAAACGGGCCTTGAACTGTGAAATACATTCAGGAGGGGGCGACTTTGACCACGTGGCTGTGACGCCCACCAGAACGCACGGCCGATACCTTGAGAAAGGGAAATAAAAAAATCCCAGGACATAGCGGCGCGCATCTCCACTACCTTTTTCCCAGCGCAGTGATCTGGAAACGAGCAAGGGTTCACTGAAATGCAGACTCCAAGGGACGGCCAGTAGCCTCATGCGCCGCCCGATTCGTCCACGGCAAGGAGGCTCCCGTGGTGTGAACAGGCGACGTTGTACCTGCATCTGCCTGGAATGCGTCCGTCAGACCGGTTTGCGGGGTTTGTTCACAGAAGCACGCTCTCGGCTCATCATTCCTTCGCAACTCTACGAAAATCCACCGCCCTTTCACTCAACGATCGACCGCCCTTGCTTTGCCTTTCCCGAGAAGTACTCCACGCAAATCTTTGGAGCGTCTCCTGTCGTAACTACCCCGAAATGCCCGGAACTTGTAAATTTGTCACTCCAACATATGTGCTTTGTTCGACAGGCTGCGAGCTGGTTATACGTTATATTTTTTGTAAGTGCTTTCGCGTACACGAGTGGATGTTTCTGTTTCATGTGGCTTTTCCCTTTTTTTCTTTTTACCACAGCAAGCGCCCCCCTTGGCAACGTTGGTGAAACGGCCGTTTAGTTTGAGTCAATCAAATTCGGGACACACCCGACGATGTGCGCTCGCAACAACGATGGTGTTTATTTTTTTGGGGGTTTAGAAGACCGATTGCGGTGGCGGCGGAGGCGAGGTGACTTCTCTCGCGCCGTGCGTCAGATATCTGGCAGCTCGCGAGCGGCCGGGGCACTGTGCGTTCCGCTTGAGAAGCAAGGGACGGGGCCCACGGTATCTTGTCAGTGTCCCGTGCAGTGGCGGCGCTTGGCATCAATTGGGTGCCCTAAGCAGAATTTTTCTTTTTTTCAGATGTATAAACTCAGAAGATATGTAGACAAGAGACTGGGAAGGCAAAAGATCGCTGAGACGAGAGATGCAGACGAGGCGGAGATGTGGTGGCGTCAGATGAGAGGAGAGAGATACAGACAAGTTGTGGATTGAGAGAGATGAACTTGATTTTCAAGTCAATGTGCTTGCCTATGTTTATAAAGATTAGAATTTGACGAGACATTTTGGTTCACCCGTATTTTATCATGGCTCTGGGGCCACTGGGGTACGAAGCGTTTGCTTACGAGTTCCCCTATGCCTAGCGCCAACAGTGGTAGTAAAGACGGCACGGGACCCTTATGTTGCTTGTCAACAGCTCAGCTGAGTCACTTTATCAAGTTGCTGTTTCAGTGGGCATCTGCACGCACATATAAATATCAACAGATTAATGTAAAGTACTATAACACGTGTTCGTTTATACACTGTCACCGTTTAGATGAAACCAAGCACGCCTTTTCTGTCAACTGGTCTACTTCGTAAAATTTTCAGGATTATAAAAGATAAATTTGGGTGGTGGCTGTGAGATGGTCCCCCAGCTGGGGTGTGATGAGTCATCGGCGATTATTTGATTTTTTTTTCCAAGTTCGCATGTTGATTGAAACTAAACTAACTATTTTTTTAATTTTTGCCAGGTAAGGCCCTCTGAGCTATATGGCTCTTTTTCAGAAACGACCTGGCTATCACAAACGATAGCTATAGGAAGTGGCTCATCATGTGGAAGTGTATGACTTAAGCAGGACAAGTCTTCTCGTTCACGAGTTTTCAACTGCATGTCATGTACGCAGCTGCACGGTTAATGTTATTTTATAATATGAAAGAATATCATGATAAATGCTCTTCTATTTCTTAGTTCTTTCGGTAAAGTCACGTGGAAGTGACGTAGAACTCTTCCACGTGACTTTAGCAAAAGAACCAAGATTATGAATGCATGCAGTCACGAAAGCTTTAAACCAAAATGCTCTTCTATTCTATTGGGTGGGGGACGGTAGCCTTCTTACAGAGGCCCCCACCTCTTACGTGTTGTCCTGTCACATTAAAGACAACCAATGCCGTCGCGGGAGAGTGACATGCATGTCGTTAGCTCAAGTCCAGATATGACATGAACACGCTGAACGCATTGCCCTACATACACAAGAAGAGAATAGAATACATACTACGATAATTGAGTGATTTTTTTGTATTCTTGGATGGGGCTGCACAGCCACAATGTTGCATGTAAACGCATGCATGACTCACATTCGAACATGTATTGGTGAGAAAATTCATTGGATTTTGGTGACCATCTGGAAAATAATAGTATTGCATCATGCGTTATTATTATCATCCACGAACAAAACAATCACCGAATCTGAAGACGTTGGGCTTCTTGGGCAATTATTTTTTGAGGATAAATTATGTAGAATGTTCACTTTATGAACAATTGTACAGTAGTACATTCTAAGTCTTTGGTGGGGTTGGGAATTTGGTGACCTGTACAATTACCGTTGCTAGAGGGAAATACAGATGATCAGAGCTACAAAGTCCAATTTCCATCACTCAAACTAGCATAGGGCAATTTTGATCTGAAATTTTTTTTTTTATGAAAATTTGCCCATAGTGGAAATTCCAAATAACTTATGGCGGTGGCCGATGTCTCCAAAGGACAACCACTTCTTCTTCTTTCGTACGGCTGATGTAGATGGCAGAGCAACAACTACAACTTCACATTCCGGTGGTCAAGCCGGACAACCGTGCTAGGAGCAGCGTAGTGGTTATCGCTGTGATGTCTCCTTTGTATTTGTGAATCAGGCATTGCTTCGTTATGGTGTACGGTCTCTTCTGGATGACCACAGTCGCAATCCCACTGGAGGGTTTTTCATTTTCCGTTTGTGCATCAGGTATCCGCATCTGCCACGGTTTGTGCAGTGGATGATGCGGTTTAGATGAACAATGAGCTTCGTGGAAGATCAAACCCAGGCATCTCCTGCGTTGGGTCTTTCACGTGTATCAGTGGGCAACCACTGATGAATAAATACTGTACAGATTTGAAAATCTTCTTGGTTCTTTCGGTAAAGTCACGTAGCAGGGAAGTAATAAAATAATAAAAATAATAAAACATATTTTATTATGTTTTATTATTTTTATTAATAAAATTATATTAATAAAATAATAAAAATAATTAAACATAATAAAATATGTTTTATTATTTTATTACTTCCCTTCTACGTGACTTTACCGAAAGAACCAAGAAGATGAATTCCTGCCGTCACGAAAGCTTGAAATCGAGATTTGAAAATGTCAACATCACATCCTTGCCACAGTCAGAATCGGCATCTTTATTTATCCTGGAGCTGCAACCCCGCGCTGCCAAACCATCGCACAATGGGGGAGAGAACGGGGGCTGCTAAGAAAAAAAACTAACAAACTTGAAAGAAAGCCATCTCGGTGATATAATAATCGGCACAAGTGCAACAAGCTGGACCCGATGTCGACACGGCCATTCAATCGCCACCGACATCATTGTTGCCAACAGATGCACGGGAAACGCCGCGCCCTGGCGTGCCGCACGGGCGGAGTGTGACCGTCGCTCCTCTGCGGTGGAGTCGGACGTGGGAGTGGAGGGGGGTGGAAGTGGGGCGGGCAGGGGGGCTTGGGAAGGAAACGGTGGCGGGGGGGGGGTTTGAGGGGGGGGGGTCCAACAACGAAAACACCCCCAGCTTTCCCAGACAGCTGGCAATGACGTAATCAAAGCCCAGGAACTATTTACTTAACCCTCCAACTGACCCTGAAGACGAGGACGAGTCCAGTAACCGTCAGCCTGGCGACCGCTTAGCAAGCTCCCTCCCCCTCGTCCCCCCCCCACAAAGTTACATTGCTCCTTGTTTATGTTTTATCGCATTAACATTTTTTTGCACAATGTACTTGGTCGGGGAGGGCTCATCAGAGTGTTGGACTCCCGCAGCGAGTTCAAATTTGCGTCCGATGGTTGACTCAGTGCCGCTCCACCCCCCCCAACACCATCCACTTTAAGGGCAGTAAAGTGTTTCGGATTATCCGACACACACCCGACTCAGCCCCACTCCATGTGAATGTGGAATTTCCACGACAGGTTCAGGGCGACCAACAGTTGGTGAGCACTGTCCACTTTTTGCTCATTTATGGCGTGGCAGGAAAGGGGGGGGGGGAGTGTGTGATTTCGCTCTAAAATCGAACGCATTCATGACAACGATCTCTCGATGAATCTGCATCGTTGTGGTAAGTGTTGTTGAAAATCTCTAGTATGGCCAGCAGACCTCACAAATATGACTGCGTAGTACTCTTAAGCCGAGTCGATTATTGTACTTGCTCCGGCAGTACACATCACAAAGCTCAGTCGATGGGAAAAATAATGATAATGGAGGGGGGGGGGGGGTGGATGTCTAGGAGGCCTAGGGCCAGTTCGGATATTATTTCAGATCTCGTGTGCCACTAATGTGAGCTGTGGCATGGAATCAAACACAGGGGTGGCCCAGGCTCGCCGCACGGCAAAGCGAACCAACTCCGCCGCCACCAAATCGTTTTAAAAACATTATTCTAAATTGAAAAGTACGACCTTTTAGGACGCGCAATAATGTGTAAGCCGTGCCTAGCGATTTCTCATGCCAGCAGAACATTTCACGAAATAAAAATCAGTCCAGTGCCGTGGCGGCTCGGAGCTCAGCAGTCACATCTCAGCGGGAACGATTTCTCGAGCGTGCGCGCACGCACGCGTCCTGTTTGGTTTGCGAAATTAAAAACGAAATTCATCCCACCGAGCCTCCTCAAAGCACGACGAAATGTGTTTACAATTTAGAAGGTCGTGCGTCTGCAGGGGTGGTGTGGGGGGGTGGGGGACAGGGTGAGGGGGGTGGATGGGGGAGTTTAAACCACATCGGGAACTCTGACCGTGAGCAGTTAGGAAATTGTTCCGTAGCCGAAGTCAGGCGGCCTGGGAATATCTCTCACCATGTGGAGTGGGCGATGATAAATGTTCAAATGAGGGCACTGGGTTCTCAGGACCACCAGTGTTCTATGATGGAAATAAAGACGTCTTACGATTGCTACCTCGTTTAAAGTTGAAGTGCAATCTATTTCTGATTTTAAATATATTTACACAAACTGTTCAGAATTTAGCTTTCTATTTTTTTCCCAGGTCGCCATTGCAATGTTTCACGTGTTTAATGTGTTATTTCATCTCCAGGTTATATAAAGAAGAGAAAATGTTCTGTTCGTATACTTTATTAGATCTTTTTTTCATTGCACATTCTCAATTTTGCCTGTTCTATTTGTAAACCGGAATCGGGTGTGTTTATTGGGTTTATTAATGACCAGTGTATTTGGATTCAATGGTTGTGTTTTATTATTCTTCACATGGTACAATTACATTGGTTGGCTGTGAAAGTGTTTTTTAGGGTCACGCAAGTCTCCCTTGAAAAAGAGACCCGTGGTTTCAATGAACTCTGAATTGGTTTTAAAGAGAGGTGAACACAATGCTCTTATATACTGCACTAGCTTTATTACCAGGCTTCGCCCAGGACTTAGATTCTTGTCTTGGATTAATACACGGGGGGGGGGGGGTGCGTGACGTCAGCAGGCACACTGCGTGACGTCAGCAGGCACACTGCGTGACGCTGCCGCGTGCGGGTGACATCACAGATGTGACGTCACCACTCACTTGCCGTGCAAAATATATGCATTGCGCCCCCCCCCCCCCAAAATACAAAAATAAAAATTTGCATGGTGTACAGTCTGGAAAGTATCCACATAGCAAATTTCAAGTTTGTTGCATGTCGGGAAGTACGCTAAACATTTTGAACGGACACACATCATCACAAATTTAAATTTTATATATACTTAGAATATGGGATGTAAACCAAAACATGAAACTACATTTTTACTTAATTAAGCTAAGCACATGCGGTGGCGTTCATTTCTATTGGCAGCCCTGTGCCAGTGTCATCAATTCCACATCCCTATGGCAAAGACCTTGAATCCACAGCACAACCACTGCTGTCATCCCGAAAAGCGGTTAGCTATTTTACCGACGACCCTAAAAAAACGACGCATGGAATTCGGTCAACCCCGTGAACTTTTAAAACTGGGAGTCAAGCACTGCGGTTACGACGCCTCTCTGCCAGACACATCATCACAGTGTGGAGAGGTCAGCATAACCCCAACACACACGAAAAAAGGTGCACAGGTTGCGCGCGAGTTTTTTTTTTGTACGAGCAATTAAATAAGGAAACGATACCGCTGACCGATTACTCGGTCTGCTGAGAAGCGCTCGCGGGAATCCGGGCGCCAAAATTGTACCGTTCGCAGGGGCCATTTCAGTTTCAATCCCACTTTTCAATGCCTTGACAAAGGTGCAGCAGGGTAGGAAAAGCCGTACTTGTTCGGGCTAGTCGCTACATTAGCGGCACGGTGCCGTCGGTCACGCCGCACCCTTCTCGACAATGTGCGCTTCCTGTAAACGCCTACCTGGCCCGCTGTGAGTGCAATCAATCACTGCTCCTCTTTTTTAAGCGGTCGCCACTGCCAGCAAGCAACAGGGATGGGCCCGTCGCATTGGTCGCTTGCGATTGTAACAGCATTATTTTATAAGCGTATATGGGGCGAAGATACGTCGGTTGATCGATGTAAATTGATAACCTGCACGCAAGACACATGGATCAACCCGTGGGTGCAATAATAATAATCGATTCTTATCGATGTGTAGGCAGTCATCACCTTGACATACTACGTACACCATTACGAATGGAAAAAAAGTATAAAGACTCTTGATTCGAATCGTGAGGCGTTGAATTCTGACATTGCATG
Source organism: Entosphenus tridentatus (assembly GCA_014621495.2). Classification (NCBI taxonomy): domain Eukaryota; kingdom Metazoa; phylum Chordata; class Hyperoartia; order Petromyzontiformes; family Petromyzontidae; genus Entosphenus; species Entosphenus tridentatus. The sequence goes on along the minus strand of CM025641.2, from coordinate 5,850,572 downwards.
TATTTATGAGGTGGGTGAATTTGTTCCATGCCTAATGATGATCACACCATGCTTAAATAGTCATGTACAGCCTCTATCAATCCACTGCTGGATGAAGGCCTCCACACTCCGCATTTGTCAGTCATGAGGATTTTGTTTGACCGTACTTCACCATGCTGGTCAGTGCAGGATTGTTGGTGAATTGCCAACCTGAAATTGCAACAACAACAATTTTCAAAAAAAAGGCTGCAATCTCATGGGCTCGGTAAATAAAAAAAACCAATCGTGTTCATTCTTCTTCATGCGTCACCTTCAATGCAGGCAACTCTAGCCAAGAAGGTCTCATTCAAACTGACCTTCGCTCGCAATTACAGACTGTCAGAATGCCCGATAAAGAAGGCATCGCTTCGTTTTACCGGGGGGGGGGGGGGGGGGGACTGACAGCGCCAAGACGTTGTTTTGTTTCTTCTTCGAGAAGTGAAAGGGCGTGTCGAATGGACTGGGTGTTTTTTGTTCTTTAAATGCCACCGCAGTTGTCGAGGCAGGGTGTGTCGAGATATAACAAGGGAGCAACCCTGTAAGTAAAGGTTGATTTAAGATTCAAACACGCTTTGGTGTCTTCTCCGGAGATCACCGTTCTGCCATCTCCGTACTCCTTTTAAACGGACGTTAAAGAGGTCGAAACGATACAAATATAATCGTTTCATAAGATCATTTGCTTTTAATAATTTTTTTCATGTTTTTTTAAATTTGTATATCGTGTTTATTTATTAATTGGTAACGCTCGCTGTCTGTCTCCTAGCCGAGTTACACTTGAAAAAGAGTCGCATCGTTCAATTGGTTATTTACTCTGCTAAAAAACTTCTGATTCTTCCGATCCTGATTCTTTCATGCGACGTTTGGAGGCGGGGGTGGCGGTGGGGGGAGGGGGTTATTTCGCAGTGCTGCAAAACTAATGATCGTGGCGTGACATTTGTCGAAAAAAAATACAGTGCCTTTTAAAAATGACAGCTAATTAAAAGGAGATCATCTTTCTGTTTTTTTAAGTATACTGTGACACCTCTCTCGGAGATTCTGCCAGACTTGAGCCAGTGGTGGGCATTTCGCATCACCCATGGTAGGGCCCAGTCTTCTCTCCCGAGGAGAACCGCTATTAACGTCTGACAAAGTGGTCTCGTGTCGGTTGTGAAGATTTGATGGGCCGAGCCAACCCCCCATTTGAACTCGCAACCTCGCAATTGGAAGTTGATCGCTCTGACCACTGTGCTAGCTGGTCATTACATGGTCCGCCAATACATCTCTTAAACGCAGTGCTTAATAGAAACCCGTACAATAAATATCACAATAATAATAATCATGTACAGCCCTTTGTCAATCCACCATGAGATCAAGGCCTTCTCACGATGTCTCGTTGGTCATGATCGTTGTTTGACCTTGCTTCATTTCGATAGCCCGTGAGAGATGGTGAATTGGCGTCAGGCTAAGAGCGGTTTAGCGATAACTCGCCACTTAATGTTGGCCATGGCCAGGAATTGAACTCAGCTCACTGGGTTCACAGCGCACTGCACTAAGCACCATGTCACCACTTCACACACCCCCCCACCCGTCCTAACAATAAAATCACTCCGTAACGCATTCACGATGTTCAATAATTCTTACCAAGAGCGATGTATTTTTGAAAAGTCACAATGCACTTTGAAAACAGGGACCTCGGCAAGGTTTACATTAAAGCCGATGTTAAACGTGATTACAGGCTACCCCCAAACAAAAAAAAACGAGTGCCACACTCTCCCGTACATGTGGAGGAAACGTTGACAAGTGAAAATAAAGAGGCATCCACACACAGCGTTGAGTTAAGAGGCATCTGTGCTGTGTTTACACGGGCCGCTTTTGTCCCCTTTGTTATCAACATCCGCGGCACTGGGTGGTCCGGTTACATATCGCGCCACACTCCCCGAAGCCCTATCTCGCACCAGGCGCACACACGCTCGTCAATTGTGCCAGATACCAAAAAAAATTAAAAGACTGCTTTAATTGCTTTTGCCCGCCACAACCGCAACACATTACCAGCCCTTCTCACCATGCCCATTCCTGCCCGTCCTCTCCTCCACGCACAAGCCACACCCTGCCACAAGTCCAACTCTCTACAGCAAAGACTTTTTTTTAAAAACCCAACTCCACGGTCATTTTCTCTCTCTCCTGCCATGAGCAATGCCAGACCTTGCGGACCCACACGTGGCCCCCTTTACGTACAGCAACCGCTCGTCTCGAAAATCCAGAATATGTCCCTGTGCTCACATCAGCAGCGGACGGGGCCCATTCTCAAATTGGCAGTCATCGGGCCCACAATTCCACATTGTCATGGACGGGATCAGTCTATCCGTGGGACGGATGGTGCTGTTGACAGAATCTTAAACTCATGCCCGGAAGTTTGCATTTTTTGTATTTCAGTTGGGGGTGAACTCAGGCCATCATCTCTCTGGGGTCAATACAATTAATATCACATTGTAGGGAGTCAAAAGTGGTAATCGCATTGGATGACTGGTCCCTGTTATAGGAATGTGGAATGTACACTGCAGTTGTGGACCACCGACAGCATAATGCACCTTTGATTTGAATTAGAGCTCAGAAGGTTGTGTTCACTTTCCCCAACTCTTTCTCGAGTCAAAAGAATAGGCCCTCCCCATGCTGTTTGACTCTACATCACCACACCGGTCAATGCAAGGTGGTGAATGGAGGGCCCAAAACTGTGGATGACAGTCAAATACAGGTCACTGGGTTCATATTGCAGTGCACTAACTTCTGCACCACTCCATAATAGAGATGTTTTCAGTCAGATCGCGTAAATGTAAATGTGTCGTTAAACTCGCCACCACTCAACACAGCCAACTAGTAAGGTTTGTCACGTAATCAAAACATGTCAATTCTTTACTAGTGCAGTACACCAGTGTGCTGGAGAGTAAACCCACAACATTTACAATTCGAGTACGACGTTTCGCCAGTAATTACAACCAGCCCCGTCAGGCGACAGCCAGAGTACTGCATCACTGTTTCCCCCCAATATTTGGTAACAAAAACCATTTCTACATCCCACGCCACCTCCCAATGTACTATATGTGTAGCCTTCTTATGGGTTGAGCTAGAATTAGCTCAAATGTATTCGTCTAAACAAAAAACAGCAATGTTATTGATGCACAATTCCCTCTTGTAGTCAATGCTCAAAGTTCGTAATATTTGTCTCTCTTGTACCTGAACAACATGAGCCACATAAACAAAAACAAGCCCCACTCCAGTCACTTGGGATGCGAGCCGGTGGGCGGCACTTATTTACAATGGTTCCCAACTTTGTAAAATTCAGTCCAATTCAAGCACGGGGCTCTCCTCTGGGGACCCATCGTGGCTGTTTATAATCCAAAGTCTGACTATCTGGCTTGTTTTGGTCTCACTGGAAGCACACATGAAACATGGCAATTATAGGGCATTAAATCAGCCATGCTGCTGTGGCAGGCAAGGGAGATTTAGAACAGTAAAGTTCAGTGCGTTTTGCAGGAAAACATGAAGATTCATGGGTTTCCTTGATAATGATCCAAGCAATGATGCTGATGAAAACATTTGCATGTTAACAGAGATTTTTTTGCCACATATGGCTAAATAAAGTGGGTTGATGTCACGTGAAAATATAGTTCATGATTGATTGATGCGTGTATGTTGAACTTCTTTCGCACTGCACGTAGCCAACTGCGCTAATCTGAGGTGAGAATGATGGATCATTCACGACTTGGTCAATCTAAAGTGAAAGTGGCTCTGGTAAGATAAGCAATGGGGCGGCAACTCATCTCCACTGGGGGCCCTGAGCCAATGGCGGACAGTTTATCCATAACAAGCGCTCTCTTTGAACCTTCCTGTAACTCGAAAGTTTCCAACACAAACTATACCACAATGCTCACGCTCGAGACGAATTCATGCTAAACATTACATTCGTTGCCGACAGTTGTACTTTTTGAAGACCTATGAATCATGCCTGCCATGAAGACGTTTGTGTTGCCAGCAGAAGTGAATGGCAAACCTTTGAATCGGCGTGCAGAACCTTCATATCTATAGCTTCGAGTGAATCAGAAATTCCATTGTTTTTTTTTTGGTAAGCAAGAAAGGAAAGAGTAGGGTAGGGGAGGGGGCAGCATTTTGCAAGTCATTTCAGATTGAGTCAACTTCGTGGAGGCCTTGACAAACTTTACAAAGGATTGTTAAGGTCATTGAGATGGAGTTTCAAAACAATCACAACGGAGGCTAATTCGCTTCGATTAAGTTGCGCAGGATGTGTGTGTGTTCAGTAACAGGCACATCGCGTTCACCGCAAAGGATTTTCAGAAGAAGAGTAAAAATGTATGATCAGAAAAGAGATGGCAACGCAAAGGTGAATGATGGCTTGAAATACACCAGTCCAACCACCACCCTAAGGCTACAGGGCTCCTTTTGGCAGGTATCCATGAAGGTCACCGCGTGGGCGGTGTTCACAGTTGTGCTGCATGGCTCTCCGACGCGTTTCCGGTCGTACCGCGGTGCTGTTCAGCACGATGTCCGACGTTTCGTTCCGAGTGCTGGGGGAGCTTCTTTAGTTCCACCCGACCTACCCCAATTCAGCTCCTGAAGAAGCTGCCCCCCCCCCCCCGAGCGAATTGTCGGACAAGGCCTCTTCAAAGGCCGCCGAACAAACGCCGCGCGGCCCGACCCGAAAAACGTGTCGGGAGAGTTTCGCAAATAAAGTTTGCTTCAGAGCAAGGCTTGCGTCACCGACATACATGTAATTATACACACAATGGATGGCACGGCAAATACAAACTAAGCCACAGTCACTCACGGTCACAGGACGCGGTTGCCAGAACCTCCGGGATCCCTCCGTGCAGGCTTGCTCCCCACCTCGGAGTGTGAAATTTTGCGCGTGGCACAAATCTCCAATTAAGGGCAACGGGTTATAAAGGGGGATTTTGCGAGCGTTTGCTGCCAAAATGTTACACCGGCGTGTGCATACAAGTGATAGCCGGACACAGCATCCCCCCCCCAAACCCCCACCTTTGAATGTACAATCTGCTAAGTGTTTATGAACAAATACGGACAGTTCGGCAGAAATTGTTCAATGCCAATTGCTGGTGACCGTAGATTTAAATTCGAATTGCATCAGCGGGGTGTAACGAACAAAAATAAAACCCCCGGTGAAATAAACAAATTGGAGACGATTCTTAAAAAATATACAAAAGTGTGCAGTTTTCAAAGCCTGCAAAGTGAGACTTTGGAATCGACGTTTATGGACATCGCGACGGGCGTGGAAGTGATAAAGAAGGTCAAAGTCTGCTGGCCACTATTGAGGTCGTCAACGTGGTTGGGTTGTTTGTGTTTCTTTTTGGCGTTTGGCGAAGGCAACGGCAAACGCGCCCTGGCAACAAACGACTCCTCAAAAAACGTGACCCCTTTCCACGCAGTGCCCAGTTGCATTGACTCGCAACATCGCGACAACAAGAGCTAGATCCTAACAGGGTCACCGCGAGCACCGCGATTGCCTTTTAAAAGTGAGCCGAATTTTGCAAAGCAAAGCAGACCACCGCTCAGTGACCGTGCCATGAAACGCAAGTTTCGCCGAACCTTTGCTTCCCCTAGCATCGGACGGGTTGGAAGAGCCGGGGCAAACCTGCTACTTGGCCCCACCGCGAGCAGTGTGCCAATTGGCATCATAAACGTGCACCTATTGTCCACTGGTGCGTGGCCAGAGGAAATGTGAAATATAGTATCGGAGTATAAAAAAATATTTGGCCAAGAATTGAAATCCTTATCTGTAAATCAAATCCAGGTACTGTTGGATTGCAGGTCGGGTGTGCGTTAGGCTCTACACCAAGGTGGCTCCCAAGTCTGGTTTATATGATGGACCTTAACGTTCAGTTCCCCAATGTGTTTTCATGCTGTGCCACGTGTTGTATATTATGAAGTGCAGCGTATGCTTCAATGTAAAGGGAGCCACTTTAGTGGAGCGAAGCGTCGGACATTTGTGATATACAACACGTGGCACAAGCAGGAAAGGCAGCAGGGAGCTCTGCAGCACAACAACCACTGGTCTGCTAAATAGAGCAATACGTAACCCATATTTTGTGGCATATGACACGCTGCTTTCAAAACAAATAACATGCTCAAAATAAGTTGTTAATGTCTCCCTGCTCAAACAAACATTTGTGTTTGTTCCTTGCCATTAGCAGCAGCGATAAGCCAAAGCTTGAAAAAAAAAATCCACATTCCTACGACGGTCCGTTTTCTCCTTGGAATAGGCATCGTGGAGTTCCCACACGGAGTGTTACTCATTTTACTGAACCTATAAAAGTAATGGACAGAGAGAGGTGAGCCCTGAAAGGGGGTTTTAACCTCCGAATTGTGGGTCAAGCGCTGTAACAACACCAGCAGCACACAGCTGTGTATAAAGCAAGCATTGGTTGCTGATGTTTCATTAAGCTTTAACATTGGCTGATTGTGACTCCTTAACAAAAATTAATGTTGATGATTATTATGATGTCTATCAATAAACAAATGGCCATGGAGAGGTGAGGGCTTCTGACATATGTGCAAGTGGGTGTGTGGCTGCACAAAATAAACTAAATTAATAACTATTGAAACTTTTTTTATTTTACCAGGTAAGGCCCACTGAGATATATAGTCCTTTTGCAGAAGTGACCTGGTCAAATTTGGTGGCTCAACGAAGTGGCTTTTCACATGGAAATGTATTAGAGCCAAATACTCTAAACACATGTTTCTAAATGTGGAGGGGAAAGCCGGAGGACCCGGAGAAATATCCCCACGACCACGGGGAGAATATGCAAACTTCAAATATACAAGCGCCAGGGTCGGGATTGAACCCACGACCTCCTGCATCCCAGGCGAGGTATTTACCATCTCGCCACCGTGGCTGTACAAACTGTTCCAGCATGCCAATGCTCACAAGTGCATGCATGCGTACAAATGCAGTGGCTGGAAATTCTTTGCCCGTGGCCATAAAAAAAATTGAAACGCATTTGAAAAACTCAAAGGTATTGAGCGATTACTGATATTTATTTTGCTTAATATTTCATGGAGAAAAACAAACGAGGTACGAGGAATGGAATGCTGGTGACAGGGCGCTTGCTAAACAATGCATCTTGAAATGTTGTTGGAAAGGCTTCTAGCTGGCCATGAAATCCAATTAATCAAAGTAAAAAAAAAATTCATCTAAAATAATTGTATTTGTAACTTTTTTTTACATTCCATACTTAAGATAATTCAACATCCAGTCGTATTGTGCGAACTCACAACTGAAAGGAAGTCAGCAGCGGTTATCCTGCGGATGCACCGGCTCCCGCCACGGCAACGTGGAATTTCTCCTGTTGGCTCGGGGCCCCAATCAGAAGTGAGCTCCACCCGACCGCTCAACTCCTTTAACCGGGCGAAGTACACGCTGACGTTTTGACTCTTTTTGTAAGTGAACTATAAAATAAACTATCCTTTAAACAAACATGATTTTTTTTTGGAGAGAGAGAGAGAGAGACTGCCAAACGTACTCTGACAGCCATGTGCGCATGACAGTCACGTCCGCAGCAACTGCGGCATAAATCCATGGCGGTGTGGTCGGCGCAACAGGGTGCAACACTGCACGAAGTCCGCCAAGAAGCAACCGAGCCAACAGACGGTCCCCTCCCTACGTGCTGTCTGCAAGAGAGCTCTGCTTCACATCTGTTTTTCACTCACGGGGACGGCTGATTGGCCAACGAGATTTATGATGGCGAGGTCTAAGAGACAGTCGACAGGCAAATCTCGCTTCTGCTCAAACGAGAGAGCGAGGCGGTGAAGGATCTCGCACTGGGGAAAAGGAGAGCGCTTTTGTTGGAACGACAATGAATTAGCTCAGTTGGGTTTAGCCGAATGGTTCGTTTTTTAAAGGTTTTTTTAATGAAAAAACAATCATGCAGGAAGTTGCTCGGATTAAACAACGCGTTTTGGTCTTGCAGAATATAAGCGTGAAGCATGGGGCAACAATGACAAAATACTCGGGTTCGTATCAAACACGCACCAAGGCAGAATTGTATTCCGCTGGTGGATTATTAGTTCAACCGTAACCGCGCGACGTTAACCCAGGAAAGAAGCTCGCTGAGAATGAAATGCTCATGGTGAGAACAAAAATCGTGACCGAAAAAAATATGAAAATCATTCGCCGACTAAAATACGAACATAAAGAACAACAGGAATCGAACTAAACAAAACCATTCACAAGTACTGCACACACACAGCACTAAGCGCGTCTGACATTTGGTTCTAAGCTGACCACTGAATAACCCTGCAGACATACAAACAATACAAACGCTCAACTCACCCGCCTTGCAAACTCGAGCAGTTCCCCTTGAGCGCGTGAAACGGTGGCCGGGCGACAGCGGAGAAAGAGAGCAAGGCCTCAACAGCTTTGGCCAGGCCGCTGCTGCTGTCACAGAAATCCCTCACACAAGCTCAAGGTTTGCCTTTGCGCAGGGCGACTCGACTAGAAATGAAAGCCTTCCTGTATGCCCTGCACTAGAGCTAGCACCAGTGACAGGGTGAATCACCCTCATTATGAACAACCCACGGGATAAGGCGAGCTCACAACACATGTGGTTTAGGGCGGGGGTACAGATTTGGGGACACTTGACAAAAAAAAAATTCGAACGTGTATAATATATTATATTTTTTTTCTCTCCCTAAGTGAACGCATCACACCCACCAGAAAGACGTCGCTGCGTGTCTCCACACGACGTGGAAGGACGTGTGCCCGCATTGATTTCTCAAGAGAACGGCGGTTTCGTACGCTGCTGTAGGAAAAGGCGGAGGTGATCTGCATCTCTGTTGAAATCGCGAGGGAGAAAAGTTAATAGCGGTCATTATTTCTCCCCCAACCCTTAAGGACCGTGGCTGTGAGAAAGAGGACGTGACGCGGCCTTTAAGCTCGAGATTGTTTTTGTTTGCGGCTGTTGCTTTGTGAATGCGCCGTTCATGTCATGAAAAACGACTTTAATTTGACCTTCTCATTACAGGCTTAATGTCGGCTGGGCTGTTAACTACCTCGCCTGGTATGCAGGAGGACGTGGGTTCCATCCCAACCCTCACGCCAGCATATTTGGAGTTTGCGGTGTCTTTCTCCACGCGGTTGCGTGGATTTTTCTCAGGGTCCTCCGGTTTACCCTCCACATTCAGAATCAACATCACGCGTTTAGAGTATTTGGCTGCTAGGCATTTCCACACGATAAGCCACATCGCTAAGCGATGATTTGTGGCCCAATTCGCTGCTGAAAAAAAGATATATAGCTCTGTGGGTCTTACCTGGTATAATAAAAAATAGTTTATAGTTTCACAAATTCATAGCCGCTGTGTAAAGGGATATAATAAACTGTGAGTAAGTGCCATGTTTTCAATAACGTCTCCATTTTAAATGGACGCTCATCCTCAATATATTTCTCATAGATATTCTAACATATTTATACTGTGTAGAGTGGTGCATCGTTCACCAAGTGTATTCAAGTTTCTATAGGTTACACGCCTAACTCTAGTGTTCCTGGAAATGGAGCACGCGCTTTTTCTTGTAGGCACTATACATAATTAATTACACTCACATTCGGAGCCATAAACGTTGCTAAAGAGCCATAAGTAAGGCTGGAACTTGTAACTCGAGCTCTTGGCTCGAGGTGGCTCAGAGGTCAGAGCTGGCACCGCTGAGACCTCTGCTTTCGAAGCTGGGTTTCAGCCACCCGCGATTAAACCGGGGTTACAATTGTAGCGAGTTGACGTTCTCAGCGCCGTCACTAATTACTGCATCAACAGCAAAAAAAAAACCTCACCACGTCATATTCAATTTGGAGTTTCTTTTAATTTGGCAAAACTGCAGCTGAATGACAAATATCGTGTTTGACCACCACGCGACAAACATTACTGGAATTCATAGCAGGTCGGGTGGTAGAGCGCTTCCCTACCACTCCCCCTCCCCCCCTTTTGTTTGGATAAGAGGTCATTTGAGCGGATGTCAGAAGTAGTTCTGTTACATCTGCTTCCGCGGCGGTGTTCTTTGACATGGAGAGTGTTCACAACTGTGCGGCGGGTGTTCTGAATGGATTCTTCAACTCGACATGACTTCGCGCTGGTAGCACGATCCGGATAAAAAGTTTGGGGGGAAAAAACTCTCCAGTTAAAAACCTAAGCAAATGCTGAATCAGCCTGTGTGGAAAGTCACCAGTTATTTTATGATATTATATTATTTTATATTATTATATTATTATGTTTTATTTTTATTATTTTATTATTTCCCTTCTACGTGACTTTACCGAAAGAACCAAGAAGAAGTTACCAGTTGTCACTTTAAGGACAGACTTGTTTCTGCCATGCCAATATGGAATTCGTGCCACTGGGTTGACTTTGAACATAAGCAAGTAGAAGAAAACAAGTTTTGGGAATGGGAAGCAGAGTTACACAAATTGTATTCATTTGACAGAGCAATCCCGAACAATACAATTACATTTGTTCAACATTGTCATCATCAGCCATGGTCAATCCACTGCTGGATAAAGGCCTCTTCAAGCCACCACCGTTCATCACGAACCCGCAATGTTTTTTTTTCCATGATCATCGCTGCCAAATAACTGCGCCTGTAAACATGGTATATTGCTAGCCTGGAGCAAAGTGTATTGGATTTTATGATCTACTTTTTTAATCATTATTTATAAGCCTACCGTACACGTGTGCTTTTGCTGAATATAAAATAAGGTTCTTTAAATCTGCATGTTGTCACTTGACCGTAATTTCTACACTACAATCCATTGTAATGTTTTAATTAGCAAAGAATCCTGATGTGCTTCGACAGCAGGCACGTTGTAAAGGCACATTATATATAAGTTTAATGTTGAGTGCAGAAAAACACAAATAAATCCAGTTTATGTAGCGGTCAATAAAACTCGATCAAGCCCCACTTAAACTGTTCATTATTTATTATTTTCAATTGAAAATCTATTTGGTTTTCCCACTGGACTTTCAAAACACAAGGAGGTTTAAATTCCACTAAAACATTCACGTAATTGATGGCGAAATCAATACAGCAGACTACAGGCACGGTGAACTTCACGCTTTCTTCGCCTTACCAAGAAATAGTGAAATTAACCTCATCGTGTTTTTTCCTCTGATCTCACATTCACATAACCTAAATCATGTACAGTTTCCAATTTCACCTAAAAGCTTTGCAGATGGGGGAGGGGGGGGAGGTAAAAATAGCAGACTGGACACTTTTGCTTTGTGCTCATAATTCCATTTGTTCCTTGTTATTACTGTATTTCAGATTTTAAATTATGCCATTTTAACTAAAGGCACCCATACAAAAATAGAAATGATTGCTTTAATTACCGTATCATGTTCTGCATGGCTAATCAAAAAATCGGTTGGGTTCATGATTTTGAAAATGGTTTAATGAGTAAAGTCAGGGGGTAACGGGGTTTCTCTACGAATGAGCCGCCCAGACCGAATAAAGTTGCCTTCGTTGGGTAACAACGTCAAGCTCCGTGTGCACGCGGCATATAATTACCATGATTCTGAGCGACATAAAGTGCTGCAATAACCAATTGATGAAACTGAGTAACCAAAAAAAAGTGTGAGCGCAATCACACGCGACGCAAATTAAACATGTGCATGCATTCGTGACCAATACTATGATTCTAAATTGAAAATGTTTTGGGTGATTAAAATGTGTATCGTATACCCTCCCCTCCAACAAACACAGTTCAATGAATAGAGCTGTCACATGATGAACAAATGTGGTAACGTATTACTGCTTGAAGGACAATCGGTCATTCACGAAACGTAAGATTCACTGTAAAAGCAATCATCTGAAACTTTGTGAGTTTAATAAAGTTGCAATGGCATGATAATAACGTGTTGCCACGAGTCAATTTAAATTCAATCTATGGCATTTTGTGAAATAGGCCATCTTATTAGCAGGGCCATTATCCAAAATGTCACCTGTTATATATTTTATACATAAAAATAAACATATTCTTTAAAAAAAATCCTCTCAGGGCAGTGTTATTCAAATAAACTAGAACTGTTTTATTTACCAGGTAGAGCTCTTTTTATTACACGCTTATATTAAACTCGCTCTGTCTGTCTGTTGTTGTTGTTGTCGTATCCTCAAATCCTGTAACTCAGTTTTAACCCACTTCCCAATGTGGTATCGACTGCAAACTTCGTATAGTTATGTCATGCTGATGACAATACTATATCCTATCATTAAAAATAAATATTTTTAAACAATATTTTTAATATGTTATGTTTCGCCTTGTTTCTAATTGTCTACGCTGAACTCACGTTGGCTGTAAATCATCAAGGTCCCTTACGTTATGGAAAGCCTCGGGACCACTTCCTGGAGTCGTGGAGTTCTGCCATTACTCGTACGGTACATTTCATTAAAGCTTTAAAAAAAAAAAGTTTTTTTAAATTTTACTTATTCAGAGGCGACTTGGCCACACATGACATCTCACTGAAGCGGCTTACAGGACATCATCCACCAGTGGGAATTTACAGCAGCGGCCAAACAAAATGCATGCGACCACCAATGTGGAGAGAGAACACGCAGACTCCAAACATACAAATAGCATCGTCAGGGTCAGGGTCGAACACCCACGGCCTCCTGCGTGCCAGGCGAGGGACACAACAACTTGGCACTGCGGCGCCCACAATGTCGAAGAATGTGTCGACTTCTTGTTGCTTGAGTCTGCGCGCCGCACAGCGAATGCAGTCTCGCTGCTGTTGTTGTTGTTAAATACAATCGGGCGAACTGATTTCCTTGCATGGCATTCGCTGAGGCGCTTTGCTCCAGTCACGCTTATGAGCGAGCCCCTTTTGAGGAGCTCTGACCGATAACTCGGATATCTTTTGATTGCAGGGATTCATATTTTTGGATCTTTCGGTAAAGTCATGTAGAAGGGATACAATAAAAATATAAAACAATAAAATTGTATTTTTTATATCCCTTCTACGTGACTTTACCGAAAGAACCAAGAATATAAATCGGATATCGTTCAATAAAACTTAACACATTCGTAAATAACACCGTGGACATACTAGGAAAATAGTATAATGGGTAACGTTTCAGGAAATTACCCTTCTTTATAGTGCATATGTAGATAAGCGACAAGAGATATACACAATAGGACATGATAAAAATTGTATTTTCAAAATGTTTGCTGCAGAACACTTTTTTTTTATTGCCATATGAATCGTTACCGAATAGTGGATATTGAGTTATGGGCAAGCGTTTAAAAAATGACATGGTACAGCTTGGCTAGCGCTCGCAGGCCGTGCTTGCAGTCAAGAAAACACAAGCTCATTGGTAACCTGCTCGACAAAAAGGGAATTGGCCGGCAAGCCCCATAGAAAATAACACGGGGACCACAAATGATAGCTCGACAAAGTGGTTTATCAAGTGGAAATTAATAGCAGCCAAATACTCGAAACGCATGTCGATTCTAAATGTGGAGGGGAAAACCGAAGGACCCAGGGAACAATCCACGCGACCATGGGGAGAACCTGCAAATTCCAAATATACAGCAGGCATCAGGGTAGGGATCTAACCCACGACCTCCTGTATACCAGGTGAGGTAGTTAACATTTCGCCACTGTGGTACATGCAATTCATACAGAGTGATGGGAATGAGCTCCTGAGCAGGTGCTGCGCGGATCATTATGTCGCAGTGTCGTTAGAGGTGACAGCGGCTTGGCGAGGCTTTCAGAATCAGAATATTTATCCTCGAGAAATCCGATGAGCTATGAAGCTCTTTTTTGCAGATGTATATAAATTAAAATTGTGTAAGTACACCAATTCCCAAGCTTGGGCAAGGCAGCAAAACAACAGCAAAACAGTCCCAGACGACACCAAGACAACAACATACAGCCATCATAATCAACACCACGGATGATGATATTTCACACAAATTGGCTCACATGCAGGAGCTAGACGGAAAGTTGCACCGCAAGATAGTGAAAGACGGCAACAACTCGTAGATAAGCCTTCATCAAACGGCGCATAGATCGCGGGTGGTGATGATTGATCGATTTGTGACATTTCGTAAATATCAGCAAATTAAATGCAAATCTCACCACACGGAAGACTGTAAGATGAACGAATTTGGAGTTTCTATGCCCAGAGCACACAGAGAACATTCTGGGGAGATCGGGCCGCGAGCTACAAATTAGACATTCACAACCGCCTTAAGCATGACTGAAGATGTCTGAACGAATGAGTATTTCACCGAACATAATCGGACCAGGAGGTGCTGTGGTGTAACACTCAACTAACAAGGGTGGTTACGAGTTTACATCTCAGTCCGGGGTTGATTTTGTTGATTTGGCATATAAGCCACGAACTTTAAAATCTACATTGAAAACTAATTTCTTTAGAACTACTTTTTGTAATCAGTTTGCTGTCCCTTCCCGTGTACCTCCCATTACCATGGGTTGGTTACTTACGGTGCGAAAGAAGTTCAACATATATCTAGGGTTGACAAAATAAGTATCAATCTGCAGGTGGCTGTCCTGTAGAGATACCAGGGTTACTACAATGTGCATCATTCCATTTGGTCCCTCCCATAGGAATGTGGATTTTTCCACAACTACCAAATGTTGAATCGCATAGGCGGGCAAGTTAACTTGAAGTCAACAAGAATATTGTTCATATGAGTGTGCGTGATGTGTGTGTGTTTTTTTCCTGTAATTTATCACACTATGTTCGCATCAATCACACAGCTCCCAATGGCTATACACCATTCTCGCCATAAAGTGATTGAAAGCACAGAAGATATTACGGCGAGAGAGTGTGTTTATACTCACACTGTTTATTACTACTCGTTATTAATTGTGCAGAAGGATGATTGCAATACAATACGAACCAGAAGTCACCGGTGATCTCCCAGCGCGGGTGTTGAAACAATGGGTCGATGTTATACAGATAGGAACAATGTTCCAAACTGCCCACCAGGGATTTATTGTCTGTCTGTCGTGCATAAATACATATATAATACACACAGCTCTTTGATTGGTGGAGACCTTACAAACAGCTCTTTGATTGGTGGAGACCTACTGCCGGGTACGGAGAGGGGAGGTGCCT
>CM025641.2:5789809-5823848 GCA_014621495.2 Entosphenus tridentatus | reverse complement strand
CGGTCTCCTGCGGCTCTGTCATCCGCCGTAATATGCAATGGAGGGTGGGATAAGGAATACTAATCGATGAACAGAAACATGCTCACCGCATACTTTATATACGCGGTTTTAAACATGTTGAATCAAGAGACAATCAAAATACATCGGTGCTGATGCACTTTGGAAGCGAGGGTTGGTGCATCACGTAATTGGTTTGAATCCATCTGTGCGGCAGTTTGAGTGGTATCCCCTTGCACATTTCGGTTTATTTTGACTAATGCAGTTTCCTCCTAAATACTCTTAGGTTTTTTCGGTAAAGTCACGTAGGTAAAAAATAAAATAAAAATTAATAAAAGTAATAATAGAAATATTACTTTTGTTAATTTTAAAGTATTAATAGAAAAATTCCTTTAATTAATTTTAATTTTATTTTTTACCTACGTGACTTTACCGAAAAAACCTAAGAGTATGAATCCTTGCAGTTACGAAAACTTAAAATTTAGAATTCCTCCCAAATGCCAAACACTTATTTATTGTGGCTTGGCCAAACACCCCCATTGCCTTGCAGCACCCTCCTGAAAAAGAGTCCTAAACCCAAACGCTGACCTCTTAGATAAATAAATTGGCATTATTATTACTACTAGAAAGGCTTTGCTATAAATGGTCCGTGTTGATGACAACGTGGAATGTCTTGAACAAAGCGCCCGTAATCACACTGCGCACATTTAAATCGCCCAATCAGCCTCGCTTATTCCATAACAGGCGACCTCTTTTTGACGGTTTGCGAGTTTAATTTGCAGAGCAACGTTGCGATCAATGCCGCCGGGCCGAGATGCGTATCTATTTTGGTACAAGTTGTCCCGACGTCCGGCCTCACGGCGCCCCAACATCTCGGAGCTATGGGAGGTCGCGCAGTGGCGTCTGTTCCCCGTGCAATTCATCACCCACTTTCGAACAAGGCCCACGAAATCGGTAATCGCCTGACCTGCCAAGCAAGCCCCACCCCCCGACGCCCCACCAGGTAGAGTTATGTTCCCTTTGAGGTTTGCGGTCAAACAGCTCCGTCTTAGCGGACGGCTACAAGAGGCGCTCGTGCCATGGGGCCACTCGATACGGCAGACTGACCGCTCGCAAGCCGCCCGACGCGGCTGTGTCCAACCCCCAGGACTGAACACGGATCGCGATAATGGCCCCCGCTCGCTTGCAAGCGGCCTTTGCCGATACGAATGAGCGCAGGAGCCGAGGTGGTTACGGGGTCAGAGACTCGGAGTCCCGAGCCGCAGCCAATCAATTATGTTACCTGGGTTCGAATCTAGGTTGCAGTCCCACTGGTTGGACTTGTTCAATGTTATTCAAGAGAGCAGAACTCGAAGTAGATTTCGAAGATCGGGAAGGTTTCCATGTTGTTTTGAAGTGCAGGGAGTTCATGGTCTCAGCCTGGTCACCAATTACTGCACGAAACTAAACTTTCACAATGTCGGTGTTGATTCGCTTACTTTGGCTAAGTTGCTGCGCCGAGAGTGAAACATTTAGTTTGGTTGGCATTCAGCAAACACTCTTTGCAGGGCGCATAATAGCTGTGCCCCCCCCCCGTGCCCAACTTCTTTTGCACCGTACGTTGCCAACCGTGCTCATCGGCCTTTGAAGTGACGTCCGATATAGATTCCTTGACATGCTCTTCCGGGGTTGTTCTGTGTCACAGGGTGATGGACGGCTAGCTCAGGGTCCTAAAGGGACTTTTTTCTGATTATTTTTTTCAATACAATTGTGAAAAAACAAAACAGAGAAATATAGCTTTGTTTATACGTGCTCGTTTCTACCCTACCTCCCAACCCACATCTGTCAACGCCAATTATACACAGGTGTATACTGTCAATCGTGCACACTGTGTACAATAATGTACACAGTGTGGGGTGGGCAATAGGAATTCTCACCTTGTTTATCGTTCCCCTGCAGACGTATGTCTCACTGGACCCTCACCTGAATATAAACATAGACCATTGACTGACTGGGTCCGTGGTTGGCTAGGCTACTTCAGAAGCAAACAAAAAGTTAAAGTGCCTCGCGGCTCAAGAAAGCATGCGGCAGTGCTCAACTCTGTCAGTGATCCAGAGTTAGGGGTGGAAATTCCACATTCCTTCTGCGTAGGTTTTCACGGTGTGTGTGTTTCCAGTCGAATCGCGTGTTGTTCGGCACGGTGCGTCACGTTCCGCTCCCCTTGCTCGGAGCTTTTTCAGGAAATGAATTAATGCGATACAACCCCAGAGAACACATCAGAGAGCTGTTCCACATTTTTATTGCATCTTTTCACGAGTTTTGTTCCCACGACGTTCAAAATACGAGTTCAAAGTCCAGTCAGCAGTTGATGATTCAGCCATCAGGAGATCAACAGTACTCGTGCTGCACTAGCTTCCGCCATAGGAATGTGGAATTTCCAACAGCAGCTTAGGGCTGACAACAGAAATGAATGCCACTGCTCTGCTTGTTTGAGCAGGGAAGGAGGCACATTGACTTGTGGAATATAGTTTAGTTTTATACAGAAGTGCAGCGTTGCAATTCCTTGCTCATAGCAGTGCTCAAGAAAGTCCCTCTAGATCAGTGGTTCGTCTTGACCTTGGGTGCACGCACTCCCTGGGGGTGCGAGATGTCTTTTCTGGGGGTGCGAGAGATGGCACATCTTTTTAGAAGGTAAATAATCGAAAAAAAATAAGAACGGGCACGTAAGTGCAACTACTTTGTTTCATCAAACCTATGTATTGAGTAACGTTATAAATGTTTTTACTATTGAAAACCAAAGGGGTAAAAGGCTGCATTCAAGGTTAAGAACCAATGCTCTAGATTAAATCTGTGGCCGACTCTTCCACGATGGCCAGACGCATTGCAAGAAGTGTGAGTGCCCACACTTTAGCCCACCAGATGTGACTTGCCGATGGACTAAATGTGGGGCACCCATTCATACTGCTGGATGGACAGAGGCTGGGGAACTTAAGATAAAACTTGCACCATTGTTTCAAGTGCCGCACTGGGAGATCGAACCAGAAGCTCCCTGCATTGCAAGTCTAATGTGCATTACACCATAAACCTTTAAATCCAAATAATAATTTAGATTTATGAGGCATCCTTCAACGCAGATCTCAGATGTATGGCACAGATGCACAAATGGCACACGCGACTGTGCAAAATGAATGCATGGCACACGTTTCAGAGCAAAACCGAGGACCAAACAGTGGCATTGAATACATGAAGTGGTGACTCTCCAACCAGGAAGAATCATTTGTTTCACGTGAAATCGAAAACACATGGAGGACGAGTGCCACAGTGAGCTCGACCTCCGTGTCAAACTTCTCAGGGTCTCTGTGAGGCCCAACTTTGACTGAGAGTTTCAATTAGCAACCATTCCGTGCTTTGCAGATATTTCGGGATGCCATGTGCAGCCCGGTTTGGCTGCCTTGGCCCGGCTGCCCTCAGAAATTATCTCCCAGCTGCAGGACTCTCCTGAAATTAACGATGCTCCATTGCGTGCCTTTGCCATGACTCAAATGGCCCAAAATGTGAAAATGAACCATAACTAGATTATGAAATGTAATTGTGTTCCAACTGGAACTACAATTACGAAACTGCACGAGCAGACATCATAAGCAAAGCCCGCTTTGTAAATGTGAAATATATTATTAAAGTGGGACTAATATTGTGGGAAAATGCCCTTGCCTGGTTCAGAGAAATATAACAGTAATACAAGAAAACTTGGCTACATTGTTAGGCTGTGAGAGCAGTTTACTCACAGCGAGATTATTCGGAGTCTATTCAGCCTATTACCCTTCTGACGTTGCTAAAATGAGTACTGCTTCATGGAAGATTAACAGTGAGTTTCCCTATGGATAAACTGACCCCTTCCATAGAAACGTGGAATTTTCACCACTGGCCAGAATGAAGATGAGCACTGCCCCATGCTTCTTTGAGCAGTAAGCCACCTTGAAATATGACCTGACTATTTATGAAACAATCAATACGCATCTTTAACTTTAGGTCGAGATCGAATGTCTATTTTGTAAGCATCTCTCTCTTTTGTAATCCACACCTTGTGTTAAATCGGGCTTTGCTAGTGAGGGGAGTAAACTCCGAGATGAACTTGATGGCAATGTATTTGTTAAGGACTTCAAGGAACACTTGAACCAATGTGTATTCCTCCTCATTGCAGGCGAGAAGACATTACGGGAGGCTTGGTTATTCAACTGGTCCCGGCTACCATGAGGGCACACGCTGGAGCAGGGCATGCTGTCTGACCTGCAGGAAAAACCTTTTACTGCTGCTGTTACAGGACACAAGCACACGAGATGTTAACTACCTCGCCTGGTATACAGGAGGTCGTGGGTTCGATCCTGACCCTGGCGACGCCTGTATATTTGGAATTTGCATGTCTCTCTCTCTCCCCACAGTCACGTGGATTTTTCTCTGGGTCCTCTGGGTTTTCCCTCCACATTTAGAATTGTCCTCACCCCGCACCTCGGATTCGCACGGTTGGCTACGTACGGTGTGAAAGAACTTCAACATACAGGCATTTTGTGGCGAGGACAAGCAGCCAATCACACAATGCCACTGTTGATCGCAATTAGCGTTCTTCGTAAATACAATTGCAACACTATGAGACGTTGCTTTCTATAAGTGGGCTGTTCTGATGGTTTTTGATTGGTTCACATGCCATGTGATCACTGACACTAGTGCACGGTTGGTTGCGTGATCACCCTGTACAGTTAGAAGCTATGACTCAACTTTAGCAAAAGGCCTACTGAAAAAATGTTATGATGGAGTTGTTTGTTTTCGTGTAATCCTGATTGATGTCAATTCGATCGAGGGAAAATAAATAACGTAACAATTTAAAACACACAAATCGGGATTTCATCTGGAACCTATTCTGCAATTCACTGGAGGGCCGGCCCCCCTGTGTTTGTGTGGGAGGTCTGTGGTTTATAAAACAAACACGAGGCAGACATACAACTCAGCAAATAACGCCAACATGAAAACATCTACGCTAAGCGCCATTTCATCCAGCACTTTGTAGTGGTAAACACACGCGTTATTGTTCTGCAGTGTTTGTTTATACAATAACAATACGTTGATGTTTTGAAGATGGAACCATTAGCCTTTCAATTCCCAAAGCCCAGGGCAATATGCATTCTCCGTGATCGAGAAAGCCCCTTGGTTATTTACAAATGTCCTTGCGGGATATTATGCATTTCGCATGATATGCTATACAACATAACTCAATTTGAATTTTTTAAAAAATGTATCGAAATGTAATGCGTCCAAATTGTAAACGCTAAATGTGCGTGGAGAATCGTCAGCGTCACGTTGCAGATTATGGACACAAAACACACGCACGCACATTCGTTATTTTCCACTGCAGAAACCGAGCTGTGCCACTCCTAAGTTGTACGTACGTTGAACTTCTTCCACACCGTACATCGCCAACCGTGCTAATCGGCGGTGCGGCGGAAGGACAACAAACAAAACACGAAAAGTCGGACCCCTGTTACATGCAAAGGACACCTATAGACCGATGTAGATTCTTACTACTATGCTAGTTTACCCAGAAAAGCCTAACTGAGTCTCATGGCTCTATTTCAGGAGGGTCCTGCCAAGTTGTCCTACTAGGGACCAAAGATTGCTAATGTATATTCCAATGTATTTCATTTGCGGGTAATTCATCAAACTTGGGGAATTTGGACCCTGACGCCAGCACACAACGGCCTGCTCTTAAAAATGACGTCAGGGGAACTTTAACGTCCATTCTGACACCCGCGGTATTAACTAGGGCGGCCTCTAGATTCGAACCGTGAACCGCGGTGACGCAGTGACGCACACGAGTCGGGTGGGGTGGGCAGGCGTGGGGCCAAGTGGTCTTAAGGGGGGGGGGGGTTAGTGAGAGAGCGCCTTACCAAAAAGGTTGAGAAGCACTGGTTTCGAGAAATCAACTCCTAAGATAACATCTTCACACTGCCAAGTTTGCGGAAGCGTGGTGGTTCGCGCACTGTGCTACGGACGAACTTCGCCAGTCACGAGTTCGATTACCGTACTTGGCTCACGTTTTTATTTCGTGTTAAAATTGATGTCCTTCCCCCGCACCTCCGATAATTAGCACGGATGACTGCGTACGGTGCGAAAGAAGTTCAACATACATACTACTGTACCATCGTTGGTAATTATCTAAACGAGCTCCGGGCCTCCATCGAGGTTGACTCAGCCTCAAGAGAACACCTTGTGCGGTGTGTAAACGTCAGTACTGGGGAGACAAAGGTGGTCGGGTATGGTGCTGGTCACACCATCCCCTCTTTTCCCATGTCACCTCGTCACCAACAGCACTCGCCCCAACAGTCTTCGTTGGCAACTCTTTTTTTTCTATTTTAGTTTAATCAGTTTGGCCCAAACTGCTGTCTAATTATAATTCCTTAATGATGGCCAATATCGGCATGGACACCCCCGGCACATTTAATGACATTCGCCTGGAAGATTTCACCTTCAAGAGCTCCCATGGGGATGCTCTTTAGGCCTCTTTAAGTTTTGGGCAACATCCCATCCGTCAGGCTGCCGGCATGCTTCACGGCTCCTCTACATTTAAGGCAAACCCATAAAAACGAGGATACCCTTACAAGGACACAATCTCTGTTTCTGGTCTTGCGCCCTCTTAATGATTTATCGCGCTGAACAGGAGCAAAACTCCACCACGTTGGCAGCGGCAATGTTTACCAAGTGCACATTGCCATCTGTCACGGGCACGTTGAACACTTTGGGCGAAAGGTCCATAGACAAACCACGTGCTTGCATGCTTGCAAGCTCGGTGCTATTTTGCGAATGTGAAAACAAATTGCGGCAAATTTATTTCATTTTCACGATTGCATTCGCTCGCGCTGGATGTGCACACTCCACGTGGTTACGCTAAATAAAAACACTCATTTCGGATTTCTACAGAATCTGTGGATGACTATCACAAGGTGCTGGGGGGCACAGGAGGACCCGTGACATCACGGGCTCTTGGTAAAGAGGAAATCGTTTCTCGAACACGTAAACGTTGCATTATTGGTGGCCGGGAAGATAGGGTTTGGGAGCGTGCTTGGAAGATGGCATTATTGTATATAAGGTAACGAAGACGCAGCAGTCGAAGGATAATTTACGTGCAGCACAATGAAATTGCCGTCCAGAGCGCTGACGAGTGAAATTGACGCACCGCAGAGCTCGGCTGCAGTGGGGTGCATAGCGGTACACCCCAGACACCAGACTGTGAAAACACGACGCCTCGGAAATTTTTAGGCAAATGGGGATGACGGCGCTCCTGCTCGTTGCTTTAAAAAAAAGAAATTAAAAGCTTTACTGAAATAACAAAAAATCCGAACGCAAAACAAATGTCCACTCTTTCATGGCCACTTTTACGTCCTTCCAAGAGCTCATTTCACGAGCTCCGTACACTTGGCACAAGATATGACAATGCTTTTCATCGCAGCTGCGGCTCAGAGGAGCAGACACAAGACTAAATAAAACAACAGCAGGACGGGCGAGCGTTGCTGCCCGGCCCGTATCTGCGTGGCCTTCTCTGCAATCTGTTATGCGTTACCCCGCTTCTCATAAACAGCACATTATGTGGCCCATGGAAAAGCCGAAGATGAAAGCGCGGTTCTTTCTGATTTGTGGTCTGGATCAGGTCCAATTTCCCCAGACGTGGCCTTGACATTTTACAGTGCGGTGCATCACGAGCGTGAGCGTACACAGGCACGCGTGCGCGCACACGCGTGTGACACGCGTGTGCATTGTACCGCCGTGTGAGCGCCGCTCCTGTCCGTGGCTACCTTTCGCTGCGCACGATGTATTTTGATGACGGATCATAAGCAGAGACGAAATGAGAGATTTATGGGGGGGGGGGGGGGGTGTGGTTTATCAGTATCGTACTGTCAGGCAGAGCTGCTACATTTTTCGTCTAAATCGGTGTGCCTCCTTGTCCCCGTAAGCCTTCGCCATCACTCACAATCATCATCCGGGGGGTGACTAACACAGCAGCCACTTCAAACCAACAGCAATTTGTCACATTGGGTAGCTCAAAAGAAAATGAACAAAATCACCGCGCACTACTTTTCCTTCAATTGAATTCCCACGTTCCCCCAAAGTGGAGCGCAGTGATTCGGTGAACTTTTGCTGTCCTCTGCGGAATGTAACTTGATGGTGGTGGTGGTGGTGGGGGGTGTTGGGCACTCCGCGATGTTAGCGGTGTTTTGTCCAGAACGTTTGGCCGCCCAGTGCCAGTTATTTAATGGGCCACACCCTGCCCGATGTTACTTCAGTGGCGTATAAAACTGGCCCAGTATGTTCCCCGTGTTAACAAACACGACTGGGGAACATTGGTCAAAAAAAGGGCCCATTGTTTCTCATTTTGCACTAAACGTTGTCATCAACTTTTGTTTCATTTTGCCGCCGAAGCGGCACTCAACAACAAACTTACTAAAGTTAATTACAATAATAATTGAGCAAACACTCCCGAGTTTTTCAGAATCGGCCAGACAATTTTTTTAAAATATCTTTAAATAAGTATGGTACTTCCAACTTTTCTGATTGTAAAATAAAATGATATGCGTGTGCAGTAGAAGACAGTTGAGTGAGTGGCCTTTCGTCTCGTCTTCTTCACGTGGTTTTGGCTGAGCAGCCCTGAGGTTTGATGCCCTTGCATTGATGCTTTGGATTTATCAAATTGTGATGCAGTTCAAATCCCTGTCTTGATCCCACTGGTGATGTATGTATGTTGAACTTCTTGCGCACCGTACGTAGCCAACCGTGACATTGTCATGATGGTGACAATGTGTCAAAGCGAGGGTGCCTAGCTTAACAGTTGAATGTCCCACTGGGTCTTACTTTCGTAGAGGTGAGTGTAACCCATCCCCGAGCCTTGTATACAAGAGACTTGTTGACAAAAAGCTTATTCTTGGTTCTTTCGGTAAAGTCACGTAGAAGGGAAATAATAAAATAATAAAAATAGTAAACAATAAAAGTATCACGACGTTTGGACTGCAACACAAGCAATCATCATCAGGTGTGAAAATCACAGCAAGAAAATGTGGATTTCACACCTGGTGATGATTGCTTGTGTTGCAGTCGAAACGTCTTGAGAATTGTATTGTTTTTATATTTTTATTATTTTATAATTTCCCTTCTACGTGACTTTACCGAAAGAACCAATCATATGAATCCCTGCAGTCACGAAAGCTTTAAATCAAAATTTACAAAAGCCTTGTTTACAATTTCCTCGTTTACAAAAGCCTTGTTTACAAGAAGTGCGCGAATACGCACCTGTCCCCCATACTTGAATTTGTTCACTCGAAGTGCAAGTGATTCACCGTCCCCCGGCAAAAAATCCGTGCATTGTCACGATGCAGGGCCAAAATCGGAATGCAACGCGCCAGCGAGGACGTCAACCGAGGAGAGACGAAACGATAAAAATCAACTCGTGCACCGGCGATAGGAGGGTTATTACTTTGTGGAATCGTAAGAGATGGTGATGGCCTGGGGGATATCGTAGTGCAGTGGGGGGGGGGGTGTCCGTCTCTGATCCCTGATGCTGTTGATGAGAGAACCACGATTCGAATCAAGAATGAGTTCTCCGTTTGGCATGTGCTTTACTAATCTCATTTGCACAAAGCTCTCATTTTTGCCTGCCACGTTCAGGTAGGTTTGGTTGCCCTTTCCGCGTCAAGTCGACGTGTTATTATCACACGGTGTGCATTTACTGAAGCACATTCATGCAGACGCCTGCAAGTTGGCATGTGTATCGTAAGCCTAAGAATCGATTTTGATGAACGAATCGATGCTTCACTGCACACACCCCACCCCCCATTACTTAAATATAATTACAGACGATTGCTTAACTTTACAAGTGGATTGGGGGTTCAGGACGTTGTTTCAGCTGTTTATACATAGCGAGAATAATTGAACCGTCCTGAATGTCCTGAATATTTTTTGTAATCAAGGAAATATGCACAGACTGCATTTGTGTCATAACAATGGCAAATCAGCAAAAAAAAAACACGCTGCATGGGGCATTTCCCAGCGTTGAGCAGACAGGCGAGTCAAATAATCCTGCTTCTCATTAGCTACATTTAACAATCTCTGGAGCCGGAGAGGGGGGCAAGGGTCCAACTTAGTAGGCTTCTTATTATTATTATTTTGTGTCGAGACAAAGCTCACGCCCATACACAATCCATTACCGTCTCGGGCAGACACAGCACGTGTTTGTTGACAATTTTCGACCAATGAACGCCGTGCACGTGCGAGACTATTTGATTCCCGCGATTATGCGGAAGTCTCCATGAAAATGGGGGCTGCATGAACAAGATCCTGATTAAATTAAAGAACAAAAGCCATTTCATGAGCAATGGGTCCAAACCAGTAGCTCATGAAAGTGCCGTCTGCACATTTAAACTGTCGCTATATCATTAAAACAATATATAATGTGTGGGGGTTTTTTTTCTCTCTCTCTCTCTTTCAAAATACTTACAATATATATTTATTTCTCAGGAAGCAATGCTTGCTTTCGTTTGCGGTGTTTAAGATAAATGTGCGGCCGAATGTTTATCCAAGCCCCATGCTTGTACTTTTCACAGGGCTTTGTACCGCAAACGCAACAGTAAGTGCGATTGTGCTGGATGCGTACGTACTCAACGCTCTGTGTGTGTGTGTGTTGTGTATTAATCCCATCACGGCTTTGTGGCTTCTTAGCGCAACGAGTTGCGGGTGTGGGTGTGCATTGTTGCACCGGTTGTGCTTTGAATGCGAGACGATGCGGTAATAAAATATACACAGGATAAGACGGCGCTGTAAAAAGTCAGACGACAAAGGCATATCCTAAATGTTTCACGGTCATGGTGGTTTAATTTGTTGTGCTCGTGTGGAAGCGCTTATATCAGTCAAAGTGTCCGCCTGTTGGGCCTGAGCAAGTGGTGGAAATTCCACATTCGTCTGGTGGGGGCCAGTCTCTCCACAGAACCGATCTTTACTTTCCAGCAAGCGGCACATCTCTTTGTTGAACCAAGATGAAACAGGATAAACCCAGTTTTCTGATTTTGAGTCCGTCTCAGGAACCGAACATGCAATGTCAAGAAGCGTTGAGCCGCAGTCGAGGGCAGCTATGGAATGAAAACCAATCAGAATCCAATAACATAAAAGAAGAAAAATAAAACCCTTGAGCAACATTCCAGGAGGTGCCACGATGCCAGCGGCGGCACGTGGAGCGAAACGCCGGACATCGCGCGGAACAACACGCGGTTGAGGAGGGGCCGCACGGTTAAACCCCGGCGAGCACATTACGCTGTCGTGCGTCAGAAGGCCCCGCTCCTGAGACTACGAAGTGATCAACAGCAGGTGCAGAGCTCGTGACCAGATGGCAGAGCGCGTGCGACGTCTGCATGCCAGAGGCGAGGCGCGGTTGACCTGCGAGCTTCTCCGCCCCTTGTTTTGTGGACATGATCAAAACGTTGTGCCAAGTGCTGGGCGGGAGGTCCTGTGTTTGAAAAGGGGAAAAAACGTTACTTCTGCTGTACTCGTGGCTTGCTGATTGGTGTGATGTAAGGGGGGGGGGATGGAGATTTTGAATGAAACCAGATGCAGTTGTGGGTCAACACGCTGAAATAAAACTTGATAAAGAATAATTACATGCGGTGCTTAAATCATTGATAGGATGCATTCCATACGCCCCCTGTATCTATCAGCGTGTTTGTCATCGCTGTGCAATGCGATATAGCAGTCAGTTTAGTTTGGTGCAGCAAAGTAAAAACAAATGTGTCTGCCGTTAATGAACGCACGTTTGTGCGTCGAATGGCTTCCCAAACACCCATCGGGATTCATGAAGAAAACCGTGTGCGTGTGTTTCACACTTTGAAGCAGACAGACTGGTTCAGTATGGCGAATTTGTCATCGCAACATCTTGTGCAAAGTATATAGTGTCTCACGGTAGCTCTCATTTGGTTGGTGATAATGTGTTAGGAGCACAGTTGTATGAGTTCGATTCCCGACCACGGCTAACATCAGCGGCGAGTGATATCTTAACCGGCAATGTGGCCTCCCTTCTACTGACCTGCATTGGACAAGCTCGCATCAAAATAATTGTGGATTCTGAAATTCTGTGCGGGCAGGTCAGCTGAAGCCAAACTCACCCACAGCATAGGTGTTTCAATCCAACCGGGTTATGTTTGGCTATAAATGTATATATCGCACGAAACGATTCACAAATGCAGGGCAAAAAATAGATCAGATCCAGTGTGGAATGCATTCTGGGAAACGCCAGTAAACGGAGTTTATCAATTAGACGCAAAAGAGGTCCTCCAGAGTTTTGACTGACAAGCGTCTCCGATCGTAAAGCATTAAATCTAGTTTTAAAATGCCAAAGAGAGGTGCGTATGTACAAATTTAAACGTCATTGCTGGCGAAAGAGCCCCCATTAAAGGGAGCCCATCTATAGGGTGTTTGGCCTCCTCCTCCATGCGATAGATAGTCGTTTAACAATAAACTATGGAATGAAAACCTCATGGCGGTTCTTTGACCATACCCCTCACCAAGCTTGGTCAGTGTAAGTTGGTGAATGCGGGGGGGGGGCGCGCCCAGGCCTAGTTAAGAAATCACTTGCCACTGATGTTAGTCGTGGCTGGGAATACAACTCATGACCCGAGGTACATGGCACAGTGTGCGGGCCATTGCACCACCGCCCGAACTCTACCGTGCATATAATATACGTTTCTAGAAATGTGGTTCGCTTTAAAATGGGAACCAGTGCATCATATGCTGCAAGGGAATAGACCGCCATGAGTCTTTTCAATAAACGAGGAATTAAGTGATATTTATGTAAGTTCAAGAAGCAACATTGCGCAAGATAACAAACACAGCACAGTGTATGTTGAGGGCTTGAAAAAACAATGCAACCACTGGTATAAACGCCAGGAATGCAATAAACGACTTTCCATTCTTGAAATTGGACTCGTAAAAACTGTTTTTGTTTGCTTTAACTGACTTCGAAAGCAGAATTACTGCCACTTTAAAATCCCTCAAATACCAGCGCAAGTCCACACCCCAATGTAGTGTTATTATTCAACAAAAAATTCCAACAAAAGAAAAAATACAAGGGGTGCCCTTGTGTGTGCTGTGTTGGTGTATCGGACTCCACTTCAGGGTGGAGCGGTGGGTCTCGCGGTTGGCACGCTGTGCCACAGAGACCTGGCGCACACGCGGGTTCGATTCCCACTCCTGGCTAATGATAGTGGCGAGTGTAAATCTGAACTGGTTCTGGGGCCGCCTCCCCTCAGTCGACTCAGTCTTAAACGAGCGCCTTGTGCGGTCTGTAAACATCAGCGTGCTCGCTAACAGAACTTGGCCCAACATTCTGTTAAGGCGATACGGAGGATCGCTGTATGTTGTTTCCACTGTAATAGGTTTCAATCCATGCCTCTAAATGTCAACATGTGCATCAATGTTCTTGGGTTTTATTGACGCACAACCCTCTGTGGACAGAGCAATTGAAGAGGTGCTTCATGGTGGCTTACCATGCCAGTAAGGTCTCCTCTCTGTACGCCACTAAACGCAAAAGTGGTTATTCTGTGCGCGCCTTCACTGCCCCCCTGATCACCAACACAGAGGCAACCGGGCTACACTATTTTACACAAGTGCTCAAAATGTCGTCGTACCGCAGCGCTCGTTGACAAACTTGCCCATCGCCATATTGTGTGATATATCAAAGCAGAATTAAAAAAATGTTATTCTCACGTCCTCTTAATGTATGTTGAACTTCAGTTTAACACGTAGGCTTGCGCGACCAATATTCATAATAGAGTTTTTTTTGGATGAGGTCGCGTAAATATAAATATGTCGTTAAACCCGTGACCACGCACCGGTGTGTTGGAGAGTAAACCCACCATATTCACAATTCGAGTATGGACGTGTCGCCGGTCATTACAACCAGCCTCATCAGGCGACAACCAGAGTTTAACTTCTTTCGCACCGTACGTCGTGTTGGGGGAGGACAGCAAACTAAACACAAAAAGCAGTTCTAAAGAAATTATTTTTCAATATGCATGCCGTTGTCAATCCACTGCTGGATGAAGGCCCCCCCCCCGCCAAGCCATGTCGCTCATGGTGCTTGCGTGTCCCATACTTCACCACACTGGTCAGAGCAGGATGGGGAGTGGGGACAGCGGTCCGAGAACCGGTTCCACTATTGCTCACCACTAACCCTTAGCCGTGGCCTAAAAGTCAAATCCAAGCCGCCGGGCTCGCAAAGCAGCGGCGCACAACCACCGCGCCTCCCCTTCTATCCTTGGCAAAAAATCACATGGCTTTACAATTGAAAAAGAGCCCCTCCCCCCCACCTCCAAAAAAACCGACAGACATTCATTAAATACAAGTCAGGGCCACGCAGCGCTTGGAAAACACAGCGACTGGGCCCAGTTGACAGCCCTGGCATTTGCGGCAGCAGTAGGCTGGCGGTGGCCAAAACAAGTAAGTAGACCTCCACACGGCTGTGACCTTTCACCCCCTTGCCCCACCCGCTGAGAGTTGTACGTGCGCCACGCAGAGGGGGCAGCCCAAGTCGGTGTCTACGCGCTGGGGGGGCAGTGTTCATCTCACAAAAAAAAAATTCACTCCGAGCCAGCGGTGAATATTCCAGGTTCCTATGGGAAGGGGGTTTAGCCTCTCCACAGCATGACAACTGTTGGCTATCCACAAATGAGTATTCAGTTGATTGATCCCAACATATCCATGGGGTAGAAGTGTGTTAGGAGCAAGTGTCAGAAGTTTTAAGGGGGTGGGTCAAAAGGCAAAATAAATATGATTAAACTATGGGGGTCACAGATACTGTTGTTAATGGGAGGAAAATGAAGCGGAATGGACAGGATGCGACGTGACAACAACTGACGGGAGATGAGAGACAGAATTCACTGCAGTGCTGAGACCGAGGAGGAAGACAGCTGCAGGGACGGCAGTAGCGGGACGACGTCACAGAGTTCAAAGGCCGCTGCTGGACGGGAGCAACTATGAAAGGAAAGAATGCGAGAAAAAGTGGGAAGTTTCAGGCTAACAACAAGATGTATTGATACTCTTAGTTTTTTCGATAAAGTCACGAAGGTAAAAAATGAAATTAAAATTAATAAAAGTAATAATAGAAATAAAATAATAAAAAATCACGACGTTTCGTCATCAGGTGGGACCGTCACAGCCAGATTTGCTGTATCAAGTGAGGCAGGGATTCCAAGATGCAAGTTCTTAAATACAAGTTAAGGGGGAGGAGGGGGGGGAGCGTATCAGAATGTGGTAGCCAATGAATGGAACGTATTGGGAGGGGGGGCGGGGCTAAAAGAAAGCACGACGTGTATGTGGACGTGTTTGTGCGCAAGCCCCTGTTGGTGCACATGATAACGTATTGGAAGGGGGGGGGGCTAAAAGATGTATTGACTTCACGGGATGATAGATTGAACTGACGAGACTAGGATTTGAACTCGCCACCTTCTGACTTGAAGTCAAGTGCTTAAACAGCAGCGTCGCCTGGCCTGGGAAGTGCTAAGCCGCCACCAGAATGAGGCCTTTGCTGCACGCAGCTGCCATCCTTTCAAAAAGTGAAAATCTCTGGACATAGCGGCGAGCATGCCTGGGCCTCATCGCCATGGTAACACGACCTCTGCTGATATTTGGGCCAGACTCAAGGGGCCAGCGTTGTTTATAGGCAAGGTCAGACGCGAGACATTATCAGCTCAAAGGGATTGCAGGAAACACAGTTTCCATGGCCGACGGTAATTATCGATGTCCTTCCACACGTCTTTTCTGTCAAATGTGCGGCAAGGCGGTGGTGAGACGCTAACGAGTGTGGGAAAGGAAGACAGACGTCGTCAACGCAGCGCTGTTGAGTCCTTTTGATCACGAAGGTGGACACATCCTGAAGGCATTTGCAGGCTGAAATACACTTGTGAATTCGTATTGCAGTCCTGTTTCAAGTTGATTTTATTTAACCAGGTGAGCACTCAAGAGACCAGGATAGAATCTCATTTGCAAGACACTTGGGGCATTAGCCTGCCAGTAGGGGGCAACGATTGCCGGTGTGTGTGTATAGAGTATTCCCAAATGAGTAATTTGCAGTGTAATTGTTCGAATTACAACCGCAAATTCTACGTGGGGAAAATTCGGACCCTGACTCAGGCGAATGACGCCAGGGGAACTTTAACATCCGCTGTGATTTAAGCAGATGGCACGTAGTAGTCGGAGTATTATCGTTGCGTTTGTTACACCCACAGTAGTAATCATGGCGGCCGCCGGATTTGAACAATGAGACGAGTGGCAAACAGAAGTCCAACGACACAGAGTGGGCGGCCTTGGCCCTGCGGCCCAGTTTGATCAGGCTACACCGAGGGGTGCACTTTGCGAGTCGTACCTCCGATTACTATAGCACGGTTGGCCACGTACGGTGTGAAAGAAGTTCAACATACTTACGTACGAGTCTTTGACGCCGACGAAATATTAATTAAAGTAGGGCCGTAAAGATCGTTTCTCCATAGCCAACAGAGAATGGATAAACAACTTGGTGCCCCTTGGCGTCGTGGAGGGGTATTTCTGCTGGCGTGCTACTAAGACCCCCCACCCAATCCCCACACTAAAACTTGCACACGCAGCAGCCCGAGGGTCAAAGGGAACCCACTTTAAAAGGGAGTCTTCCCACATCCCACCCGTGCCCTCCCTCTCATCTCTCTCCCTCGCAAGACGGCTTTGGGGCAGCACGGAGACACAAATCATTCTCACCGGAGTTAGTGCCCCACTTCGTGGCGGAGCCAGCGGGCCCCCTCGGTGCTGCGGAGCAAATCGACGCCGGCCAGGTCGCAGTGACCCAGGCCAGGCACACCTTCACCCAGATTCGCATTTTGCTTGACTACGGTCACAGTCTGGAAGATGCAAATTGCGCACTCATTGCACACAAAAAGTGCTTGCCACAAATGAACCACAATGCCCCGCTGATCTCGTCAAGGAACATAAACCACCACGCGAACTGCAGTCATCCTCGCAGCAGCGGCTTTTGACTAGCCATCGAGCAATGAGGGTCACCGCATTGCGTGCTTTCAGATGCGTTTCTGCGGCCGTCTGGAATGCTCTCCCTTCCGAAATTAGGAAGCCACTGGAGCTATGCACTTTAAATTCTAAATTTAAAAGTTATTTCTTCAAAACTGCTTTTGCAGAACTGCATTTTTTGTGTTTAGTTTGTTGTCCTTTCCCCCGGTCCTCCGATTGGCACAGTTGGCTATGTATGGTGCAAAAAAAGTTCAACATACATACATATATACAAATGGGTCAAGTATTTTGGTGATGTCAGTCATGAGAAAAAAACAAGTATTTGCATCAACCACTGCCATTTAATTGAGCCTCTCTCTCTATAGTCTAGGGGGTATATTTGCTCCCTCTAGAGCAGGGGTGGGGAACGTCCGTATAAGGCCCTCAAAATCATTTGGTCTGGCCCTGCCAAGGCAACCGCAGGCAGGACTCGAAATTCAATAAATCTAGGAGCAAGCTTGGAAAAGCAGTTGCAAGTAGCAACATCATCAATACCAGCTAACATCACACGCCTCGCCAAAGAGAAGCAGTTCCAGCCATCACATTAGGGGCGAGTTAATTAAATGTTTGACCAAATATAACAGGCTAATTTTTAAGTTGATAATTTTGTATGGCCCGCGAATGATGTTATAAATATCCAAATGGCCCTCGGCAGAATAAAGGTTCCCCACCCCTGCTCTAGACTCTAGGGGTTCATTTGCTCCCCGCTACTTATGCTGAGTCATAAACAATAGCAGAACATGAAGCGTAATTAGACTAATCATCCCTTTTCCACGTCTCGATCACAATGATTATTTCGAAACACCGATGAGCTTGCAGCATGAAACAGAATCACGGGAAATTACCCAAGTTTGTTATTTTTCGTTGAATAAGTTTGTCATTGCATTAGCATGCATACCATTAATGTAAACTGAGCCACATTAACATATATGTAAATGTATAGTCGACAATGTGTGCCACTGTCACATTGAGTATAAGCTGCTTTTTAAATTGCAATGAACTGAAACTGAATATTGTAATCAGAACACCCCGGCACACACGTTGCTGCACAACGTCGTGAAATCTGGCGTATTCACTCGGTCATGTGACCTGGCAACCGCCACACACAATCCAGCAAGACAGCACACTAAACATGGTATCTTTTAAAGGGGCATTGCATTAATATATAATTACTACAATTTCTTTTAAGTCGTTACATTTGTGCCGTGTTTATTACGGAATTAATCCACAAACACGTGGAATAATATGTGTGTGTGTGTAAGAGTAAAGGTCCTAGGGGCAGCACTTCGATTGCTTGCTCACGCCACTACTGGCAAAAACCATCGTCCACGTGAGGGATCTGTGAGACATTCCCCTTGAAGGGTGTTTCGGCCGACTCTCTCGAGGTGGCCAGACGTCTTGGACAGACGTGGGAGTGCACGCACACTTGACCCGACTTCAACATCGACATTCCGATCGCCTTAACTTGTGGCGGACCCATGTATGCTGCTGGTGGGTGGATAGTGGCGGAGGGAATACAAGATGTCACGCCGGTAGATTGAACCAACGACCTCTGTATTGCAAGGCCCAGTGTGTGGTCACCGTGACACCAACACCATTATGAATGTAACACAGGGTAAAAAGCGTTTTTGCAAGAAAGATGTCAACGGTCAACGAAGTGTCAATATTGATCACGTTTGCCAAGTCACCTTGAAGTTTTCATGACGAGAATTGATGATAGTTTTTCACAAGAACTCCTAAAAGAATGTCGCGATCCAAATGACAACACCAAAACGCATTCCTTCGGAGCACGATCATGGAAGAGAGCATTTCTGTAGTTTTTTTGGCACAGACGAATTTAACATGCCACGTGCTCAATGTAGAATTCCCGTTGCGTTATGCAGGATTAATTGTTTCCCTTTGAGCCAGCGGTCTCGGTGTGCTGGCATCATCTCACGAATGACCCACTCTCCGGCTGCGGCCAGCCTGGGCAAGAACAGCCAATGCCTGTCAGGTCAATCAGACACCAGCTCTGCGAGACGGCGCGCACAAATGCCATTACTCCCCTGCCAAACAAGTCGTGCGCCCCATGTAGCAAACAGGGGAAATTCAACGCAATGCTGGAGGGACTGCAATCGTTGGCACTTATACCACGAGGCTTCTGCCAGCCCACAGTTCTCATACAAAACCATTGCTGCAAATTGGAGTGCCTTGTCGTCTCTTCGGTAAGGTTCAGCCAAATGCTTGTAGGATCGAGCTTGGTGTTTTGTGAGCGCGCGTGCGTAGGCGCGCGCACGGAAACGCGCACTCACACACGTACGCCCACACGTGCCCACGGATGCACAAGGCTACATGTGCTTAGTGTTAAGGTATGCTGTGTGTGTATATATACATCAATGTCACGAGCGAAAAAATTACTATGGAGGGGAGCGTTGGTGTATTGATTTATGTACTGCACAATGAGTCTTGTGAGCCGAGTTTGATTCACAACCGTGGATAGCATGAGGGTGGAAAATACAAATATACCTTCCAATGTATATTAAACTTTTTTTGTACCGTACGTATCCAACCATGCTAAGCGGAGGTGCGTGGGAATGACAACAAACTGAGCAGAAAAATAAGTTCTAAAGAAATGAGTTTTCAATCTAGATTATTTAAACGGGTATACAGCTCAAGCGTTCCAGACGGCCGCAGAAGCGCATCTGAAAGTGTGCGATGCGGTGATTGTCTTTGGTCGATGGCTAGTCAAAAGCCGCTGCTGCTAGGATTACCGCAGTTTCCGTGAAGGTTTATGCTCCTTGCCGCTATCGGCAAGGTATTGTGGTTAATTTGCGACAACCACTTTGTGTGTGATGAGCGCGACCTTCTGATGCATTCGCTTGGCAACCGTGAGCCAACGAAGCTCAGCGAGCACCGGACGGGCACGGTCGGATCTCACAGAACCCGTCACGACCACGCGCCGGAGAAATTTCGTCCACGCTGCAGCTCGGTAACTGTTTTTGTCAGACGTCCCGTAGAGTGGCGAGTTGCAATAATCTTTGTGGGAAATCATCATTGGCCATCCTATAGAGAGACCAGGCACCGCAATGGGCATGGGGAGAATTACAATCACGGGCCGAGGGCAAGCCAAAGGGGACGAGCAGCGCCCGGTGCTCTTGCGAGCGGGGGCTGACATTGACTTGGAGTGGCGCACAGCTGTGCCCCCGTCTGCCACGATTAGACGAGGCGCTGCGTGCGTGGTGTCGTTCGCAACTCACGGCGATTCTCCGTTTCCCGCGGCCACGCTCTGAAACGGGACGAGGGAGCGCCGACGGAACAACGGAGAATCGCGCCGTTCTAGGGTTCACGCGGCGGTCGACGCGCTGTCGGGTTGTGCCGCGGTGACGTTTCGGACTCACGTCCGACGTTTCGCTCCGCGCGCCGGGAGCCCCTTCAGTGCCGCTCTTCGTCACTTCCCCGAAGAAAGCTCCCAGCAGGCGAAGTGAAACGCCGGACGTCATTCGGAAACGGCACGCGGTAACGCACGTATGTTGAACTCCCTTCGCGCCAACCGTGCTATTTGGTCGTTTGGTTACAACCCAATGACGCAGCGGAGGAATGAGGCGATGTGGGGGGGGGGGGCAGCAGAGCAGTGGACACGCCGAGGGCAGTTCCACGAGGAAGCGAGGCAGACGGGCTCCTCCGGCGACCGCTCCCCTCCACGCCCTCGTGTGAAGAACCACGGGTCCGTCGGACGAGACAGGTTCGAGTCCAGTGGCACCATTCAACGAGGCATCTGCTGCGTAGGTGTGTTTGTTCAAAAGTCGCATCGTATCCCACTGCCCCCCCCCTCCCCAGGCTTCCCCCTGCCACGGGCAACTTCTCGTCACAGACATGCACGCAGTGCGCAGCGCCGCCCGTTTGGTCTAGTCTCATGCCCTACGTTTCGCTGTACTGTATGTGTATTTGTGTGCGTGCATGTTTATTTGATTTGTTACACGGATGGTCCCCCTTTAACCAGTTTAACCAGCCACGGTGGCGAGATGTTAACTACATCACGCCTGGTGTACAGGAGGTCGTGGGTTCGATCCCAAACCTGACGCCTGGTATATTTTGAGTTTGCGTGTCTCTCTCCACGTGGTCGCGTGGATTTTTCTCTCCTCCGGTATTTCCCTCTACATTAAAATAAACATCACGCGTTTAGGTTATTTGGTCGCTATAAACTTCCACGTGATAATCCACTTCGTTGAACCTATCGTTTGTGATCGCCAGGTCGATTCTGAAAAAAAAGAGCTACATATCTCGGTGGGCCTTACATGGTGAAATGGAAAAAAATGTATAGTTCAAACAAAAAAATCAGTGCGCAGCTTGCTGAGCTCCTCTTCCGTTTAATGAGCACAGCTCCACCACCAACACCACCTCCTCCTCCTCCTCCAAATATGAGCCGCTCTCTTGCCCGAAGTGGCGCAGAGGGTATCCTCGTTTGAAGTCCTGCCCACCACACGTCATGAGGTGCGAATATAAAACGGATGCACGGAGATGAAAGTCGGGAGGAGCTTTCACCAGGGGGGATTAGCTCGCGGCTTTCTTTTGCGTTTTTCGTCCGAGCCCTATTAGGGGAGCGCGTCCCGCTGTGGTGATGTGGTGCTGTGCGTGAGCGGGTATGTGTGTGTGTGTACGTGTGTGTGTGTATGTGTGTATGTATGTGTGTACGTGTGTGGAGAGCGGTAGTGTAGCGGTTAGCGCTACGCTGCGCTACGAACCTGGCGACCAGGGTTCGATTCCTGCTCATCGGCCAAAACCAGTGACAATTATCTGAACCGGCCCTGGGCCTCCCCTAGGTCGACTCAGCCTCAAATGAGCACCTGGTGCGGTGTATAAACATCGCCACTAGGGAGACAAAGGCGGCCGGGCTTGGTGTTGGCCACCCACCCCCTCGTATGCCGTGCCGGCCATCATCGGTGCTAGCTAACAGCACTTGCCCCTACAGTCTGTTAAGGCTATATGGGGGATCTTTGTGTATGTGTGTACGTGTGTTCATGTGCTCGTCATCCAACATGTCTGGAGCGGTAGTTGTAGCGGTTAAGCGCGCTGCGCTCCAAACGCAGTGACCCGAGTTCAGTTCCCGCTCAAGGCCAAACAGCAAGTGACGAATATCTGCACCGGTCCTGGGCCTCCCCTAGGTCGACTCAGCCTCAAATGAGTAGCCTGGTGCGGTGTGTAAACACCGCCGCTGGGAAGACAAAGGCGGTCGTGTGCCGAGCTGGCTTTCATAGGTGCTCGAAAACAGCACTTGTCCTAAACAGTCTGTTCAAGGCTACACGGGGGATCTTTGATGATGATTGCTTGTGTTGCAGTCGAAACGTCGTGAGAATTTTGATTGTTTTATATATTTTTATTTTGTTATTTCCCTCCTACGTGACTTTACCGAAAGAACCAAGAATATGTGTACTCCGTGGTCTGTACATAAAGAGCTGGTCCTTTATGTGCAGCCGACAGCCCGATAAGAACATAAGTCTCATCTTGAAGGCTGACCTGGCTATATATACACACCGTATTGATATGTATACGTATGTTTTATAGATTATTGATAGATGTGTATGACATACTCGACACGGTCACGGATCTAACGGTCCACTCGTTGGGAATTCAGTGTCAGGGCCGAGGGTTGGAAGTACCGGAGGAGTCGTGGAGACGGGAGTTTTTCACGTTGGAGTGAAATTTTAAAAGTCAAGAGTAAACACACAATGAATGAAGATCGACTCGGCACCCATTTGGATACACGCGTGTATGTGATAATGATATTGATTTGTGTATCTTGACTTAAAGCTTTCGTGACTGCAGGAATTCATATTCTTTGGGTCTTTCGGTAAAGCCACGTAGATATAAAAATATCACGACGTTTCGATCACAACACAAGCAAGAAAAAATATGTATATATGTTTATATCATATTTTTTTCCAGCCTCAGCAGCTTTCCCGCTATATTTGTTTCACCTGATGACGATTGCTTGTGTTGCGATCGAAACGTCGTGATATTTTTATTTTTTTAATTATTTTTCTATCTCCGTGGCTTTACCGATAGACCCGAAAAATACCAACTTATTTGTTTATATATATAAAAAAAGCAATTGGGGAGGGTACTAATTTATATGTGTACCTTGCTCTGTGTGGATGCATTTCATAATTTACGTAAAGTTATTATATCCAGCCCGGTGGCATAATCAAAGTTTGGGAGTATTAAATGTGGACATTTTATAAATGATCATCCTATGGAGAGTATGGTCCCTGTCACATGAATGTGGAATTTCCAGCCCCGCCCCAGAGCTGACCACAATGCGAGCAATGCTCCTTTACTCATTCGATCAGAGAGCCTGTGACTTTGAGATAACACTTGCAAGGGGTTTCCATGCTGAGAAGTAACGTCGGAGTCAGTGCATACTTTAACGGTCACGGTTCACCCTTAAACCGCATCCGTACAAACCGTGGCATATTCGGATACGCCTCATGCACAAATGGAAAATAAAAAAAACTCTCCAATGTGCGGCTGTGGTCATCCAGAACAGACCGTACAACATGCAACTGCGCTGTGTCCGAGCCACAGACACGAAGGAGACATCACGGCGACGATCACACTCCGCTGCTCCGCACGCGGCTATCTGGGCTTGACCACCTGAATGTGAAATTGTATTTTGTTGCTCTGCATCTACATCAGCCGTTACGAAAGCAAAAGTAACGTGTAACCCCATCTTAAATCCAACAAAGGATGAAGGATTCCCCATACAATGTTGGTGATCGTAGGGGTTTTTTTTACACACCAATAATTTACCACGCTGGTCAAAGACACTTGGCGCTACCACCCACACCGCTACATCCCCCCCCCACCCCCGTTCTTAAAAAAGCCTTCGACTCCCTCTCATTTCATGTACAGGCTGCGCACTTGCGGGTTTCCCTTGAACAGAAAGAAAAAAGAAACCCAGACATTCAGTCTCAATAGGTTCCGCGGCGTTACTTAAGCACACAAATCTATTGTGCTGCTGCGTATTTATTTTCAGTGCCATAACTTCATATACACTGATACCGGGAATGTTTAGCGCGGCAACGGCATGCGCTTTGAAGTGGAGGCCTTTTAAGCGGCGGGGTGGAGGGCGGTGTATATTATTGCTTGTTGCGGGGCGGCGATCTGCACATTTCCACCAGCACACAACAGCCCATCTTTGCCGGAACATCACCGTGTGTCTCTCTCGCTTTTACGTTTGCATCGCATCGCAAACGAGTGTGATGTTGCAGCAGCAGCAGCGGCGGCGGCAGCGGGCGGCGGCGGCGGCAGCGGCGGCCTGAGCAACTGTGGGTGTCATTAAAGCGGAACGAAATCTGGTTAACAAAAAGAGCGACTCTGAACCCTTCCGCCTGCCGTGCCCTCTTGCAGCCGCCCGAAGACCTCGCCGGCGTGAGACACCGGGTTGCCGCGCACCCCTTGGATCGTGCTCGCACAACCCTCTTGCAGTGGCGACGAGGAGGACAGCCTGCATGGAAACCCGCGCCCTTTATCAAAGGGATCCGGAGCATTTGACCGTGCGAGAGATGAATTTTATTGATAAACGAAACACGCGCGTGTGTGTGTGTGCGAGCGTGCGCACACACGCACACGCGCACATCTTGATAGCATTACACCAGATTTATCCTGCTGCTTGCCAAAGACCCCTCGTAAATTACACCGGTCAAAATCTTCCAGACGATACATTGGGGGGGGGGCGGGGGGGGTAGATAGAATGACGACCACTTCGTGGAAAGTCAACCGTGTGGATGTTTCACAGTGAGAGAAAGGAAGTTCGCCATGGGAATGTGGAATATCCACCTCTTGCCAACAGAAACGCGTGGCGTCTCAGAGGGCCTAGTGACTTAGGGGCCGTCCATAAATGACGTCACGCGGTTTTGGACGATTTTTGGACCCC
This sequence comes from Entosphenus tridentatus, assembly GCA_014621495.2. Lineage (NCBI taxonomy): Eukaryota > Metazoa > Chordata > Hyperoartia > Petromyzontiformes > Petromyzontidae > Entosphenus > Entosphenus tridentatus. The sequence continues at coordinate 5,798,848 of CM025641.2, read as the reverse complement.
CCCCCCTCGTCACACGGCGTCACAAAAAGTCAGACCTCCCCCTCAAATATGACGTCACAAAGCTCTACACACCCCCCCCCCGCCAAACTATTGTGATTTTAGTGCGTATTTAATGTGGCGCTGCCCTCTGATGTTGTAGGAGAAAACATTTATATAAAAAAAAGTCTAATTAATTAAGTAGAACGTGTTGTCTATATTTATTTAAAGTTGCGCATTTTGATGTGACGTCACATTTCTCAAACCTCTCCCCCCTCGTCACACAAATGTCTGACCCCCCCCCCAAAGGTGCGTGACGTCATTTATGGACGGCCTCTAAAGCAAAGCACCACGGCAATTTGACAAATGAGAATTATGAATCAGAAAAAAATTGTTCCTTTTAAAAAAAAGAGGTTCAACGATAAACAACCGCATGAATCACGACCGAAAGGAGACTTTCTTTGCAAGTGATTCACCCGACCGGCAATTTGCGGTTCACTTGTGTCATTCCCGTGAAGCTGATCGACTCTGCTGGGCTACGCACGCGCGCGTGGGCGTGGGCGCGCGAACAGAGCGGCAAGAACAAACAAACCGCGCCCCTACAGCGTCCCGCGTGCGCGTACTGTATGCCGAACTTCTTTCGCGCCGTACGCAGCCAACCGTTGCTCATCGGAGGCGCGGCGTGGCGCTGGCGTAAGGACAACAAACTGAACGCGCACAGCAGTTCCGAAGGAACACGTTGCCAATCTGAGATTTGAAAGTGCATAGCTCCCAGCGGCTGACAGAGAGGGCATTGAATTTGGTGACCACAGCAGCAGTCCAAAACAAGCGCGTTACAAAACAACGAGGGGACGCATTTGAATTCAAATGAGCCGCACGATCGGCTGGCCGAGAGCGCGATTGACGAATTGCTGCCTCTGTGCAATAGCGTGACAGCCAGGCAGAGCGAGGGCAGCTGCCATAGAATCACCTGCGCAATCTCCAGCGAGCGTGTCGGCTGCTGAGTGGAAGACGAAAAGTTGCCACGAGATTACTCGACGCGATGGGCACGGGTCTAAGGAGTCACGGTGCTTGCCAAGGAGAAACAGCGACGTTCAAAGGCTTCGGGGCGAAGCCCTAATTGTGAACGTAATTATTATCATCGCCGCGGGTATCGTGTTTATGTAGCGACATTCAACAGTTATTGTTTTAATTTTGTTATAATTGCTCGAATGATTGAAACAGGGGTGAAGCTTTGATGTTTGGTCATAAACTGGCGCGGTGCAGTGGAAAATTTTCTTCATGGAATGACTGCTGCTTGCGACTTCGCCACAAAGTGATGCTTCATTTACCCACCACAGAGAGATGACGGGCTTAGTCAACCCCCGATCAGGTGTTTCGCACCTCCGATTAGCACGGTTGGCTTCGTACGGTGTGAAAGAAGTTCAACATACGAACGCTTCAACTCAGCCTACCTCCCGATTACCACACAGAAGCACTGGGGTTTTAAAAGGCCACTCGTTCAAGCGTGCTAAAAAGAGTGCTCGATAAGCCCTCCCCCACCATCACCCCCACCAACTATATTTTGCATATCTTCAGTAAGAGGCTGGTACTGGGGCAACTCTATCATTCTGCTTCAGCTGCGATGGGTACGTGACCACATCGCTGAAATGTGCCGCTGCACGCACTGAGGGCTGTTCTCTGCAAGGCGTGTCGGATTCCTATCGGCCGTCTTTGTGCGTGAGAGCTGCTGTAGCGATACAGGTAACGTTACACGGTAAACAACAACTTTTCCTCATAGTCCTTGAGGGATTGAGGTACGTGGGGGGACTTCCCTGCCAAAGCAATGCTGATGCCCACCGAATCAAAAGGAGTAATTTCAAGGTAAAGATATTACATACTAAATTTGATAAAACTTCAAATCTAGAATATTACATACTGCTAAACATTGATGGTTCTAACATAGCACATTGTTGCTATAAACCCAGTGATCCGAGTTCAATTCCAGGCCACGAAGCGATATCTAATCTGATCAAGGCACTCCTTTTACCAATCCACACGAACCAGTGCCAGTGAAATGTGGTCAAAAACCTCAATGACATCAACATATATCACCTTTCAGAGTTCATCACCTGATGAAGCTCAAGGCGGTTTGAGCTGGATAGGTAACTATAAACTAAAACTAAACCATTTTGCTTTTATCAGGTAAGGCCCACTGAGCTATAAATCTATTTTCCAGAAGCAACCTTGCCTATAGCAGCCAAATACTCAAAACGGACCTTGATTCTAAACGTGGGGAGAGGATGGGGGGGGGACGGAGGAGCCGTAGAAAAATCCACGCGACCACGGGAAGAACATGCAAACTCCAAATATACAGCGGGCGTCGGGGTCGGAATCAAACCCACGCCCTCCTGTAAACCAGGCGAGGTAGTTAACATCTCGCCACCGTGTATTTGAACGTCAGGGGCCCAGCGACTGCCCAGGTCTTCAAGTCAGCTCCCTCAATCTTCTCACGAGCTCACGAGAGGGCCATCAACCATCTCGGAACGGTGCCGCGATGGTTTATCTTTTGCCACCAAAGGTTAGAATTTGATGGATACATCACGTGTCCATAATCTATTTGTAAATGTGACAATCTCGTTGGGTGTTGGAGGGTTAATGAAAGAAATTTTGGCAAAAAGTTACCACATGGCCTAACCTAAAAACCAAATACTGTATGGCTCAAAATACATCATCACGGTTATACAAATGCAGACGATGATAATAGTATATTCACTTTAAAATGTATCATGTTTTTATTTATTATTAAAAAAATAAAAAGTGAAACTGCTAAGTGTTCAGGGCCTTCTGCTATGCGATGGACGTGAAAATGTATACACTGCAACAGTGCAGACATGCAATATGATAAATGAATATTACTGAAACATTGCAGCTTCATGAAATGTACCCTGGTTACATATTAGTGTTGGTTTAAATTCAAGTCTCTCCCATGAAATATAAACATGCGGTCCCACCAACAAGTTCCCACCTGGTTAAATTAATTGACTGAACAAAAAATAAATAAAGTGTCACCTTTCCACATGACCAGCAAGTAAATCAGACGACAAGAGCGTGAATATTCTGTTCCAGTCCATTTAAGCATTAACAAAAGCGTTACCTTGGTGCCGCTACCAAAGCTCTGGATCTTTATTAAAAATTCTAGGAATCTCAAAATTACTGTATATGCAACACTGCGGCTATAATTCCGCACACGCTCGTGTACAATGAGAGCCATTATTCTGCGCAAGTCGGCTGTTCAATTCCAAACGCTTCCTGTTCATTACTCAGGACAAATCGCTGCTTACAGGACCAAAGCTGGTGTGTCGCGTGCTAGACGGGCGCTGTGTAGGGGGTGGGGGGGGGGATCAAACGGGTTCATGCAAAGTCAGAGTGCCACTGAACGCGGAATGACTCTACGAGCAGTTGCGGATTTTGGGCACGAAGAGGGGGTGGGGGGGGTCACACCAAGGCAGCACCGGTCACGTGGGCTTTAACCCCGAGCATCACACACCGCGTCTGCGCCCGTCACGATGGCTCCGCTAAATGTGCTCGCAACGGAACGGTTGAGCGTCGCACGAGCAATGTAGGGAGGTGAAGAAGCGCTGGAGCGGGTTCGGGCGGGAATAAGGCCCTGGACAGACTGGCCCCTGCCACAGTGATGTGACATTTCCACCAGTGGTTCAGGGGATATCAATTGCAAGATTACCAACCACCTCATAAGCACGGAGGCACTTTCACTGCTGACCTGACGTTCACAAGTTTGACGACACAATCGTACCGACTCCTCTTGCTGCATGTGGCCGCCTGAAAACGAGCTGTGTACATTACATGGTCAGTCACGAACAAGTCACGAATCTTAACACGACAATGACTTTCCACCCAGTCGAAAAATATAAACTCCACTGCAACGCAACTGCCACTCTCATTATTGTGATTGGCCCGGCGAGGCAGGCAGAGCGGCGCGTTTCATTCGTTGAGTTTACGATGAAGTAGCCAACCCAGTTGAGCGAGGACACTTTTGGCGACGACTACCGCGCACGGTTGTTTTGGATCCGTACCGCTGAAGAATAAGATTTCGACCCAGATTGCATTTTTTCATCCGTGGCTCAGATGTGAATTTGAGCGCATGGAAAACACCGGTTGGCCACGGCCGCCGATATTAACCCTTAGCGTGCGTTATGATGAGCTAAAGTTTGGGGCCACACTTATACGGAGGGGGGGGGGGGAAATCATAAGAATAATATCTACATGAAAAATGGGCCTTGGTTTTTTACTGCAGTGATTTCCTGTACGTATGCGGACAGATTCAGGTGAGGATTTCCAACATCGTCGGGGGATGAAAGTGTTCTTGTCCATCCCCTGCACCTCCAATTAACGATGCGAAAGAAGTTCAACATACTTACGTCAATACAATAAGGCCTGGGGCTATCGTAAGGCAGAAGAGACAGCTTCTGCGTACGTTTTCGTGGTTGTTTCAGTACAGCTCACCGATGTACTGTCAGATTGTTCCGTGTGTTGTTCACGCCAGACGTTTCGCTCCACGTAGCTACGACCTTGTTCAGGAACTGAACTTCCGAAGACATCCGTGAAAAGGAGCTTCATAGCTCATCGGATTCCTCAAGTATAAATACATATTCTGGTTCTGACACGCGGCACAACCCAAAAATATGTCGGAGAGATATAGGCAGACGCTGGCCCCAGGACTTTGTGTTTCGGGTTGCGTTCGACTGCTGCCAGGTTTGTCACATGACAAAGCATTGCATTGCGACTGCTGCAAAACATGGCGGCAGTGTGCCGACTTGGTGAGTGGAACTTGAACCGCTTCCAAGTGACTGACAGTCTGCCGATCTGTACAAAAAAAAAGGAAAATCTAAAACGTGCACCGCATTCATTGAGGGTAATGAACGTGCCAGTGCTCGTTACTTACAGTACGCGATGCGTGTATCCTCTCAGGAAAACCTCACTTGCAGGAATGACCAAGTCAAAGTATGAAAACACGAGAATAACTAAGTCAAGATGAACTGCCTCCATTCTCAAACGTGCAGAGGTCGCTGGTTATCTACGTTCTGTGACTCCAGAGCCAATGGTTGAAATTGAGATTTCCCACAGTCAGTACTCATTTCAGCGTAGGGACAACCGACCTGTTGATTTCAGACAGAGAGATGACAATTGTAGGAACCCTGTGGATCAACAAATGCCACTTCTGAGCCAACCCCTAACTGTGATTTGAACTCACACCTTACGGATTTGTAAGTCAAATGCTCTGCCGCACAAGCCACCGTGTGAATAATGCTCCACCACAGTTATCCGCCGCCGTGTGTTGCCGTGCTATAAATTCTAATCGCAGGCTTCTTTTTTCGACGGAAAGAAGAGGAGGAAGGGATTCGTCATCAAAGCACGTGCGACGGGCCCGCGTGTCCTGTCACTCCTGTTTTGAAGGAAGACATAAAGCCGCATTCCCACAAATCTCTCAGAGGCGGCCGAGAGGAAGCCACAGGAAGCCACAGGCGTCTTGCGCAACCTGACCGCGTGCCAAATTGGCCCCAAGAGGTGGCCCTGTAAGTTTCCACAACATTACCGTTTTAAGTTGGCAAAAACCGGCGGTCTTGAAATTGATTAAAGTGCAAAGATAAATGGGTACCGAGAACGTCCAAACAATATTTGTGTTTTGTTTAAATATTGAATTAATGTCTGTACTATTTGTACTTTGTTTTAACTCCATTCCTCATCGACATTTCTCCAGAATTAAATGAAGCTTGAGAATTATTAATTAGGACCAGTCATGCGTATTGTTTTCTCTCCTGATTTTCAGTTTCATTAGAAACAGCCTGCGCGTTTTTGGATGCTGTGGGTATTTAGCCTTATTTATTTATTTGGTTATTCGATTGTCATACATTTGCAGCAAAAACAATAAGACTTTGATAATCATGTGCAAATCAGTCTTATGCAATGCATTACACGTACTTCTGTAAACACAAAACAATATCAAATGTAGTGGACAGGCATTTATCAATTCACTGCTGGATGGAGGCCTCATTCATTTTGTTTAACCATACTTCACCACTTTGGTCAGTGCGGGTTGAGAAGAGACAGCCTATAACTCCGTCCGGATATCATTCGCCACTGACGTCAGTTGTGGCCGGGTTCGTAGCGCAGTGCGTTAACCACTCCACCATCACGCCACCCTTCCAACATTTATCGTTTTGGATTCTATGCGAACAACACTATATTTTGCAGTTGCATATATTTGTTTCAACATTCCCGCAAATACAATAAGCCTCAATTAGTCGAAAAAAAGTATGCCTCCTTCCCATATTTATCACCTGGCGTCCTCTGGTCTAACAACGTTCGAGATGAGGCTCAAAAGGAAGCTGTCTCTGGCGTGGACCAATCAGTTTCAAGGACAATGCATATATTATCAGAGTATGTTTTTTCTTTGCATTCTGACCACAAGTATTGTGGTTAATATAGATATGATTCCTTGTAAAAAAGTTTCAGTTTTGTTGCCAGAAAAAAGGAGAAAAACCTATTCTCATATACTATTATACACAAGCCATTGGCCGCACGTCCTTCTAAAAGTGTATTTTTTTTATGTTAACTAAAATATTCTGTGATTAACATTCTGTACCTCTGTACCATTGTGTTCCGTTGCAGCCCGTTCCTCCGTACGGATCACTCCGCCGGTGTGGTAGTTGTTCTGTGCTGATAGCGCCACGAATTTCCCTCGCAAACTAGCTGGGTAACTGGCTAAACGGGTGCTTTCCGTGTCGCAAATAAACACTTGCTCGACCGATCGATTGCCTATGACCTCGCTTCGTGTTTATAGGATGTTATGAATGGTAGAGGGGGAGCTCTTGCAACTCGGCCCCCATCCCTTGGGTCCCTCCTCAGCAGCGGGGGGTATTTGTTGCTGCTTCGGGGACTCTAATCAATTATAATTCGTGCAAAAATCGGTTGGGGGGGGGGGAGGGGGGAGAACTCCCCGGAGACATGGCCGCCTACCATGTGGCTCCACTTCAAGCCGGCGGCGGCGGGCACAAGGTCACTTGCTCTGCTCGGCAGGCCTCTTCCGCGGCGCGACTTTTAATCGTCCGCAATCCACGATTCATCAGCCTCCGGCGGTGCGCAACAGGGTCGCCCACCTCACGTTCGGGCCACTGTTCTGTCCACGTGGTAGGTGTGGATGGATATCCTCTACCGTGGGGAGATCGAGGACTCGGCACGCTACGGATGCGGTGAGGTGCAAACCATCGGCGGGCGCGAATCGGCGATTAACGCCGCGATGCAACGCGCTTATTCTGGAGGAGCATGCGAACTACGTTTAGCTAGATTTGAAGTTTTCGTGACTGCAGGGATGCATACTCTTTGGTAGTTCGCGACACAAGCGACCGTCATCAGGTGGAACCGATACAGCAGGACAACTGCTGGTAACAGTCGCTTGTGTTGCGATCGAAACGTCGTGATTTAATTGCTATTTTATGTTTTATACCTACGTGACTTTACCGAAAGAACCAAAGAGTACGTTCAGCTGCTAACTTTTTAAAAAACGCCATTCGAAAGATGAAGGGGACTGCTATTTAAAGTGGCTGTACGTGCAACTTCTTTCGTACTGTACAGAGCCAACCGTGCTTATCAGAGATGTGGGGGGAAGGACAACAAATTGAACATAAAAAGCAGTTCTAAAGAAATGAGTTTTCAATCGAGATTTAAAAGTGAAAAGCTGCAGTGGCTTTCTAATATCAGAAGGAAGAGCTTTCCAGATGGCCGCAGAAGCGCATCTGAAAGCGCCGCGCGATGCGGTGACCACCGCCTTTGTTCGATGGGCAGCCAAAAGCCGCTGTTGCGAGGATGACCGGAGTTGGCTTGTTGGTTCATGTTCCTTGACGAGATCAGCGAGGTGTTGTGGTTCACGTGTTGCAAGCGCTTTGCTGTGCATCTCCAATGATCAATATATGAATAGAGAATGCAAACTTACGATTCGGGGCGGAACTAAAGAATTCCATGGTGCTGGATTACAGGCCACGTGCAACATCGCCGCCCGACCCCATGGTTTTAATTACGTCAATATAATTAGAAAATCTTTAATTATATCACTAATAATTATATATCCAGTATAATTATGGAAACTGCAAATAGCAACAACTGATGAAGTGTGGAGTGGATACCTAAGGGCTTTCTGCTCCATGGATCGTGATGATTACACTTTAAATGCTTATCGATATACTTACCTATTGCATGTAAGATTTCATATAGGTGTTTTTGGGGTCTTGTTGCTAAAGAATATCAACCAAAGTTATTTTAACAAATCTTTTTCAAACAGTCGCTGCTTTTGAGCACACTTTAAATAAGACGTATACATTTTTCATCATGACCCAATACTGATTGGTATTGCAACAAAAATCATTGCGTTGGCTTATATTCTATATCCACTTACCAATGACACACTACAAATACCCAGCTCTCACGGTGAACCAGCTATTAACAGCACAATGTCGCATATCTGCCTCGCTGTAAACTTAGTTACATCGTGTACTAATAGGTTACTGGACAAAAAATGTATTTGCCAACCTGCTTTGAAGGTGAGAAATTGCATTCCTGTAATTCTAGATTTGAAGTTTTCGTGACTGCAAGGATCCATACTCTTTGGTTTAACTTGGTAAAGTCACGTAGGTGAAAAAAAAAGTTAAAAAAAAACTGTAAAATTGCTGTGGTTGTCACACCTGATGATGATTGCTTGTGTTGCAATCGAAACATCGTGATTTAATTTAAATGTTTTTATTTTATTTTTAACCAAATAAAACCAAAGAGTATGCATTCTTGTACTTTATGAGTAAGTTCATTTACGAGATATTAGCCGTACATCCACGCGGTATCTGCGAAAGGGCTGCATTTGTGAACATCTGTAGAAAATAACAGAGCCACCACTCACTGGGGTGTGGTCGCACAATGGATATGCGATGGTCCGATATGCAATGCTGTGCTGCGGTTGAGAATAGAGTTACTGTTGTGTTATCACACACAATGCCGCATTCATCTTTATATAGC
>CM025641.2:5762459-5786419 GCA_014621495.2 Entosphenus tridentatus | reverse complement strand
GAACAGAACCGTCTCCTGTGGTCTCAATGAGCAAACGAGGTTATTTGTGTGCGATCGCGCACGCAGATGTTTGACAGGATTTTCTCAATTACCTGTTCCCAAGCGGATGTTGCTTCTTAAGCAATCAGACAACTAATAGCAGCATTCCGTGTTGCATTCTTTGCCGTGTTACAGCCAAGATCCCAACGGGGTGGGCCGCAGGAATGAATAATCCAGCCCAGAGTTTGACTGGGACCAGGTGTAGTAAGTGCATGCACGAGTTGTTGTTTTTTAAATAAGCTGTCAAAGAAGGGCACGCTTGCCTTAGCCCTGGATTTAAAAACAATAGCAAGGTTTCAACTCGTATGACTCCCCATTCGATGCGTATATAGCAGTGTATTTTACGCACGCACGTAATAAGCGTTGTCATTCCCCCACTCGTCGCATTAGCGTGGTTGGCTACGTACGGTGCGCAAGAAGTTCAACACACACGCACACAAGCACACGCTTTAACCGCCATTTATCAATCCACCATTCGATGAAGGGCTTGCCCTCACCGTGTCCGGGCATGGGGGTTTGTTTTGAACATACTTCCCCACGCGGGTCTGATGAAAGCGAGTGCCCGGGACGGGTTCGGGGTATCCGCCGCGCGTCGGTGATAGCCGTGGCCGGGGGGGAAGTGAACTCGGATGAACCGGGGTTCATCGTGCAGCGAGCGGAACCACTGCGACGAGCCACTCCACGTTCGAAAGACGACTCTTGTTTGCTGACCACTTTCTTCACCAATATATGAATTCCGTCGATTTAAAAAAATATATAATACAATCAATAGACTCTTACCAAATAAGGTAAGAAAAAAATACTTCTTGCAACGAACAGTATTGTTTGCCTAACGCTGTTTTTTTTTATTAAAAAAAAGTAACTTTATGCATGCATCAGCATTTTTTTTAGCAAACGTAAAAAAACATAACTATAATGTTTGCTTTGCATGCTTTAACGTCACGGCACATTAATACGTTCTCAAAAACACTCCCCCTTCCTTTTCTTTTCACCAATCTTTTTTTCGCCAGGCCGCCCTTGAAATGAAACCACTCTGATTGCCCCAACGCGTGACAGTTGCATACATTACTGCCACCCTGCGCCCTATACTTTGCATTCCAAGTGTGATTAAGTTGAGTTGTAAATCAAGCACATGATATGATTACAGAGCATTGCCCATCTTTAACTGGTGGTCCCGAACCAGTGGTATCAATTTCCACATTCCATTGGTAAGCAGATGCCAGCCACTTGAGTCACTCCACAGGCGAACCAGAGGACGTTATCTGTGAAAGTGAAAAGTCCCAAATCACCCCTGTAACATGAATGATGCGATCCAAATTCGGTGTCTGGCTTCACGGGACAGCGCTCGATTTGGAGCCTACCATTGCGGTGGAGGGGTGATTGAGATCGTTACGAATTTGTAGCCAGCGTCCGATTTGTAGCAAAAAGTTTCGAATGGGGCTTCTAGTGGGGAGTTTGTGCGTTGAGCCTCCACAGAATGGAAAATCGTAAATCATGAAATTAACTGCACGGCGCGCGCTTGGCTTTTCTCGGAAACCACGAGGCATTCTGGGAAACGCAGACCACTCATCGTCTGTCTCCACAGAATTATGAACGGCACTCTATATGGGCCAACTCGGATGTGTATTAATCGCTTGTTCGATAATTAATGCACTCAACATATATCTATGCATCAACGGGAGTCCATTCATTCATCATCCACTGACATCCAAACGTATCTCTCGATCTATATTCCCAATCAAAATCAATGCCATCCTAATGATCATAATTATAACTGGACAGCAACACTACGGATGAATTATCGTAACTATTATAACGCTTTGCGAGTGCACTCAGGCAACGTGGATGTATTCCTTCTAGATTTGAAGTTTTCATGTTTGCAAGGATCCATACGCTTTTGGTTCTTTCGGTAAAGTCACGTAGATATAAATAAAAAATAAATTAAATCACGACGTGGACGTGAACTGGAGCCAGATTTAACGTGCCGCGATATCTCATGGCAAAACAGATTTGCGACCTTCTACCAACGAGGGCATTTCCACGCACAAATTGGGTGAAAAGGTGACAAATTCCAGCGCGTGAATCGAGCCAATGGTGTTTCGTCTTTCAAGACGCGACTCAAACGCAATCAAATAACTGCTCCATGCACTTTGGTTCTTTCGGTAAAGTCACGTAGGTATAAAATGAAATTAATTAAATCACGACGTTTCGATTGCAACACAAGCAATCATCATTAGGTGGGAAAACCACAGCAAGAATTTTTTTTGCTGAAGTGGGAAACTTTTCTTGCTGTAATTTTTCCACCTGATGATGATTGCTTGTGTTGCAATCGAAACGTCGTGATTGAATTTATGTTATTTTATACCTACGTGACTTTACCGAAAGAACCAAAGGGTATGGGTCCCTGCAGTCACGAAAACTTCAAATCTAGATTGATACCTGCTCTATTTACAACCATAGAGAGCCCATCTGTCAACAAGTTTTGCTGAAGTGGCAGGGGTGGGGGGCACATTTTAGAACTCTGATGACACCCTGGTGCCCTTATTCATATATCAAACAAACACATCTCACATTCATCTTTTTCCGATGATACATCGTTCCTAACATTTCCGGCGGTGGACGGAGGAGTGGCACAGTAGTTGTCGCACCGCACTATGAAGCTGGTGACCCGAGCTTGACTGCCGGTGCCAAGCGCCCTCCGAGATCATCCTAGCCAACACCACCTTCGCAAAAACCCACAACGGAGCGGCGTGGCAAAGTCAGCCCAAACAGTCCCTACGACCGACGTGGCGAAAGGGATGCCCTCGTCCAGCAGCGGGTTCAGAAACGGGCACAAACCGTAACAACCGCTCATTCTCGAGCGCTACCTTCACAGTGAACGCTAAATTGCCCTCGCAGCTCTGATATTCTCTCAAACTGCAGCAATCCGTACCGTCGCCAACCGCGGTACGTTATCGTAGACCCACCAGTGCGTTGAATCAAGTGGAAATAATAAAGAGTAACCACACCCATCGTAGCCTTTGCGTTCCGCCCGAGATAAAAATCGATTACGTATCGCCATGCTCCAACACTAGCATTTACGTGCGGCGCGCATTCCTCCGTGGACAAAAACTATCCGCAGTCAACCCAAGATCAAGCGAAACTCTAACCACCTTTAAAGGAAATTATTTATCTTTGCCCTTAACCAGGTAGTGTAGTGTGTATCACACCTGCTAACTTTCATGCAGGTTGGCATGACCACACAGGTGCTCATGCATACCTGCGTGTGTGCCAGATCTGTGGACATCGGGTTATTGGTGAAGTGCTGTGATCTCAAGAGGGCCTTCCAAATGTTGCCACTCAAGGTTTGTCAATCACTTAATAATAAATAGTAATGCCCTGTATTTACCCAGGAAAGCCTCACCGAGTATCAGGAGGGTCTTGCATTGCATTGGGATGTTTGGCTAATTCCATCGATGAGTGTTGGCCTTATAAGAATAACCCAGATTATACAAAGCTCCACACAGACAGATTTAAGAAATCCTTTGCTGTGCTGTTATCTCCTGGCCACCTCACAGGGCAAGCCCTGCAACGCCGATCATTTACTGGCAGACTCCCCATCCAATTACTAACCAGCTTAGCTTCTGCAAACTAAAGAAATTAAAGAGTTAAGGCCGCTACGTTATCAGACAAAACGATTGCTTGGTCATGAGCGTCTGTTTAAGGCATTGCCCGATTAGAAATGTGAATTGCAATAACCAGTGCAGCTTGCCAACGTGATGTTCCCATTTTTAGGAGAATATTCCCACGACGGATTTCCACTAACACGAGTCTATTGTTTAAAGAGATGACATTCGACGATATACAGCCTCATTTGCGGCTTGGCGTAAGTGCGGTTTCCTCTGATGCTTGGCAAAAAAATGACTGGATCATCACTACTTTGTGCAAGTTTGTAGATGTTCCCATATAAACAAAAATTGGTGAAATGTACTGTTTTTGGCAGCATACATTTTAGATTTACAGTAATCTCTCGCCACTTCGCGGTTCAAGTTTCGCGGCCTCAGTGCTTCGCGGATTTTTCGAACTGATTTAAAGGCCTCATTATACCTGTGCAGTAACACCATCATCATCATTCATCATCACATTCATCGAACTGCACAGGTCTGTCATCGTCGTCATTGTCATCGCCATTGTCATCGTCGTCGTCATTACTGGAGTCAAGTCTCAAGATACTACTGTCATTGGTGAGTGTAGAACACCATAATACGTATCGTATGAGAGAGAGAGAGTGAATGTATAATATTAAGGCTTAATAATTAAATAGATTTAAGTAAAATATATATAAAGTATAAATATACATATTTTAAACATTCTGGTACCCACACACACATATACGGAAATTCCTAGGGGGGCCAATCCTACATCGCAGATTTTCACCTATCGCGAGGGGTTCTGGTCCCCATTAACCGCGATAAACGAGGGATCACTGTATTGCATTTCTGTACAACGCAGACCCGCATTACCAAATTATCAGAACGTTTAATTTATGTTGGTAACCAAACATTTCACCAAAGGCCAGCGTCTTAAAGCTCAAATGAGCACTAATTGTCAGTCATCTTCATTGGTGTAATGTCCACATTCCCATGGCAATGGCCAGTCTTTGTTTGCACAAATTGCTGCACAATTTATTTTTATTCTGTGATTTGTAATTCATGGTTCATACCCGCAAAGTGTTAAACTTGTCTTTTAATGTATATTCGGTTAAGGTGTTGCATAATTAATTTATACTGTAATGAATAAATTAGCAGGTGCCTGCAGATGCCAGGGCTTGCCAGGTGCCGTAGGCATGGCGCTGGGAGGTCAGAGTGCATGATGGGTTTTTTCCAATTCTCCAGTTTTCACACACAAAGCTGATCACTCATTCATGATCATGGCAAAACAACTCAATGCAGAATCCTTCTTATACAGGTCTTGAGATGCATTGAGGTTTTCCGTGATAAATAATGAGTGTTGTTATCATTATTTGTAGAAGTGGTGGTAAGGTTTTCAGCGTAGAAAAGAGAGGAAAGGAGCGTTTTGTAAATGTTTCATTCATTTCGACAATGTGAATAAAGCACAAGCAGCAGGTATCCATGTGCAAGGTGATGGTAGATGGTTTCAGGATGACTCAACAACAATCCTGAATTGAACATTAGCGTTGCACATGAATGTTCAATGTCGACTGTCAAATACGCAGCCAAGCCTGCTTGCAATTTACCCCGATGTGTGGCATGGACAATAATAGGACGGAATAGTTCGTTTGCGAAAAAAACCCAGAGAATTCCCAATCCAATCAGTGCAGCTGGAAGCTCGACACCAAGCGGTGGCTATCTCCCCCCTCCCCACTGACCGCCTCCACGCTCAAGTTTACGAGTCGCTCGTCATGGGTGGATCCACAAGAGAGGGAGAGACTACGCCAGGACTACTATCTCGATGGGAGGTGGCGTGAAGGCATGCTCCACGCACGGACTGCGCGGCAAACAATTCTTGTGGCGCTAAAAGGTGTCATGCTCTTGGGTTTTTTTCGGTAAAGTCACGTAGGTAAAAAATCAAATTAAACGTTAATAAAAGTAATAATGGAAATAAAATAACATAATAAATCATGCAGTAATTTTAGCTGTGACGGTCCCACCTGATAACGGAGACTTGTGTTGCCTCCGAAACGTCGCAATTTATTATTTTATTTCCATTCTTACTTTTATTAACTTTTAATTAAATTTTTTACCTACGTGACTTTACCGAAAAAACCTAAGAGTATGAATCCTTGCAGTCACGAAAGCTTCAAATCTAGAGCTAAAAGGTGTGACGTGCGATTGCGACGAGCACTCGGCATTGCACGGACGCGTCTTTTTTTCGAGTTGTCCACGTCTCTTCGCGTTGATCCAATTTAAGCGTCCCGTTGTTGACTGCAATTTAACTTCACGAAAAAATTTACATATACAAAGTTAGATTTTTTTTTTTGCCCAAAGTGGGGAACCGTATTGGTGGTTTCTCGCGGGAGAGAAAAAAAAATACGTGAAAGCCGTAAAAGATACGATCGCGTTGTTTTTTGTTGAGGATCGTTTTAAATGCAGGTCTTTTAAACACACCTACATATTTTCAACTGACCCCTTCAAGTCCACGCATCAACGGAACGTATACTATAATACCCAGACAATCGTTTATATATTACAACAGCAAAAGCTTCATTGGTGAGGTAAAAGCCACGTTAAACGTACGCAGATATACGCACAGTATCCTTGTGCAGGAGTGGTAGACAGATGGTGCGGTGATTGGTGCTCTGCAGCTCGGTTTCTATTACCGGCCATGGCTATCATCATATCATCAGCGGCAATTAATCTCTGAACCAGTCTTAGGCCTCAAAAAACTTTCACCAAAATCACCAAGTGTCCGTGCGTACGCAGAAAATGTATCGCGTGTCGTCAGTGAGGGAGCATTATGCTTGCTCTCAGGAATTCGTGAAGAAGAGGTAAATTGTCAAACAGATTTTGTTTTGTTTAGCAAAAGGGTGGCATTTAAAAAAAAAACGTCAACATCTGCTCACGAATGTATATTCTCGATAAGGGCCCTGGTAAAACCTATTATTAATAAAGTCCCTGGTAAAACCCATGATTGATAATGTCCCAAGTAAAGCCAATCATTGATAAAGGCCCCCAGTAAAATCACATGGTGTAGCAAACTTAAAAAAACGAAAAAAAATTATAAGATACTTGTGAGCGTCCCATCTCTGAATACACAAAGACACAGATCCTCCATGAAGGCTTTTCAGGCTGTGAGGGGCACAAGTCCTGTTAGCAAGCACAACACACGAGAGTTCCACACCCAGCCATCTTCGTCTTTCCAGTGCTGATGTTTACACACCACACCAGGTATTAATTTAAGGCTGAGTCGACCTAGGCAAGGCCGAGGACCCGTTCAGAACAAGTGTCACCGACGTTAGCCATGGCCAACGCGCGGATTCAGGTCGCCGGGTTTGTGCCGAAGTGTGGTAACAAATCCACTACTGCTGGAAACACACGCACACAGGCACAAACAAATACGTGTTTCCATGACCACACCGTCAGGTAGTTAAGAGATCGTACCTCCTGGACTTGCCATCCTCGCTTCAGACACCCGTGCAGCCACCACTGGGTGCTCCTGCTGCTGCTGCTGCTTCTGCAGCTGCTGCTTCTGGAACTGCTGCTGCTGCTGCATCAGCTGCTGCTGCTGTTGCTGCTGTTGCTGCTGCTGCTGAATCAGCTGCTGCTGTTGCTGCTGTTGCTGCTGCTGCTGCATCAGCTGCTGCTGCTGTTGCTGCTGTTGCTGCTGCTGCATCAGTTGTTGCTGTTGTTGCTGCTGCTGCTGCTGCTGCATCAGCTGCTGCTGCTTCTGAAACTGCTGCTGTTGCTGCTGCTGCCGGTGCTGCTGCAGCTGCTGCTGCTGACTGCGCTCCACCTGAGGCCTCGGAGATGATTGCTCCTTGAAGGGCAGCTGTGACGATGGCGGCGGTGTCACCGCCGCCGCTTGCGACCCGTGGACCGAGGTCGCCAGCGTCGCTGGCGCCAGCACCTCCCCGTCGACGTGGCCATGGTACGGCTTGAAGGCCTGCGGGGGTGCGGCGGCGGCGGCGGCGGTGGCGGCGGTGGCCGGGGGGGCCATCGGCGGCGGGCCACGCGGGGCCTGCTTCTCCCCCCCGCGCGGGACGGGGCTGGGGGCCGGGCTGCCGCCCTTGCCGTGGCTGTCGGCGCCGCTGGACGAGGAGCCGGAGCGCGACGCCGCGACGGAGACCGGCTCACCGGCGGACGGCGACGGCGAGAGGACAGGGCTCCCCACGGGCTCAGCCGTGCCAGGCGCGGTGCTCCCCTCGGTCCCGACGGAGGAGATGGAGGCGCGGCTGACGCTGGCGCCTGCGCCAAGGGGGCGTCCCACGCTTCCCGCGTAGCCCGGAGCCGCGCCGCTCAGATTCTGCTCGTCGTACGAGCTGGAGCTGGAGATGGACGAGGTGGAGCCGTTGGGGAATCGGTAGTGCGGGCTCACGGTGGGGCTCGCCTTGTGCGTGTAACCGCCGGGCCCGGTGACTTTGGCGGCAGGGGGGGCGGCGTTCAGCACGAGGCTGGTGCTCGCGACGTAGTCGGGGCTCTTGAGGGAGCTGGATCTGTAGAGCGAGCTCGAGCCGTCGGACGGCTTGACCCTGAAGCTCTGGGAAGCGCGAGGGACAGAAACACCGCTGCCGCCTGATGCTGCGTTGAAGTTGCTTTCATAAGCCCTGGCGATGGGGGTGCTGCTGTACTCGGTTTGAGGCTTGTATCTGGAATGCGGCGACGGTTTGCCGGCGGAAATCACTCCAGGACCGAAGGCAGAGCCGGAAGAGTGAGAGAGATCGGGGTTGTCGATTGAAATGGAGCTCTTAATGCCATTGCTGGGCCTGGTCCTGGATGCTAGGCCTGGACTCGGGACGACGGTGAAGCTCGCGGAAGCTCCGTTGCTCCTGCCGGCCGAATGCTGGAACGCGGGGCTCTGCACGAACGGAGACGTGGGCTGGTGGTCGACGTTCGGAGCGTCCACGTTGGACACGGAGCGCATTTTGGGCCGCGTGGCCGGACTCGGGCTGGAGGCGCCGCCGCCGCCGCCGCTGCTGGTGCTTACGATGCTCACGGAGGCCTTGGGACCGGTGGCGGCGCTCAAGTGCACCGGCTCGCCCAGCGTGAAGCCGGAGCCATTGTAGGCCCTGGCCCGGGCGTTGGGAATGGGGCAGAAGCCTGCACCGAAGTCCGGGCTGGCCCTGGCGCCCGAGTTTGGCGTGTGGACGAGGCTCGTCACGTGCCGCGAGCCGAGAGGGCTGCTCAGCTCGGCACGCTTCGACTCCTGGAAGCTCGCGACGGCGGACTTTGGCTTCTCCTCAATCAGCAGGCCACCCCCGGGGCTGGACACCTCCATGGTCGCGCCGGACGGCAGTTGCTCCAAGTCATCGATCTCGAAGGACCGCTTCAGCGCTGGAGGCACAGAGAGAGAGAGAGAAACAGGGAGAGGGAGAGAGGGGCAGAGGGGAGTGGGAGCAGATGTTTCCTGTGAGTCGCATTGTACTGTTACGGGAAGCTCGGCATAACCGCTCCGCGGCAATAACAATCACAGAGCATTCGCGGCAGATTATTGGCACTCGAAGCAGCGGCCTGAGTCATATTACTTCCACATGACCATATCTTGGTGCAGACTCAAAAATTCACGCGGAAAGTCATTTTATTCAGAGGGGGGGGTTTTTTCTTATTATTATTTTACAATTGTATAAATATCCGCCCGTCAATATGCAGGGTGTCCCACACATATATCGTTCGTCGTTGAGGAATCTACAGCTTTGAACGGCGGTTTCAGTTGTGTCGGTCAAGTTCTGCTGGGCCCGTGGGAAAGTGTCGCCCGCAGGAGCGCCACACTCCTCTGAGCCTCCGCGCTCCAGCTGTGGTGTCGCGTTGACATTTGGGAAAAGTCCACCACGTGATCGCCAGCAGCTTGGCGATGATCGTTTCAGATGCCCCTGCTGTGAGCTGTTCAGATTTAAAAAGCACTTCGATATGTAAATTATCCGTTGCCAGTGTTTGCAATGATGCAGTGCAAACTGCTGTCAAATTGGAGTTATTCAATCACGAATAACTTTACGGACATAAAAAGTAATTTCCCGAAATCTTGGCCTATATTGTTAGTTTTTTTTGTTCAGTTAAAAGTAAGTATTACTGATAAATGAGGAAGGTTTTTATTATTTGTGATTGTGAACCGCTGCCAACACCGGCTCCTAATCTTTTTGTTTTGGAACTTAATGTATCTTCAACATCGGTCAGCATGAATGGCTACAGATTAATCAACAACGAAACAAAGAGTAACCTACTCTAACTATCGCGACAAACGTTAATACACAAACATGCTCAAACGTGCAAACATCAAACCGTGATCGTCCTATGGAGAGACCAACCCCTGCCATGGCAATGTAGAATTTCCAACACTCGCTCAGGGCTCAGTGTTGGGCCCCATAATTTATCCGAATCCTGGAGTCACTTTGACTCCTGGCTCACGTTACCAGATGCGCCACTCGGCGGCTTTCATTCACTTTTCACGTGAAATTATTCTTCAACCGGCGGCTCCCAGGTTTGCGGGAAAGTCTGCGAATTGTATCATGTGAGCATAACGCAACTTAATGCTGAACCAAGACATTGATTATCCTGAAAGAGTCAGCCCTGTGACACCCCTCTGTGCTGGAGTTGACCGCAGACATGTGAACTACGCACAAAGAATAGAAGAGAAAAAAAACACATTCTGGATCCACTTGTACACACTGAAAAAATATAAAGAAATAAAAAAACACCGTTTTGTCCCCAACGTGGTTATTACACACGCTCGCCTGTGGGAGTACAAATCCATCGGAGCCATTGGAGTGTAACAGTGTTGCACGTTGCTTTCTTCAAGGCAGTCCGTGCCAACTCAAAGTCCGGTCAGCCGTCACAATCTGCGCTTTTCACATCGGATTAAAAACAAGTCTCTTCTCGTCTATTATTTCATTGAATTTCCTTTACATTTTCTCAGTGGCATCCACGCCTTCCGTGTCAGATTCTTTTCTGAATATGGCGCGTTAAAAAGTTCGGGTCGATTGATGAAAGTCGATTCGGAGCATCTCCCTGATCAAGCGGGAAGTGGAGGTGGCACTCATCTCCACGGTTGGGAGGCCCCATCAGCGAGCAGTGAAAATTCTGAAATTTCGCATTCTAACAAAAAGTATGAATATAAATTAGCAATTTTTACTTGACCAGGTAAGGCCCACTGAGCTAATGTAGTTCTTTTTTCAGAAGCGACCCGGCCACAAATGATAGCTCAACGAAGTGGCTTATCACGTGAAAATGAAAACAGCTAAATACTCTAAACGCGTGATATTTATTCTAAATATGGATGGAAAAACCGGAGGACCCGGAGAAAAATCCACACGGCCACGGGGAGAACAATTCCAAATATACAGCAGGCATCAGGGTCGGGATCGAACCCACGACCTCTTGCATACCAAGTGAGGCAGTTAACATCTCACCACCATGTAATTTTCTGATGGATTGGGTCAGACTATGGCGAGGCCAATTACTGGTGACTACACACAAAGTGGACATCGTGTTAAACAAAGCCTGGAGGGGTGGCACGTGAAGCCAGCGCTCGACCAGGATTTGAACTCACGACTAAAGTGCCACTCGCCAGATATCCAATTGGCCGGGGACTGAGGCTCGGGTGGAAGCTTGAAAAATGTAAACGTATATGTGAATGTCGAGAGAAACAAGGTTGGTTGGTTGGTTGGTTGATTGATCAGAGCAGATATGTGATGGGCATATATACTACCATTGGTGATGGGTCATTTGCAGTTGCAAGATTGGGAGTGACGTGTTGAGATAAATGTGTTTATTTACTTTTTTCATCTTCTTTACCACGCGACAAACAAAATGATGTTTTGAACCTGGTGAAAGTCCACCGTTATTGTGATGTGTTGAATGCATGTCCATTGACCCAGTGGCGAGCATGCTGATAACCAAGCTTCCCATACAATATTGAAGATGCTAGGGTGCAAAGATTGACCCATCGATATAATTAAGCTCATGATAAATCGACGACTGACCCTTCCAGCCAAAGAGAGACCACTAAATTCACTTCCGTGGTCAATAAATAAATCGATTGTTGAGTAGATGACCCTGACCCCGAGTTGGAGACATGCATTGAATCATGACGTGTATTATAACACCATCATGGTGAAGTATGGTCAAACAACTCACGGGGAAGACTTCACACAGTAGGGGATTGACAAAGAGCAGTGCATTATTAAATATCAATACACACATACCGCTAAACAGAGCCATTGTGAAACGTCATCACAAACTCCTATGCAATGGTGGAACCGGTGTGTTCAAGTATTTAAACCCCAACTACTCTCACGGGATCCAGAAAGCCACCGCTGCTTCACAGTAGTGCGCGCTAAGCATTCAGATCAGGGCAGAGGTCGCAACCGGGTACCCGATACCCGTACCCTACCCGATACCCGGCTACCCGTTTGCGACCCTGGTGCGGCCGAGTACGGGTACGGGTAGACCGTGAGTCACTGGTGAGTAACCGTTTGTCACTAATTTCCCAACGTCTTGTCTCTTCTCACAATTCAAAGTTCCTAGAATCAACCCACCCGCGCCTGCAACATGGCTTCATCCCAGAGGTCGCAATCAGGTACCCGATACCCGTACCCTACCCGTACCCGGCCGGGTACGGGTAGGGTACGGCCGGGTATGGGTACGGGTAAGGAATCAAAACCCGTTTGCGACCTCTGGATCAGGGTCCCTCCCTGAAGCAGTCATTCCCGTGCCAACTTGGCACCGTTTCACTGGATGTCCTGTTAGTTACCAAAACCTCAAAAAGGTCATCGCTTCCTCGGGTTAAAAAAGCCCCTAAACAATCGTGCGTGAGGTAAAAAGAAAATTGTTTAAAGCGCACACACACACTTTGTTTTCATAGCCTTGCCCCGATAAAAGGTCAGCCGTGGGACACATTTTCCTTGCCAACTCCGTCGTGGCATAACAAACCATTTGAATTTGTCCGTGGTAATACAGATTTCATTTACTTCCCATTGTGTTATTATCTCACATCTTTGCGTGTGGACGATGTGCCTGACGACACGAGGCGACTGGACGTGGTTATGGACCCCACGTACCCCCATGGTTTGTTGTCGCTTGCGTTGTTTTTTTTTCCAAATAATGACAATTTCAAAATACAACGTAATCTCTCCTGCTGTGATGACACTGTCAAGTCAAACGTGCCATCTGCTAGTTTGGCGCGAACGGGGGAGACGGGGTGGGAGCCCATCGCATTGTTTGTAAGAAGAGGGCCATTGTGCTCCATTATCATGGGAAACAAATTTGGAGAACTGCCCCCATAACTACTAAATTATCAGGGTGTCCATTTCTGAATGCGTTTCTGCGGAGTTATATGGCCCTGCGTTGTGGGCAGGAATGTTCCCCTCCGCAACAAAGGGCCCGCCGGGCAATACTCGGCACGCACGGCGGCGATGACCGTGCCAATCGCGGCTCTCCGGCGAGTTTTGCCGTTGTGCCGCGCGATGCTCGGCGCAAGCGGTCGGCAAGGTCCCAGCACGTGGAGCGAAACGTTCGTCGTCATGCCAAGCTGTACCACGCGAGGTGTAAATTGCTGTACTATTATCACCGACAACAACACGCAATGCGGCCTAAAAACGGATCGGAGAGTTGTACTGCACAGCACAATCACGGAAACATGCGCCACCATGGCTGTTTGGGCTTAGTTTGTCAAGCGTTAAACCATGGGCAAATCCAGAAGCTTTAAGCATTCACAAAGTCGCAGTGATTTACTATCATTCCAGAGGTGTGAGTCACGGGGCTCAGTGCGTGTCTCACCCCGGTCGAGGAGCTCATGACGGAACAACATACACAGATACAACCCCTGCAGCCTTTTCATTCAATCTGCTTCTACGGGGTTGGGTCAGCTATGTGGTGAGAGAAATAACGACTTGGCTTGAGAACAACCACCTCTTGACACCCTCCCCACCCCCACAACCACCTCAGCCACCCCCCCTCCCACCTCATCCCACTTGCAAAAGGAAAAAAAATATTGTTGACCTTTCCCCTGGGAGGGCTTCAGACCCAGGATCTCCAGAAGGTATCACTACATTATCCTGCCACAGAGCATAATAGTCACGTGGGCCACCCAACCTCGGCACGGTTGAATATTTGTAAAAGCGTAGGATTCCTTTTGCAGCAGCGGTCGATGTAAGAAAAAAAGTACCTCACTTGAGGCATGTCACTTTGCAAATAACCTGGCATGCTACGCCGTGACCTGTGTTTAAGTGTGCACGGTACAAAATTGCACTGCCACAGAGCATTAGCCACATGGGCCACCCAAATATGCCATTGTAAGTTATTGGCAAGAGCAAACGATTCCATCATCAACAGCAGGTGATTTAAGCACAACGAGCCCACTTCGGGTATGTCGCCTGCAAATGCCCTGGTATGCTTTTTCTCGCGACCTAGAAATGACCCTGTATGTATGTATGAAGTTCTTTTGGACCTTCAAGTAGCCAACCTGGGCGACCAAACCACAGAACGGTTAAGTTATCAGCGGCAAACGATTAAATATTTAGCAGAGGTCAATCCGACTTTAGCGATGCAGATTTACAATACGGTGTTGTGGAGCATTACGGTTCATTTTAGTTTACGCTCTGTTTGTCCAAAAACAAATGACTAT
Source organism: Entosphenus tridentatus (assembly GCA_014621495.2). Taxonomy (NCBI): domain Eukaryota; kingdom Metazoa; phylum Chordata; class Hyperoartia; order Petromyzontiformes; family Petromyzontidae; genus Entosphenus; species Entosphenus tridentatus. Next base: position 5,772,106 of record CM025641.2, on the reverse strand, counting down.
ATTTTTCAGTCCATAAGCTGCTTGGCTTTTCAGACCAATTGTTGTCCTGCAGCAGTTTGCTTGACAGAGCAAAAGCTGGACCGGCTTCGATCTACTGGGCCTCATCGGCAGAGTTACGTTTTCATTAAAAACAAATGCTGCTGGATTAGCAGGGACGCAATGATTGAGGTATATCACCTGAAAATACCCTGCCGTGCTTTTGTTCCCACCTGCAGTTAGTATGCTGAGCGTTAAATTGTCAGGTCCCAAGTGATCTTCGGGGCATGTCTTAATTGAATGCACGTCCGCCTGGTCTGTAGAGTCTAATTTGGCCGTGCCTGCCAATGATTGCCGGCCAGGTGACAATAGATTTTTAAACTAGAATAGATTTTAAGTGGGCAATTCCAAAAGGCCAAAAGGATCTGGTGTCTAAGTCCTCACTGTATATTAACACTCGATTCCACATCTTCATCAGCTGTCATCAATAACCAGCTGCCATCCTTAGCATCACCATCACAACCATTTCAGGTAAGTGTGAATTTTTTTTTATGAAAAATGGCAGGCATTCTCTGTTGAGTTGAAATTGCCAAGTCCAGTTTAAGGATGTCTCACCATTTACCATATCAACGCCTCTCTAATTGTATCATCGTTTGATAAAGTGTCCCCTTCTCCAGTTCTCTCCGCAACTGCACATGGCAAAAGGGGAAGCCAAGATGACAGTGAATATTTATCTTAAATAAATACGTATTTATCAAAATAACAAAAAGTAATTCACAGCCCTTTGTCAATCCTCTGCTTGGTGTAGGCTTTCTCGTGCTGCGTTGGTCATGGGGGGATGTTCGACCATACTTCACCATGCCAGTCTGTGGGGCTGCTGAAGGGTAAAGGACCCAAGGCCAGTTCCGATATCATTCGCCACTCATGTTATTAAGGCCAGGAATTGAACTCAGGTTAATGGGTTAACGGCACAGTGTGCTAACCACTGCACCACCTCCATGGCCAAATTGATGGCGTTCTAAACACAGCTGGGGTTACTGTTCAACACTGTGCCTGTCAATGTCCATAATGGGCACACTTTACATGACCTCGTGTTACTAAACCACCCTGTGGCTGGACTCAGAAGTCAAGCAGATGCTCGTACCTGCCATGTACTCAGACTGGCAATCGTCAAGAAAAAGTTGGCATTTGGATCAACTACGGTTCCACTAACAACCGCTCCACCACACCCCCACTGAATTCTCGGTAAACTTTAAACTAACGTGACCAGCGCCCGGTTGTACCGCATTCACACCGATGGCATTTCAAGCAATTCATGCTGCACAACACTTCGAGCCGCGATGAACAAAGGCAGGCACATCCTCTGCTCGACGCCCTGTGTCGGCCGTGAAGTGACGGATACCCCCTGGCAGCGAACTCCGACTGCGCGCCCAAGCAAGCGGGCAAGCCAGACTGGCAGCGGAAAAAAATTAGTCACGGCCAGATCGCGCGCGGAAGCAACGCTAGCCGTCGGGAAGCCCTTGCAAGCTGCCCGCCTCGCCACGGCACGCTGCGAGCTGGTCTCTGGGGTAATCTAGAATCAAACTCCTGGAGAGTGTCTCAGACACAATCATAATCACAGCTTGGGCCCTTCGACAGATGTCTGGCCGGTAAACAAAGCCGGCCGAACCGACCATTGCGGTGGAAGGGCAACACTGCAGGACGTCTCCCGAAAAGAGCCGAGGTTGTTGCATAAATCAGACGCGGAATGTGCGGCGGTGAGGCTGCTGCTGCTGCTGCTGCCGCTGCTGCTGCCGGTGCCTCGGGGCAGAATTGCACTCGCACGCATGCAAGTGGGGGCCAGGTCCACGTGTTCCCGTGAACACTGCTAACGATTCCATATTTCCACAGCCTCGTCCTGGGAACGTAGACAGCGGTGCACGCATGCACGCAAATGTCCGTGCGGTGGTGGTGGTGACGGTGGTAAATCACAGGCTGCGGTATTTGTTTGGCTGAAGTTGGTCCCCTCCTCGCGCTCCCCGCGTTGAGGCCATCACCAGTAAAAGTATTTGTGTTTAAGTACTTTATAGAGCATACGCATGAGCCCCGCTCACTCAGACGTGCACATACTTCTCGCGTTGTGTATACAAAGTGTTCGGTGAGAGGGCAATGCCGAGAGCACATTGACGGCAGTATATTACACTGTGAACCGCGTTGGGATCAACCGAGGAATGGGTACATCGGCCATGCACATTTTGGGGAAAAAAGAGAATGTGGAAAATGTACTTAATGATAGGGATAACACATTGTTTCATCCTCTGGCATCAACCATTCCATCTACAGGAGAATTGTTTTCCTTCCAAGGAAGTGATATTTATTGAGGCAAAAATATTTCCTAAATCTTGATAATATTGTAGTGACTGTGATTGTCACTGTGTGGTGCCGGGCTTACGAAGCCACGGCGGATAATGTGTTGGCATTATGTGTAGCCCGCTTACTGGGCGTAGTACCACCAGCCCTAGCGGGGCTTGGGTGAGCGCTGGTCAGCGCGGAGGCACCACGAGCAGTGTGCGGTGCGGGCTCCCGGTGAGGGAGCGAGAGGGAGTGTCAGCCAGCCAGGGTTACGTTGGGGCATGATACGCTGGTTGACCTGCTGACACGTGACCGGATGATATTGGAGGGAGGCCACCGGTGGACGGAAGCCACGGGGCGGTCACGTGGTCTAAAAGAGCTCTCGGGAGCCTTTGGGAAAGAGCTCGAGAGATCTAGAAGGTGTGCGGTGCGAGGGGCGGAGCCAGCCCCAGCCCAGGCCAATATAACGGGGTGGCCCCGTGAGGGGCTCGGGGCTCTTCGTGTTGCTGGTGATGAAGATCCACATCGGGTAAAAGAAACTTCTAGCCACGCGGTCCTGGACCCAGCTTGTGGTCCGGGCCGGGATAGCGAACCGTGTCTAGTTCTGCCGTAGCGTGGCTAGATGAGCATTCAACACCCAAGTGTAGGTTGTGTTATGTTGTGTTGAGTTATTGAATAAATAGTGTTGCTCCCAAGACAACGTCTGCGACTCAGTTGGACTCACTACAGTATTATGAGCAATAGCAATGGTAATTCATTTTAATGACTACTTAACTTAAATCATAATAACAATAAAAACAAGAATGTACAGCCCTTTGTCATTTCACTGCTGAGTGAAGGCCTCACTATGCCTTAATGGTCATGGGGGTTGTGTGACCATTACTTCACGAATGCTCGTCAGTGCAGCTTGTTGAAATGGGGAGAGGGGCAGGATGAGTTCAGATATGCTTGCCACAAATGAACCACAACACCTTGGTGATCTCTTCAAAGAGCATAAACCATCACGCAAACTCCGATCATCCTCACAGCGGCTTTTGGCTAGCCATAAAACAAAGACAGTCACCGCATCGCTTCTGCGGCCGTCTGGAACGCTCTTCCTTCCGAGATTAGAAAGCCACCGGAGCTTTGCACTTTTAAATCTAGAATGAAAACTAATTTCTTTAAAAAAATGCTTCTTGTGTTTAGTTTGTTATCCTTCCCTGCACCTCCAATTAGCACGGTCGGCTACGTACGGTGCGAAAGACGTTCAACATATATACATGCTCAAGCCACTGATGTATCCTAACATACAGAAATCATTGTTAAAGTACCAGTTAACAAACAACGCAAGCACACAGTCAATAGAAACATGTGTTAAAATGCACAGGAACCATTAATTTAAGCAAATGCCACATCTGATAAACACAATGCTTACCAGGTGTAAGTAGAGGTTCATTGAAATGACGGATGACTACACTTCGGAGAAGCAGGCTCTCATCGTGACCAACACACGTGGATACAATTCACGGGTTGGCAGAACGGCAACATCCACCGGATTTTGGCATCAGACTGACCGGATTGGTAGACAGTCGCGAAGGTTTGGCTGCGATTTCTCAAAACACCCATGAGTCAGTCTAGCGACACGTAAATGATGTAAATGTACCCGTCAATGCCGCCGTGGTGCTACGGTTGGCACACCTCAATCCAGCGGCCGCTGGTTCGATCAGCCCAGCACTTGAAACAATGTGGCAAATTTCTTTAAATCCGCCCACCTCCCCACCCCCGCCTCTGGCCACCCAGTGGTATACACGTGCACACAACAGTTAGTCGATGGGCAGTGGGGTGAAGTGTGGGTACTCTGACTTGTTCAAATATATTTCACCAGCATGGAAGAGTATGTCTAAATGGCCTTTCGAGTGGCTCTCTGGAGCTCCGTCTAGTGGAAGCCCTTCTGCATGCAGTGCCGTGAGCAGGCAATTGCAGGGCTGCCCCTTTTCCTCCTACCTATCCCTAGCCAGTTGAGAAGCTTTTGTTTTCTTTGCAGCAGAATCTGAACGTGCATTCGGTAAGTTTATAGTTTACGCCACATCAGTAGATTTCGCTGTAATTATGAAGATGCACATAAATAGTTCACTAAAGAAAAAAGAAAGATCCTCTTCCTTCAAAAATTAAACGCCCTACAGTTTCCCGTTGGTGGTACCCAACCAGAGGGCCTCTAAACCGGGGATAAAATCCTCGATCTGGCAAACACACCTCAGAGTTTAAGTGGATTTCTGAAGCAGGTTTCTGTCCATCAAATCGAAATGACAAACAGTTCCGAAGCCAGTAGCTAACAGTAGTTCCGGTTGCAGCTTGCGCATAGCGACAAAGGCTTAGGGCAAACATCTCCTGCCAGGTGCACCCACGGAGGTCACATTCTCACGGCACCTTGGCTAAAACGGCTTGTGATTTTGGTCCTATTCATACAAGTGAACGTATGCGGTGGCCAAACATGCGTACAACAACCATCGGTAGAGTGCTTGTGCGGAACAAGTCATTGAAATGCATTAGGTTTCGTGTGAAGTGCTTCCCCCGCCGTGCTAAAGTCAATATTAGGCTGCGCTATATCTCGGCTAAATCTCAATCGGCTGTGCCGAACCGGTGGTGGAAATTCCACGTTCCTATGACACGAACGAGTATATTCTGCAGGAGAACCACTGATAACTTCCTGAAAAATCAGTGCTCATGTTATTGACTGAGAAGAGAGGACACTCTGCTGCTGTGTCAAACTCCGACAGGGATTTGAACACGCAACCTTTCAACTGTGAGCCGATAAGCAACTCTAACCACAGACCTGCCCAGCCAGAGAAGATTTGGCAGAGTGGAGAAAAAAAATCCAGTAACACTGGACAAACACCAAACACCATGAAATATAACACCCTCCGATACACGACATTCCAGCGCAGAACAGAATACCATCCCAAACTACGCTCCGCTGCTTTCGTACCAGATGCAGGATGATGTTATGGCACGTAATAAATCACAAATTAACACTTGCGGTATCGATTTCAACATGGAACACACCAGCACAAGTGATCGCAAAGGCGTTCATGCAGCACACGGCAGGAGAACGTCCGCAGATGATTGATGGTTGAAGGATGATCGACGGATGGCGATGATGACGACGATGATGATACTGGCAGATATTATTTACGATTACAATGGCAATTACAACATTAATAAGATAAACGCATCCATCGGTATGTACATTTCATAGAAAAGACTCAGACCACCGTTAAGTTAGCGTTCGGCCCTTTGCTAATCCACTGCTGGATGACCTCTGCAGGCCATACACAGTTGTTGGGGTTATGGAGGTTGTTTGACCAACAGTACCAGGTTTTATATCATTACTTTTAATAACATCCCTATGTTTAGTTTTTAAATCATAATTGTTACCTAGTAACGCATTTTTTTATTTCACTGTTTGTTATCAATTCAATACATTTTCACGGATATCAATGCACTGCACACAAGTCATAACGATATTTGATTTCCCAGAACTTACTCCCTTTAACCAACAGATTAGATGAACAGAATTGCCTTGCGTAGTTCCCTAAAGTCCGGCAAGGTTGGTGCAAGACTTATTTCAACTGGTAGTGAGTTCCAGAGTCATGCTCCTTTCCACTAACGATGTACATTATTATTATAATTACGTTTGGTTACCCGAGAAAGCCTCACTGAGTCTCCAGACCCGTTTTTCAGGAGGGTTCTACCAAGTTTTTGCACTAAGAGGCGAAGTTTCTACTTGTAATCTCGATTGAGCGATTTGTAGGTAAGCTTTCTACATCGAGATGTTTGACGAATTAAATGTTCATGTTACAGTATGTTACGGGAGAAAACCAGTGAAGCCAGAGGAAATGCAAAACACACACAAACTATCACCAGAGACTGCAATCGAACCCAGTCCCATCTCGCTGGGAGGCCCAAATGTCCGCACTGTGCCACGCTATGCCACCCCCAGCACCGCTAAAAGTGCCGACCCAGAGAATCGCAGATTCCCGGCATCGGAGCACAAGTGACTCAACAACACAATTCCAAACGCTGTGCTCACAAAGCCAAGACTGGAGCCACTCCCGACCTAAACTCGAGTAACCCCTCGGCGCACGTGACGCCCACCGGAGTGACAAGCTACGAGCTTCGCAGTGGTGCGTGGTCAAACATGTCAGCCCGATCCTTTAACAATTTAGTGAAAAGCCCAGTTTAAGGAAAACATTCCCCGCCTGCTATTTGTACCACCGCCACTATAAACACACACACGCTAAATAATAATAAGAATAAGAAGAAGAATTATTATGATGGTATTTAACAGCATGAAGTATGGCGAGACAACTCCAATGATCAGCAAAGTGTGGAGAGGACTTCATCCAGCAGTGGATTAACAAAGGGCTGTACAAAGTAGTAAGGAAGTAATGCAAAATCAGTATTATTATAACACTACAAAAGTATAGAATTGTGTCAACATCTCACAGCACCACTGGCTGTGGCACAGCAACTGACACTAACAAGGGTCAGAGTTCAAATCCCAGTTGAGGCCAGACTCAGCCCATCATGAAACCCCACCATTGACTTTGTGGGAATCCAGCAGTGGTGGTTGCCCATTGGACAAACTGTGTCCTGCCATGGGAATGTGGAATTTCCACCACTGGCTCCGGGGCCACCATCGCATTGACATTTTCACTTCTGTAACGCTGCGCCTGATTTTCAAGTTTTTAACGGGTGCAGGTCATAGGTCAAGGTCCCTTTTTAATCATCACATCAGACTGAGGACTTTTTCAATCACTGATTCTCCGTTTCTCAATTGGCGTGGAATTTTGATTTAAAAAAAGTTTAAATGTACCCAGTAGACACAGCCACAATAGGACATGGACAAATACACCCCTACAAGCCATAGAGAATGTCGGCAGAGGTTCTGTTATCGAGCACAACCATTTAAGGGCATAACAGCGCGGACAAAAGGGATGCGATGTTAAGTTCCACGCCACCCCTTTGGCTCCCAGCACTGATATTAACAAACCGCACCGAGTACTTATTTAATGCCGAGTCAACCTAGGGGAGGTATGCAACCGGTTCAGATATCACTTGCCACCGATGCTAGCCACGGTCGGAAGTCGAACTCAGGTCGCCGGGTTCGTGGAAGAGTGTGCTAAACCACTGCGCCACCGCTCCCTACACGTGATATGCATGACAGTTACACACACAATGGACGAACACAATATACATTTCTCCATGTAAGATCGCTGCTTCAGTGGACCTGTACAGTGACCGAAAGGTTAATCAAAAATAACAATGGGGGTCTATTTACGCGCACTGAGAGGGTAGAAATATCTTGACAATTTAGCGTACTGGTCTTCCTCAGGAAATATCAGGGCTTAGGACGTAAGCCTCTCGCTGCGAGTCTGTAAAACATCCACATTTCCTGAACGTGGTCAGTCGACCAAAACATAGTACAATTTCAATTCCCACAAGTGACAGTGTTTTATTCAATTGAGCCTATGTGAATTGACATTTGAATACATGTATACAGTAGTTGAGTGCTTTTAATACTGCATTATTTATTTACAATTATTATAATCATGCTCGTTTACCCAGGAAGGCCTCACTGAGTCTCAAGACTCATTTTCATGTGGGATGGTGTCACGCTTTCGCAGAAGAGGGCGGTGATCGCTACGTACAATTTGCGCTGTCATTTTTCCAAATTTGGTCAATTTGGACCATATCGCCGGCACACGATGGGCTACTCTTGGGAACGGCGCCACGGCATCTTTAACGTCCACTGCGAAAGCAGACGCTGCGCGTGGCATTTGCAGGGTCAATACGCCCCACAGCCACCTGCGCACCCACAAGCCCTGACCATCATCGCTGTCCATGGAAGGTCATCATACTCGACCTCGTGGGACCCCAGATGATGATAATGATGATGACGCTCGCGAGTAATAACCGGGGCGGGCCGCTGGTGTCAAACCGTGAACCTCTGCAACAAGTGCCTAATGTGCTACCTCTCCCCCCACGTCACCACCATTAGTGCTCAGGGCCTACCCCTAGCCTTAAACGAATGCCCAGTGCGGTGTGTGTGTAAACATCGGCACCGGGGAGACTGAGGCGGCCGGGCGTGGTGCTGGCCACGCCGCACCATCTCGTTCACCATGCCGAGAGCCCTCGTTAGGAACTCGCTCTCGCATCAACAGACTGCAGCCTGTGTGTGGGGACCGTTGTTATGCTCTTCCATGTGCGATTTCTTATGCTGCATGTGGCACGAAGGGCACCTTTTAACGGAGTCAACCTCAATGGAGATGCTCAAGAGGAGACAGGGGGAAAGCTGTATAAAAGGGAGCCACACTCTGCGAGATTGCAGACGGCGACTTTTCTTCTAAAACCGTCCGCCGCTGCTCACCTTGGACATCGACTGCTTCAGCCATCCAGATCAGAAAGAGGGCTTCGCCTGGGCCCAACAGCTTCCCAAGAGCGTGCAATGCACTCTAAATTTGAGCGGATGCACCTCCAACGTGGATTCGCAATCGACCAGGCCCTTCGGATTCGGCGAGATGCCGCGCGCGAGACGCGACAGCCGAGGGTCTCGCAAACCGAGCACCTCGCTCACAGAGCGGCCCGTTTCACTTTGCTTTCATCCCACTCCGGTCAATTGGTCGTGGGCCACGCACGGCAGTGCAGACCGATGACTGCACCCCACAGGGGCAGCGAAGAGGAGGGTAGTGTTTGCCGCACGCCATCGCAGCGTGTTTGCTACACGTCAACCAAGTGTCATAAACCACGCACAGGTGACACAAAGCGATGCTAATTTTTTCAAACCGAACGGCATCTGCATGGAAGACAGACTGCGTATGCACCAATCTGCGAGTCAACATCTCTCAAACACTGCGCAGTTTTAGGATTTTGTTTTGCTTTTTTAGCCGACATCTTTAATCTCACCACAAAGGGAGATGATTTAAACTGTTTCGCAGAGTCTCGGGCCAACGGTAATGAGCGCCTGTGCACGTGCCTCAGTTTCCACGGCAGAGGAGCGATGCCCCAACCACCCAGGGACGTCGGCGGATTTATTTCAAGAGTGAGCAAGCGACGAGCAGTGGGTGGCGTAGCCCAAGAGGGGGGTGGGAGATGACGAGGAAGAGTAAGCGGGGAGAAGTTGCTGATTTATGGCGCGTGTCGTGACTGGGTACTGCAAGATCCGACCGTGTCCGTCCAGGGCTCGCCGAGCTGCGTTGGCTTCCGGTTGCAGAACGAATACATGTTAAGGTCGGGCTCTCTAGGGGACGTCCATAAATGACGTCACGCGATTTTGGACGATTTTTGACCCCCCCCCCCTT
>CM025641.2:5702194-5760573 GCA_014621495.2 Entosphenus tridentatus | reverse complement strand
AATTATTTTATTATGTTTTATTATTTTTATTATTTTATTACTTCCCTTCTACGTGACTTTACCGAAAAAACCAAGAAGATGAATTCTTTCACCGTAAGATTTTAAGATAAGTTGTTTTTTTTATTATTAAAAAAACTCCCTCTTTAATTGAATCACGCCAATTCAAAGTATGCATATTTATTTATACTGGAGGAATCCGATGAGCTATAAAGATATTTTTCACAGATGTCCAGTCTTGGCGGATAAGAACGCTACAACAACAAACAGTACAACAACAACAACAACACGATAGGAGTGTAAAGTACAAGAAAGGTCAACAAATCACCCAAACGCATACAAATGCTGTACAACTAAACCATCCCCATTCCTACCAGACAAAGCCCACTGGGGTATTAAGTTAATTTTCAAATGATAGGCCTACAAAATGGCTTCTCATTTGGACATTTATAGCAGCAACATCATCGAAGTAGTCTAATTGAATCACTGTGGTGGCTGGCGGGCCTAGTCATTTCCACATGATTTGACCACACTCAATATAAAAAAAAGTGATCGGACGACTTGATACGTGGCGAGCCGCTCTTTGCAGGGAGGAGAGGAGGCCCTGTTTTTAGTCCCGAGTGAGAGGGCCTCTGGAGTTGAAAATCTGTGGCTGTCTGGAGTTGTTTGAGGTTGAGAACGAATTGCGAGCGAACGGTAAGTCGCTCCCTCGCTCATTCTGCCTCCCTCGTGTTATTGTGTCGAATCATTTTGATAGGGTTCTTATTTTTGGCATCCCTTTTTTTATGTATACGTGGCAAAATATATTTGCGTTCATATGGGAATTCTGCGATGTTATTTTCCAGACCTCTTTCCTGGCATGCCAGTGATACTCTCGTGATGGAAAGAATCCAGAGAGCACTTCGTTATCTCTCGTGTCGACATTCATTTCATATACATGTTAACATTTTATTTTAATATAGGTGTTGAAATATTGTAGTGTATGAATCTATCAGTGTGACGCTTTGAATGCTACCGCCCTCATATGTACATGTTGGACACTCGAAATGAAGGACGTGGGCAGGTGCTCCAAATCGAGGGCAAGCACATTTATTTATTGTGGTTAATATTAATCTTGTGAAGAACAGCACCGTCACTCTGTAAAATGCAACAACACAATGTGCCACATACAGGTATTCCAGTTTCTCATATGCGAAACACTTACTGATGGAACTGGCCAAACATCCAAGCTAAAACTAAAATACTTTTTATTATTTTACCAGGTAAGGCCCACTGAGCTATGTAGCTCTTTTTCAGAAGCAACCTGGCCACAAATGATAGCTCAACGAAGTGGCTTATCATGTGGAAATGTATTGCAGCCAAATACTCTCAACGCATGTTTCTGAATGTTGAGGGTAAAACCCGAGGACCCGGAGAAAAATCCACGCGACCACGGGGAGAGAGACATGCACACTCCAAATATACAGCAGGCGTCAAGTTTGGGCTCTCATCCACCACCTCCTTGCATACCAGGCGAGGGAGTTACCATCTGAATGGGGTCATATCTTAACAGGTGAGTGAGTTAACATCCCAATGCAGAACCCTACTAAAATATTGAAACTCAATGAGTGTTTATAAGGTAAAGATATGGCATTATTGTCATATATCTTTTAAATACAGATTGAATGCAGCCACGGCCTTCAAAACTCATGGTTTGCCAAATATTATGATATCACGCAAGACCCCTGACCTAAGAACTGCAGGGTTTGTCAAACCAAAACACCCCGAACAACAGGTGGCACATTCCATCATTAATTACCAACACGTGCTTATCGTCATGGGGGCGAGATAGGTGGCCTGCTGGTGCAAATAGTGGACATGGCCCATTTCAACTTCACTGGGGGGTAAAAGTGAAGGTATGTACGCGGCTCTCACGCCACTGGCAGGATAGGGAGGCCTCAAAGTGTCACGTGATATGCAGCCGACGCCACATTACACCCCGGCCGGGTGGACAGGTGGGCAAATCTGTTGCTGGTAATGTCCCTTTTCTTGTTTTTGTTACAGTTTCTGCCAAATGAAGGAGCAAAGCTACCTTTTGGAAAATATGTGAGGCAGGGCCTCCAAAAGTGAGAGTGCCACGAGTGATGAAGGGGATGAGAATTACTCTGAGGGGACATTGCAGACAAGTCAACTGGACCCGAGCTCAGGGGGACGGTAACCAAGATAACAAGAAGAGGGGTTTTTTTCGAATTCGGTCAAACAAAAACAAAAACGTCAATATTTCAAGAGCCGCAATGCACTGTGTGGTGAATACGAGAGACGGTGGAGGGTCCTTGATAAATGATTGTCACGAAGCAGCAGTCCTTAAAGAGCCGCAGATTGCCGACTCCTGGCCTAGCTCTACTCGTGAATGAGACTAGCCAATCAGATGCTCACACTCGCCCTAACCCTATCCCTACCCAAAAAACCCCAAAAAAATTGAATTCCGGCGCGTTACCCAGCCTTTCCTCTGCACCTTTGGTTACGCTTGTCAATTTTGGCGCGAGCAAGCACCCACACTTTACCCCATCCCCAAGCGAATGGCCAAGTCAGTATTGAAAACGTGGCAGGACTCTCCTCACGAAAACAGTCATGAGACTCAGGCTGCCCTGGATAAACAATTGAAATAATAATCAGCATCATAAATAACGCTGAACAATGGCGGATGGAGTAACCACATTTTGTTCAATCACCTGAGCCTAAACTTGAACTCTCTACTTCTTAATCGCAAGAGCGGTGTAACGGCTTCTGGACAATCAATATCGGGTGTTCGATGAGAATTAAGGCATGCAGTCAGCCACTTGCCATGATAGCTCTGGCTTGCGGAAGCATTCATCGAGCAGTGGATAGATCATGGGTCAGGTGAACATTCACCTCCGAGTCAGAAAGTCGTGAATTCAAATTGTGGTTAGTGGGACATCAACATTTGTCATCCAATGTAGAGATTGGCCCCTGGCCTGAAAATGTGGAATTTCCACTGCTGGTTGAGGTCTGCCAATGGGAACGAGTGCTATCTGAGCATGAAGAGACACGTATATAACTCATTTACTCATTTACTATATGTCCTTACCCATCCTGAAACTGGCATTTAGCCAGGCAATTCATTGATGTTGTTGTAGTCAATGCTCGTGACATCTCTAAGTCCAACATTATACCCAATGTTTTCTAATTTCCTTATTGTTCTAGTAGTTCACCAATTGTACTCTTAGTTTTTTCGGTAAAGTCACGTAGGTAAAAAATGAAATTAAAATTAATACAAATTATTATTATTATTTTATTTTTTATTAATTTGAATTCATCCAATTAATTTTTTTTTATAATATATATTTTTATTACTTTTAATTTCATTTTTTACCGACGTGACTTTAACGAAAAAACGAAGAGTATGAATCGTTGCAGTCACGAAAGCTTCAAATCTAGAATTCACCAATTGTCATTCACAAGCCTGTCGCTTGAATGACCAGAGTGCATGGATAACCCTGCCGCCTCCGCTCATCTACAGTTGTAATTCTATCTCACTCCCACACCTCCACTAATCATTCCATATGGCCTTTGATCAAACCTTCAAAAATGCTTTAACCCCCCCTACACCACTATTCCATCAGCAATTCTACCCACGGTTTGTCATTCCTCCTAGCGACACAATCTCGTCCGCATCAGCCCATTTTTCTTAATGAAGTTCAACACTCTCTGCAATCTTTGTGCACCCCTACAACTCCAACGATATCCATCTTACAACAAAAAAGAACAGCTTCAAGTTTCCCGCACGGCCTGCACAATGCAGTGTTTCGTAATGCCACTGCGTCCGTTCACGGAGTTGCGCTGATTAACTTCTCCGCCGTGTTTTCGGGTTTGCACCTCCTACTGTTCGGCACGATGTCCGACGTTTCGCTGCGTGTGTTAGGGGGCTTCTTCAGAAATTGAATTGAGTGGAGAACGTTCACCCTCAGTTAAATACCAACACCACTGCGATCCTTCTGGGGTTGCTGAGGTTACTAGTTACGATTATCTGAACGGGTCCTGGGCCTCCCCTAGGTCGACTCAGCCTCAAATGAGTACTTCGTGTGCGGTGCGTAAACATCGCCACTAGGGAGACAAAGACGGCCTGGCATGGTGCGGGCCACCCACCCCCTGGTGTGCTGTACTGGCCTTCATAGGTGTTCGATTACAGTACTTGTCCCAACAGTCTGTAATGGCTATACAGGGGATCTTTGTCTTTTAAATAATAACATGGAGAGCAGTGGTGCAGTGGTTAGTGTGCTGCGCTCTGAATCGGGGCGTCCTGAGTTCAATTCCTGCTCACAGCCAACATCAGTGACGAATATCTCAACCGATCTTGGGCCTCTCGTATGTGGACTCAGCCTTAAATGAGTGCCTCGCACGGTGTGTAAATATCAACAACAGGGGGACAAAGGCAGCCAGGTGTAGTTTTGGCCACCCGCCCTCTCGTGTACCGTGCCGGCCTTAATAGGTGCTTGCTAACAGAACTTGCCACAATGGTCTGTTTCGGCTATATAGGGGAATCATTGTCTTTGTATGTACATACATTTATATAATCTATAAGGAGAAAGCAAGCAACTTAATTCAGTTCCCAAGGAAGCTACCGGACATGTGGAGCGAATCGTCGAATATCAATCACGCCGAGAGCCGGAATATTTCTTTGTTTTAACTTTCTACTCCTGCCCAGTCTCACGTGTCCTCCATCTTAAGTGCGACACAATCCCCCAGATGAGCCTCTCTCTCGCCCCTTTGAAGCAGTTCCCCTCTGCTCAAAGAACACCGCGGTCAGAAGGTCAGACCTGTGCTTCAGTCGGTGGGGCTTGGTCACACATTTGTGATTCCTTCCGTCGCCACCCGCACCGATCATGCCGCCCGTCCGCCCGCCCGCCCGCCCGCCTGCTGCTAACCCTCTGCTGCGTCGCCTTTCCTGTTAAAAATTCGGACGCTTCCTGAACAGCCATCGCTAAATCAGCCGACGCCCTGAGCCGTACCTAGGAGATGAAAAAAAAGAAAGAAAAAAAATTGGGCCCGAGAGGGATTCAAAATATAACACGCGGGATTCCGGCGTCTGCAGGATCAGTCATGTACTTTGGCATAAAAAAATACCCGCCTTGCAAATGTGCTTTCACCTCAACAGGAGGGCGCTCACCCGTCGCCTGTGCAATAGTTTTGTGGCATCTGTTGGTATATGCAGCTACTGCGTCCATACCTCCTCATATCGTTCCTACGTGATTCAATTTCACATTCCTTTTCACGTCACAACAGGAATCATGAACAAAAATTGCCACGCCAATTGGACACCGATGCTGTTAAGGACCAAGCGTGTAACTGACGCATTTATTTTTTGCAGGGTATGTTTTACATTGAGCATGGAGCAGTAGCACTCTGCTGTAAACCCAGAAACCTTGAGTTTAATTCCTGGCCAATGGCCAACATCAACGGCGAGTGATATCTGAACCGGTCTTGGGCCCCCACTTTCAGCAACCTGCAATGACCATCGTGATGTTCTGGTCGAACAACCCCCCGGCGCCAAGCGTGGCATGGCGAGGCCTTCATCTGGCAAGAGGATTGATCTGTGGCTTTAATAGTGACAATGCACGTTTGCGAAAACGTAACGTCGAGCGCGACGCTGGCAGGAAATGCAGCTTGGGTATTTCGAGAGCTTTGAATTCGCTCACTTTGGGTGAAAAGGGATAAAGGCTGTTCACACGACGCTCATCGGTCAAGAATGTCAAATCTCTTTAACCGCGCTCCATGTCAACACGCGCTCAGGAACTACACCTTGTACGTCCGCTCTTGTTGTTAGAGCGGCGACAACGTGTGCCCACTCTCCCAGCACTGGATTGTTTTGAATGGCTTTTGAGCTGGTTGTTGCACGTTTACAACCGTAGCCAGTGTACACAGGCCATTACTCATGCGTTTCATGTGAGTATATGTAAACGAGAAATGAATTAACAAAAAACCTGAAATTTACACGTAGGTTGTTGCAGCCGCTTGTAATCCAAGCGTGATTTCCTGGGTTGGGCTGCCCATTGTATGTACTCTATGTCAGACTTCTTTCGCACCTTACGTTGCCAACCGTGCTAATTGTAGGTGCAGGAAAGGACAACAAACTAAACACAAAAAGCAGTTCTAGAGAAATTAGCTTTCAATCTTGATTTAAAGTGCATAGCTCCAGTGGTTTCCTAATATGGGAAGGAAGAACGTTCCAGACGGCCACAAAAGCGCATCTGAAAGCGCACGAATGCGGTGACCGTCTTTGTTCAATGGCCAGCCAAAAGCGGCTGCTGTGAGGATGACCACAGTTCACGTGACGGTTGGTGCTCCTTCACAACATCAGCATTTTGAGCATTTCCTCACTCAAGTTTCGAAGAATTCAACTTCTGAATATATCCACTACTGGACGAGGGACCCCCGTTTCCTCTGGCTCTCATCAGACACCTGCACTTGCATCTCCCTTGTCACTTCACCTCCTCTTTAGTCATCCAATTCCCTGAATTCCCACTGCCTTGTTAGTTGCCAATGCCAATGATTTAGTTGCATGGTTTTCACCCCTTGTGATTACCTGTCCGTACAGATTCAACCCGTAAAGCGTCCGTGAGCCATTAAATTGCCGCAATCATTTCCAGCATCGGTGCTGCTAGCGCCGTCTTGGTTTGCGAGCGCGACGTGCTTCGCCAGGAACCAGACGACCTCGGGAGAAATATCCTTCATGTGAAAAGGGGGCCCAATCTCCACCAGGATTCAACTCTTAAGCACGTTCGCAACCACCGATAAACCGCGTTGATGCTCTTGTGAAATGGACGTTGGGATGGGAGGAGGAGTAAAGTTTTTGTTTTAATATATATACGGCTCGTAAATAAAGTACCAAGCCACGAAACGACGGCCGATGGAGGGCAGCCCGGACGAACGGGCGGGAAGGCAGATGTCACATGATCTCTCGGTAACAGGATCCGTTCCCTCGCTTTGAAACGAGGGTGGCGTAGGAGTTGGCGGGGCCACAGGCATCCAGAGTGGTGGGGTGGGTGGGGGGGTAAAAAAAAGGTAAAACACAAAAAGGTCGTTTGTTTACTTTCAAAAGCGACGAGGACACAGCGCAGCCCTCGTTCAGCTTCGCGCTGTGCGGTCGCGAGGCCGAAGCAGTCACTCCGCACCGAGCGACAAACCCGCGAAAGAATCAGAATCTTTATTTATCCTGCGAGAAATACGATGAGCGATGAAGCTCTTGTTTCTTCCCGCCCCCCCCCCCCCCCCCCCACAGATGTCCAGTAAGACGTCGGGTTCAGAAAGTTCCAACGGCAAGCAATACGACAAAACGGAGCGCAAAGTATAGCAAAGGAAAGCAAATCGCTCAAAAATAAATATGTTAAATGTATGAAGTATGTAAGATCAAATTGCATCAGCGCACCAATTCCCAAGCTTGGGCAAGACAGAAAACCAACAGCAAAAACAGTCCCAGAGCAGTAAATGCATCTATCACATATCATCAAATGACAACCTACCCATGAAGCAACACCTCTGCAATGTACCACGCCACCGACCCACGTCACGATCCCCCCTTGTGGGATAGCACTGCAAAGGCGCAGCCCCTGCAACTGCTGGCTCGCACCATGACTGGCGGAAGCCCCCCTCCTCCCCCCCTCCAACGATCGAGGGTGTTTGGTCTACTCTTCCACACTATTCAGACCGCTTGGAAGAAGCGGAAGTGGCCACACTCTGCCCCGCCACCAAAACGTAACCTTCCGACCGACAAACCGAGATGAACAGAGGTGGTGCAGTGGGGCGGGGGGGCATTTAATAACCTCGCACCACTGATTGACCTGCGTATATGCCGGCAGAATGAACTCAACTGGTGACCTCAAGGTCACAGGTCCAATGCGCTAATCGTCACGGTTATGTCTCGGAGAACACGACGGGGGTTAGGTTCCGTGTACTCCCATGTAAGCGCGAATTCGCGTAAGTTGAGGTTCGCCTATACGGGTGTATACACTATATACACACTACTATATATTACTATACACTATCCTATACTACTGTATTACTATACGAGCGTAGATATCAAATGGAAGAGTGTATATAAAATGTATATGAATGTACGTAAAATGTTACTGGTAGGAACCTCCTGGTTCCACCAGCCCACAGGGGATTATTCTGTCCGTCCGTCGTGCATCCAAAAATGGGAGGGGTCGGGCTGGGTGGAGAGGGGAGGGGCTGGGTGGGGAGGGGCTGATGGGGAGGGGATGGTGGGGAGAGGCTGGGTGGGGAGGGTGGGGCTGGGTGAGGGGTGGGGCTGGGTGGGGAGGGGCTGGTCACCCCGTGGTGCCCTTATAAAACTCAACGTTTAACCTACTCACGCCGGCTTGTGCCCGCCCTCACAGTCGGCCATATTTGCGGAATACACCACTCCGCCGTTGACCCTGGCCATTGACCGAGCAACCCAACGTTCCTACCAGCTCCCTCCGCATGAATGTTTAATACCGTACGGTATTGCACGGTAAATGATTCATTAATCATCAGTAGCATACAGGTCAGGTAGAACACCATGTTAATATTAACACTGTATATAATTATATATATATTATTAACGCTAGATTAGAACACGATAGTTTTTTGGAATCGTCACTTGCGCGTGTGCAACGGTTAGACGCCGTGAAATCCACCTGCGCGTGATGGCGGTGGGGGCGGAGAGGTGGGGGACGATTTAGCTCCTCGCTTCTCTCACCGTGCGCGCGTGTAGTGAAACTCTTGAATCACACAAAGTGTCAGGATGAATCGGGGTCGGTCGGTGGTGTACGAGCGGGTCCTCGTACTCTGAGTCTGCGAACTCTGAGACCTTTACTGTCATGGTGTATTGAAACACGTTTTTTGGTGATGCTGCATTGGCAGTGATGCACAAGCACAAATAACACGCAGGAACTTGCATTCGTCAATAGTATCATGTTAAAAGAAAAAACACATATAATAGGCGACGTTTCAGGCATTGGACCTTCTGCGGAGCACATCAAGGAGAAGTTTCATTCCCCAAAATTTCACCGATGACATACTTTTCTTTTCAGGTCAAAGTACGATTGACAAATGCACTGAGTTCATTTGTACAGAAAAATACAAGTATAGTGCTTTGGGTGAAGTGCAATGCATCAATCAAATTGACTGATTTCGCAATAGGGATGCACGCAAAAAATTGTCGTGTTTTTATTTCCAGTTGATGCTTTCATTTGTACCAATCTCCTTTCGTATGGCTGATGTAGATGCAGGGCAAAAAAAAAATTCACATTCGAGGTGGTGAAGCCCCTGATAGCCGCGTCTGGTGCAGCGGACGCTGTGATGTCTCCTTCGTATTTGTGGACCGCGCATTTCACTTCGCGACACGTTGCACGGTCTGTTCTGCGTGACCACGGCACGCACACTGCCGGGGAGTTTTCGTTTTCTTGGTTTGTTTTACTTTGAGAGTAGTGCATCAGGCATTGACTGCCACGGTCGGTGCAGTGGGATGCGGCTTAGGGTTGTGACCGCGTGCCGATCGCCAGTGGCGACTGTAACGTGGTGGGCACGCAGACAAAAGGAGGTCTCGATGGGTTGTAAACACTCTCGCCTCGGTCCGTCTCCTGTGTGAATTGAAGTCAGGGTTGGCAGATATGATCGATCTGCTTTCTCTACGCGGAATGCAGCTACCCAAAAAAGCGTAACAAGCTAGGTGTGTTTGAACAAGACTCTGTGGATCAAGGTGCATTATATTGCAATTCGTGTACATAAGATGGTGGTTAAAAAAAAAAACACAAAACACTTTTAACATTTTATTTTTATGGGTCATAAAAAGCACACATTGTATGGCTGGGTAAATAATGAAATAAAAAGAGACTGAAGCCCTTGCAAAAATTGTTCCCAAACAGGTTTTGTTTTCCTCCTTCCGTACGAAGGCACGGAATAAGTGGGCTTTTCTTTTACTCGCCAGACGGCACGAGACACGTTCCAATCACTGCCCCTCGCCTCAAACGCGTCCGTGGGCAGGGGGGGAGAAAGCGCCACACGTTTGGCCGACGAAATGAACGGTCCTCAGCTTTGACGGGAAAAATGCCGAGGAAATGTCCGGATCAAGCCGTTGAAATCGTTTTTTTTTTAAAGGCTAAAACCACTTTTCCACCTTCCTCCACCCCACCATCACCACCACCACGGCCATCATTTTGTCAGGTTAAACTGTGATCCCAGGATGCATTTCGTGGTGCTCCAAGGATGAAATGTGTCCCAAGATGACGGATGAATTCGTTTTGGAGATTCGCCTAATTATTATTCCAGCAACCGGTTGGCAAACAATCCACGCTTCCGCTCTTTTTCGCTTCTCTCGCCTCCCCCACCCCGCGCCACCCTTCAATGGAACTTCCCCTCCACATTAAGCAGTCACCTTCGCTCGCTAGTTTCCCGCTCCTCACTCAAAACTCACTTCTTTTCCCTAGCTCAACCCCACGACCCCGTTCATGTCCAAATGCAATAACCACCACCGTTACTGCTCCCTCTTCATATTCTCATTATACGGCAATCACTCATTAACCCCATTCATTCATTCTCTCATCTATTGCATTCACCTAATCTCCACCGTCACATTAACACGTTGTAAAGTTCTTAATTCTCTGAAAAGTGCCTCGGTTGAAGGCTCTGTATAAATGACGTTCAGATAAGAAATGAAGCAGCAAAAAAAAACTCATCTTCTTGGTTCTTTCGGTAAAGTCATAGAGAAAGGAAAAAAAACAATGAAAGAAAATTCCTCACGACGTTTCGGCCACAACACAAGCAGCCGTCCTCAGGTGAAGAAACAGAGCTGGTGGAAAGACAGCGCTCCAACGAGCGCTGCTTATGTTGTGGCCAAAATGTCGTGAGATTTTTATTTCATTGTTTTATTTTTATTATTTATTATTTCCATTCTACGTGACTTCACCGAAAGAACCAAGAAGATTAATCCCTGCAGTCACGAAACCTTTAAACCGAAAAAGAAAAAAAAACTCGTCACATTTTATTCGAACGAATGTTTTTCTTTACTTTCAACCAAAGAAAAAACCCACCAAAACACCGATCTCCCAATGACCCAATCACCCTCAAAGGGAACCAAGCCGTGGCAACGTTGACAGGACGTTGGATGTCGCCACAACCGCATGGCCCTCCCACACAGCCGCCATCCAACGTTTACGAACACCCAGCTGCCTCGCTCGTGGCTGGAACCATATCGCCCCCCACCCCCCCAATCATCGTAAGGTTTTAACGACAGACACGGGATGATCAAAACGAATGCCAACAAAGTCGAGCGAGTTCATTCGCGTGAGATGGAGTACGGGAACAAACAAACAGAAATAAAATCATACTCTTAGTTCCGAGACCACAAACACGTCCACCTCGTGCTCTCTTTTAGCCCCGCCCCCCCCTCCCGATACGTTCCATTCATTGGCTACCACATTCTGATAAGCCCCCCCCCTCTCCTCCCCCTTAACTTGTATTTAAGAGCTTGCATCTTGGAATCCCTGCCTCACTTGATGCAGCAAATCTGGCTGTGACGGTCCCACCTGATGACGGAGACTTGTGTTGCTTCCGAAACGTCGTGATTTTATTATTTTACTTTTATTTTTTTATTAATTTTAATTTCATTTTTTACCTACGTGACTTTACCGAAAGAACTAAGAGTACGAATCCTTGCAGTCACGAAAGCTTCAAATCTAGAACAAAAAAAATCGCCCAAACAAATTCGCGCCCGATATTTTGTGATCTCTGAAGCGAGGCGGTCGAAAGAGCCCCTGGCTGGTTTTGTGCACGAGCGATCACCACCACCACGTGGACGACGACGAAGGCGATTCGCCAGGGGTGTTGTGGGGACACAACACCCCTGGCGAGGTGGCCAGGGGACGGAGGCGTTGAGAGGAAGTTCTCTCCGGTGACTCCGGGTTTCACTCCCTCGTGTCAAACACTCGCTAAGTGGTGTTGACCAAACAAAGCCAGTGGAGGCTTTCTTGAGTAAATAATTGGTGTCGCCATCACTCCTACGACTTTCTACTCGCTGCAAGACGTTTATTCAATGTAAATTACGCTTTTAAAAATAATCACTCTTGGGTTTTTTTCCTAGCCGTCTTTCCACCATCCTCAATACATCGTCAATCAGTGTGCAAAAGGTAAATTAAGTATCTCCCCCCCCTCGCTGTCAGATCTGTATTGGGACTGAGTCTTAAGAAACACCGGTCGCATTAAATATTTGCCTCTCCTTATTCCTCGAACACAAACCAAATAGGAAATTACTGGGGTTTCAATACATACTTGAACGTTTTTGATTGACTAGCCCACAGGTTTTATTTACCCAGGTGGAGAACACATTGAGATTCATTGCTCCTGGCAAGGGAGACAAGGGTTATTCTTTTTTTCTTTACCGAGGGCCAATTTACGATTTGACCACGGGACCATTTCAGTGGTTTCTAACGACGGTTAAAAGCATTCGACGCGTCAACTTTGTCCACCCGCCTGCGACGGCACAGGCATAACAACCCTCGTGAACGTGACCCAAAACAAACTAGACCGCGGCGTAAAAATTGCGTCGCTATGAGAGACGTGCCCCATGCAACACCGGGCCACGTTTGATCGAGCAGTCACCCGCACCGTCCCCGGCAGAGCCGCTGTCTGAGCCCCGGTGGTCTGATCGTGCACGCACGATGGAATACTCAATGAGGTTTTGGGGCCGAAACGTCGGTCCGTCGCTTGTTCGACCTCCGTCGTGAAAAGTCTCGGGTCACCGGCGAGGATCGGAGGCTTCGTTGGTCAGAATTTGATCGACGCGTTGGCCCACGTGGTTAATAATAATGATAATCATCTTGATTTGAAGCTTTCGTGACTGCAGGAATCCATACTCTTTGGTTCTTTCGGTAAAGTCACGTGGGTATAAAATAAAATAAATCACGACGTTTCGGGCGCAACACAAGCGTCCGTCATCAGGTGGGGAAAGTTATTTTACCAAAAGAACCAAAGAGTAATAATAATTAATAATACTTCTTGGTTCTTTCGGTAAAGTCACGTAGAAGGGAAATAATAAAATAATAAAAATAAAACATAATAAAATACAATTCTCACGACGTTTCGGCTACAACGCAAGCAGCCGTCCTCAGGTGAAGAACAGGTCTGTCGGAAAGACAGCTGTCTTTCCCTTCTACGTGACTTTACCGAAAGAACCAAGAAGATGAATCCCTGCAATCACGAAAGCTTTAAATCGAAAAATAATACTACTTTCTGTGTAAAGGTGACAATCTTTATCGGGTTGGTGGAGGTTTCGTGAGGATAATCTTGGCATGAAGCTACGCCGTGAGGCCTCGCCTGAAAGCAATCGGAATCTTTATTTAGACCGGTGAAGGAATCCGATGAGCTGTGAAGCTCTTTTTGCACAGATGTCCAGTTAGGGGCGGGTTATCAATGTATGGATAGGTCAGACGAATCCGGATCGTGTTGGATAGCGCTTCAGAATCAACGCCTCTCTCTCCACGCCGTTTCTTTTTTAAATCCTTTATATTAAGTTCACTTGCTTGCTTGCGCGCTTACGACCGTGCAAATCTTTCGGTCGTTTTTTACCCCACTTCCCGTGATCCAATTGAGCTGACATTTTGCACACAGACTCGTTGTGCGTGACAATTTATTTTCGTGAAATTTTTTTTCCAAAATTTGACACTTTTTAGGAATTTATTTTTTCATATTTCATTTAAAATACCAATGTGATAAAAATGAAACTCTTACTCAAGAAAAACAAAAATTAATAATTAAATAAAACCGATGCCACGCATATAAAGGATTTATAGTGAAAAACTTTGTTTTTACGGGTTAAATTTTTTCATTTATTCCCCGTGAATATTTACACCGGCACACAACGGCCCGGGTGCTTGTTGAGCGATTCGTCATGGGCTCGAAAGCTCACTTCGAAACAGGTGGCTAATCGTTCCAGTCGTGGGACTAGAACGGGGGCCGGGCGCCCCCGGGAACGTTTCGCACACAAGTCCCATCGGCTCATGCAGCGACCGCGAATTCATTCGGCCCACCCGTACGTCGCACGCGTGTGCGAAGCTGACGTTCGTATGCTCGGGGCACGCCCAAGGCTATGGCGCCTCCAATGCCGAGCTTCCACAAACCCCTCTGGGATAGATTGATGCAAGGAAAATGTCGAGTATGAATGATACCACGCTATATATACACACACACACAAACATATACCATAGACAAAGATCGTCGTTAACAGACTTGGGGCAAGTGCTGTAAGCGAGCACCGATGAAGGCTGGCAAGTGCACGAGGGGGTGGGTGGCCAGCACCACACTCGGCTGCCTTTGTCTCCCTCGTGGTGATGTTTACACACCGCACCAGGTACTCATTTGAGGCTGAGTCGACCGAGGGAAGACCGGTTCGGATATTCGTCGCTGGTGTTGGCCGTGAGCGGGAATCGAACTATGATATATACACTACCGCATACATCATGTCGCCACACACTTGCATCCCATCATGGCCAATATTATGACACACTCGTGACTGCCAGACCAGCAAGACATAAACTCACGAGTATGCTGTGCGATTTATGTACGGAACCAAGCAATATTTATGGTATAGATGACAAATACAGAGACAAAGATCCCCATATGGCCTTTAGTAAACTGCTGGCCCAACTTGTTTATAGCTGAGCAGCAAGTGCGATTGGCATAAGTGCGTGGGGAATGTGGTGAGCGATTCTCCCAGCCACCTTTGTCTCCCCAGAGCTGATGCTAATACACTGCACCAGGGAGATGCTCAGAACCAATTCTGATATCCGCCGCGAAAGTTGGCCATGGCCAGGAATTAAACTCGGGTGGCCGGGTCCGTGGCCTGCGGGACGCCAAGCGTTACACCGCCGCTCCCCCTTCCCGCAGCCACGGCGCTTCACGTACGCACAGCAACGAAAACAACAATAACGTGACAGCCACCGCCATCCGCCACGAAGCGGTGGTGATGATGCCACCACAGCGCTTGTGCCAGGCCGGGCAATCTTTGGAGGCCGCGCGAAGTAGGGAAGAGGGCTCGCGTGCTGCCAGGAGGTCACCGGGACAGACGGGTGGTTGTTAGTGGGGTCAACCGAGACGACCGGTAGATGCGTTCCAACCTGCGCTTCCGCGCCATGGCACGTGCACGCCGCGGCACGTACTCTTACGTCCAGCCGTGCAATCGGACAAGAAAGCACGCGAACTGCCATCGTGGAGAGGACAAACAAAAAAAACCTCACAGGTGGGGCCGCGTTGAATGCTCCCCGTGTACAAGGTTGGTGGTTTATTCACGCGCCCTTCTTTCAAAAGCTAAACACCCCCGTCTATTAATCTCGCGGCAATCCGTCACGCAAACGAAGCGGAGATGCGAGTGCGTGAGACTTGTGATGATTCTCCCTCTCGTTGGGGAAGGGTCGGAGTGGTGCGGGCAAGGGGGCGGGGGGGTGGGGAAAGCCCACTCAGACATTTGTTCCCTGGTTGCCTTTGCTTGAAAAATTAGTCCCCAGATTACCATCGTGGAAAATGGCAAGATCCACGTTTTCCTTTCACGAAGAGGCCCAAGGCCACCATTCTGAATAGAGTAAATTCAGAAAATTGTGTTCTTTGAAGCCAGAAGCCTCTTCCAGTATTTATTTGAGTATGTAAACCTACCCCCATAACTCACATTGTGCACGCGCTGAAGGGAAAATGCTCTGACGGCTGTATTTTACGAGGCTGCACCGGCTTAACCCGGGGCTATATTTGAAGCCCCATCTTAGACGTATTAATTACGTGAAGTAAGATGATAATTGGACAAAGTCAAAAGTTCAAAATTATGTCTCCAGACTCAATTCAGCATTGGTGCACAATTAATTTCTGTTTGTGGCCCTGAACCAGTGGTGGAAATTCCACATTCCTATTGCAGGTGTCAGTATGTCCCATGGCACAAACCCTGTGGTCTTCCCCCAGAGCAGTGGTACTCATAAAACCCATAAGGGAGAATTATGATGATGACTCAAGTACACGATCACATTACTGCCTCGATAGATAGATCTCATAAACCTTTTCAAAAGTTTACAAGAGTGAAGACGAATACTTAATGGGCAACAATAGCTCTTCCGATCGAAGCGTGTATTTGTTGTTTGAGTCGCGTATTCAAATGGACGTTTGGCACGCTGCCCGTGCAATCCAGACATTGACGGTTCTATCTCCCGGTGAGGCAGTTTGAAAAATTACGCAAATTTATTCAACACCCCCCCCCCCCACACACTTCTGTCCATTCAGTGGTATAAATGGGTTACGGGCACACTTAGTCTAAGAGTAGGTCTAATGTGGTGGGGTATTCCCACCTCTTGCAATGTATTTTTTTACATATCCAGCGTTGAAGAGGAGGCCCAGAACGCCCTCTAGAGATGCTCCTTCCGCCAGCGGTGGCGTGAGCAGGAACTTGCAGGGCCCCATCTTTACCTCTTGCATCATAAAAATAAAGCTTTATCATGGTTCGTGTAAAAAAAGTAAGCATAATGTTTGGCTTTCTGAGGGAGAGACATTTATTTTAAACAAACTACAGACAAGGGGTCAAGATAATTTGTCATAACCAAACACAGACACTTTTTAAAGCTCTGCTTAATCTACAATTACAAAGGGGATTATATTTTTAGGAGCATAATTTTCTAATTAATAACAAGCACTGCATCGCATCACGTTATTACTGCAATTCCCCATGCCGGCATAATAAATAATGAGGTAATTCTTCTCACTCAGACATTCATTTTGCAGTCTTCAGCAGTCACCAGGCACGTTTATTTTCCATCTCTATTTCAATGCATCAACAAATGAACCTCTAATTATCTGCGAACAGCTTGTGTTACAATTCGATAGCCACGTAAACACAGCACAATCATGTTTATATATCTCATGACTTTTCATATTCACCGTTCTTGATCAGTGCACTGCTACATTAAGGCCTCCCACAAACCATTGGCACCTTCACGTATCTTGAACCTCTTTCGTACCGTACATAGCCAACCGTGCTAATCGGAGGTGTGGGGAAAAGACAACAAACTAAACAGAAAACGCAGTGCTCAAGAAATGAGTTTTCAATCGATATTATTTCAAAGTGCATAGCTTCAATGGCTTCCTAATATCCGAAGGAAGAGCGTTCCAGACGGTCGCAGGAGCAAGCCTTTCTTGGTTCTGCAATGTAACACTCTACCTAGCACCTTCACACGAGCCGATTCCTTTGCTCAATCTCCTTGCTAGACGTCCTCTCACTCATTCCACTCAATAGTAGCCACTCAGTTACTATTCTTGACCATCGTTCATCATCCCTTCAAGCGACATATCCTAAGTTTTAATAACTGAACGATCTATAATCCACGTGGTCCTCCCCTTCCGTGTCTCCCATGCTTCCTTATGCAATACCACGAATAAGAATACTACAAACAAGTGGAGAATTCTGGTTAAAGTAATAAATGCCCATCCATTCCATATCTTCACAGAATATATTGTTTTCAGCATATATATTTTTTATATAGATGACAAATAGCAGACACGATTCCCATACAGCCATCATTAGAGTGCTGACCCACGTGGCTTTAGCAAGCGCTAAGGAAGTGGGAGATGTGGCTAGCAATACTCACAGCCACGTTTGTCTCCCCAGTGCTGATGCTAATACACTGCACCAGGTAGGTGGAATCGACCGAGGGAGACGCTCAGGGCCAGTTCTGATGTTCGCCACATAAGTTGGCCATGGTCAGGAAACAAACTCAGGTGTTAACCGATAGCACGTGTCTAAACAAGCAAAACGATGGGCTGGTTTCGACCTTCTGGGTCTCATCAGTGGAGTTTGGCTTGATAAACAAACACTGCCGGTGTACCACATGTGATTGGTGGGAACACTCGTCTTGAACGACAGAACGCTGTCAGTGCAACAACATGAACTAAAAATATATATATAAAATGTATTACGTGCCGTCACGGAGTGTTCCGCATTATTAAATAAATAAAGCCCCTTCCGATCTGTATCTCCGAGAGAAAAAAAATCGCCGTGTAAACAACGATGCTCACCGGAGATTCACGCGTGACGATCGCTGTCTCGCGGTGTAGGTTTTATTATTACGTAATACAGGTAGGAACAATGTTCCACACTGCCCGCCAGGGATTAATTGTCTGTCTGTCTGTCGCGCATAAATAAATATATAATACACACAGCCCTTTGATTGGTGGAGACCTTACAAACAGCTTTTTGATTGGTGGAGACCTACTGCCGGGTACGGAGAGGGGAGGTGCCTAAGGGAGGTCAGGGGAGGGGCCTAAGGAAGGGAGGAGTCATGAAAGGGGCCTGAGGGGGGGGTTCAGAGGAGGGGCCTAAGGGAGGGGGGGTCAGGTGGAGGGGCCTAAGGATATGGGGGGTTGGTCAGGGGAGGGGCCTAAGGGAGGGGGGTAATGGGAGGGGCCTAAGCAAGGAGAGGGGGCTGGGTGGGTCACCCCGTGGTGCCCTTATAAAACTCAACGTTTAACCTACACACTACACTATACACGACACGATACACTACACTTATACAGGTAGTAACAGCTTCCACACTGCCCACCAGGTATGAGTTGTCTGGCTGTCGTGCACGAATGCGCTGTCCAACCAAGTTCCTACCTGCCCACTCCGAAGGAACGTGTTTCCAGCACAAATTTAAAATCGAGGAAAAAAAACGTCGGCGCGTGTAAACGCGACGCCAGGCGCGGTGGCCGACACGTCCGTTGTAGGTCCACACGCGAACGCGAGAGAGGGGTGGGGGGGCTTAGGGATGCAACAGATTGTTGTGGCACTCCACGAACAAAGTCTGTCTCCGTGACTGCCTTAAGTGCTGCTCACACTATCTGCACAATCTTGGGAACAGGTAGAAAAAAAGCATTTGCTAACCGGTTGCCCGACACCCGCCTGACAAAGACAGCTCACAAGCAAGGGCCACGCTTGTACAACACACAACGATTTCTCATTCTGTCATTTTTCTAAAAATATACCTATGAGAACGGGGGGGGGGAAGGAACTGGCCTTTCCCCAAGAAGGCAGATGGTTCTCGTATGTAAATCAAGTGAAAGGCATCCTGAATTGATTGGTCAGGGATATTCATGGATAGGATGTGGCCTGTTTGTAATTAAAACATGATGGCTTTGTGCTCAGTGCCTTGGGGGGGAAACGTGCAAAAAATAAAACAGATGGAAAGCAGGGCTCAAAATAACCCACCCGCAGGAATTGAAATTCGGCACAAAAATAAACATTTATTATTTTCCTTTAATATCTGTGTACAGAGTAGAAAACACAAATTATATTACTTCGCTTCTCCTAGTGTCTTGACCGCCGTATACTTGGTGTTTATCCAATGCATAAACTTGTAATCTAGCGATGACAATGTGGAATTTCCAACCCAATGGCACCAAGCTACCATCAGACATGAACACTTCCCCGTTGGTCATTTTGAGGAGCCTAATTGTGAGTAAACAGTTGCGGCGGAAAGCTGTTCTCAAAACATTAAACCCACTCCTCATGCACACCACACATACCTTTGCGCCCGTAAAGCAAAGACAAAGATACCCCGTATAGCCTGAACAGACTTGTCGGGGCAAGTGCTGTTAGCGAGTGCCTATGAAGGCTGGCATGGAACACGAGGGCGTGGGT
This sequence comes from Entosphenus tridentatus, assembly GCA_014621495.2. Classification (NCBI taxonomy): domain Eukaryota; kingdom Metazoa; phylum Chordata; class Hyperoartia; order Petromyzontiformes; family Petromyzontidae; genus Entosphenus; species Entosphenus tridentatus. The sequence continues at coordinate 5,740,892 of CM025641.2, read as the reverse complement.
GGCCCATAACACGCCAGACCGCCTTTGTCTCCCCAGTGGCAATGCTTACACACTGAACAATGGTACTCATTTGAGGCTGAGTCGATCTACGCCCAAGACAGGTTCATACAATCGTCACTGGTGTTGGCCATGAGCGGGAAATTCAACTTGTGTTGCCGGGTTCGTAGGGCAGTGATAACCACTGGGCCACCGCTCTCCACACACACACACAGAGACACACGCGCGCGTACACGCATGCACTGGTACACGGAAAGATCGACCAAGTATATGGGCGGCGCCAATTAGAGGAGGCAGAAAACACAGACACACGAGGTATGATTATTTAAAATAATAGCCCCGTGTCCAAATAAACAAGAGAGAGAAAAATAATTGATGTATTGCCAGCGAATTTGCTTGTCCACTGCTGGGTATGAAAACCTCCCCAAACGACGTCGCTTGCAGTGGTTGTTTGACCATATTTCACCACGATGGTTAGTGTGGGGGGGAGAGAGGGTGGCGTGCTTTTTGTGTTTATTTTTTTGTCCTTCCCCCACACCTCCGATTAGCACGGTCGGCTCCGCACGGTCGGTTCCGTACGGTGCGAAAGAAGATCATCACACATACCTGTTCGGAAACACTGGTCTACGGCCAAAATGCTTCCGAAATAAATGTAGCCCAACTTTACTAATTCTGGGTCACTGAGAATGAAAATGATGCTTAAAATTGTTGATTGGCTCTAGTTTTCAAGATATGCCCACTGGGTCAGCATATACGACCCTTGACTTGGGAATGGCGTAGAAAGCAATATCTATAGTGATGTATATCGCTTTCTACTCATGTTCGGTGGCTGCAAATTGAACTCGGCTTTGCCAGGTTCATAAAACGATGCGCTAACCACTGTCCCACCACTCCATCTGCATGAGAAAACAAACCAGGTAGTGGACACAGTGGTGGATTTAGGTGAAACATTGGGTAAGCATGCCGCACTATGTCACCCAGCGACCTGAGTTTGATTCCTGACCACGACTAGCGGGGAGTGATATTTGAACTCCAACTTCACCCACCCACCCTGATTGGCGCGGTGAAGTATGTCAAGCAATCCCTATGACTGACAAGCGTGGAGAGACATTCATCCAGCAGTGGATTGACGAAGGGGCTGGAACTTTTCATTTTAAGTCATCGTAGCTGGGGCAAGTGCTGTTAGAGAGCACCTATGAAGGCCGCACAGCACACGAGGGTGTGGGTGGCTCGTACCACGACCCCCAGTCGTGATGTTTACACACTGCACCAGATCCTTAATTGAGGCTGAGTCGACCTAGGGGAGACCCAAGGACCGGTTCAGATCATCATCACTCGCGTTGGTGGCCGTGAGCGGGAATCGAACTCGTGTTTGCATGGTCCGTAGCGCAGCACGCTAACCACATCACTACTGCTCCCCGTTGTCCCTTTCAATGCACAAGTGGACATACGTTTAACACGAAGGCTTTTGCGAGCAATATTATTCATAATATAGATCGCGATCGAACCCAAAGGCCTTTATTATGGACACACGTTATAGGCCCTCGTGGTGCCACACCAATCGGCAGCTTGCCCATGAGATCCCAGAAGCCAAGCAAGTTCGTCCTCAAATTTCCAATCGCTGGGCAAAAGTTTTTTTGTGACGAGCTGTGTTCGATAACCGTCAGATGACGCTCCCGGATAAAAAACAAACTGCCTTGGTGGTAGGAAGAGACGAGGTCGTGTCACTTACTCGAGTGTGCAGGCGGTGTAACTGCACTACAAGCCACCAGCGTGTAACAAATTGCCGACACATTAAACTTTACTCGACTAGAAGTGTAACGCCAGTAGCTTAACTCTGCAGGCGTGTCCTCTGAAAGAAACATTCAAATGTAAATAGCGTGAAAAATTAATAGAGTATTTTTATTCGGTGCATGCAAAAGCCCGTTTGCTGGAAATCTCGACTAAGTTGATTCTCGTAAATTCACTCCCCCCCCCCGATTATTAGCAGATCCATGTGTTGCTTATAAATTATCAGAAGGAACTCGTTTGTGCTTATTCCAAGCAAATCTGCAATGCATGCAGATGTCAAATCAAGGCCACAAGCCCCCCCCCCCCCTTCGGAGGCATCACTGGATTACAAGCACATAAATATATTATTTTACTTATTCACTTAGTTACACACTTCTTATCATTCCCCTTGAAAAGGAAAAATAAGCCGTAAAAATTTAGTTATTTCCCAGGGGCAAACATTATCACGAACCTTTACGCTGCGTCGCATTCCCCACCTTTCTTCCCGAAACCCCGACCACCACCTTTCCTTTCACGGCTTTATCCTTTGACAAACACGCCGCACCCTCTAATCCAAACCAACAACAAGATCCTCCTGCTTTTATAAATCATCCAACACTCGCTGCTTATCTGCTCATCCCACTCACGTTCATTGCATGTGCAACCCACATTTTCGAGCATCTCTTCGTCGTAACCGAACGGCTGTTCTCTCTGTGTGTGTGTACAGTGTAACACAAATCTTGAAGAAATGTTGGTCTTGCACTCATGTCTATTTTTCACTCCAGGCGGGTGTTAGTTTGGGTCATTTCGCTCAGTTTTTATTTTATTATTATTACACGCTTTTATTTAACTCACTCTGTCTGTTGTCGTATCCTCAAATCTTGTAACTCAATTTTACCCACTTCCCAATGCGGTATCGACTGCAAACTTGGTATACGTATGTCATACTGGTGACAATACTATATTCTATCATTAAAAAATAAAATATATATTTTTAAACGATCTTTTTTATATGTTATGTTTCGGCTTGGGTCTAATTGTCCACGCTCAACAGACATTGGCTGTAAATCACCACGGCCCCTTATGTTATGGCAAGCCTCGGGGCCACTTCCTGGAGTCGTGGAGTTCTACCATTACTCGTACGGTACATTTCATTAAAGCGTGCTTTTTAAGTATTTTTTTATATTTTCATCATTATTAATTCCCACTGCGCTGTCGACAATACGCCACGCGATAACGAATCCCATTGGCAAATCTCGCAGAGTAAGTGCCACCTTGTGCTTGTGTCCAAGGTTGAGCAAAATAAATGTTTACAGAACTTATGTTTTTTTATAAATCCATTAAGTGGCATTTTTTTCTTTTACGCAGTATGGGAGCGTACATTTCCCTCCCGCTCTACGGAAAGATCGGTGCTGTTGTTGCATGGCAGCCAAAAATATGTATTGCAATTAAAAAAAATAGAATTTTGCCAAATTTAAGTGGGAAAAAACACGCTTTAATCTGAGAGTCAATTGTGCAGTTATTGGCGGTCAGATTGAGGCCAAAAAAATTACTATATTCGTAAAGAGCCCGGTTTAATCACAGGTGGCTGATACCTGGAATTGGACCCAGGCTCACAATCCAGTCCTGCATATATAAATATTAAAAAAATAAACAAACCTAGTTAGGAATGCATCTAGTGAATTACGAACGCTCATTTGTATTATGCGTATTAAATCTGTAACTGTTTAAGTGTAATAAAATGTGGTGTGTATATTTTTTGTTCTTTCTCCATTGCTCTACATTACCCTCTAGTAACATTACAAGCTAACGAACAAGGAGTGCCTGTCCGGCACGATGTAACATCTGCACCTAATTACAGGCCCCAATTTCAATTAAGCTCTCGGAACAGCATTGGCCCCCAACGATGTGATCAACAAACCGAAGCTAAAGGCTTCCGATGGGGCGCCCGCTGATTTGTGGCGCCTTTCGCACGCCGCGCTCTTCATTGTGAGCCACGTTGCTCAGGTCAAATTGGAGGGCTCATTAAGCCGCACAGAAGAACGATGCCATTGGGGTTACGTTGGCATCGCGCGGTTGCCGGGAAAGTGTTTTTATAAGTTTTGGGAAAGTAAAAAAAAACGCGCTATTAATGAGCATGTGCGCAGAGACTCACTCGCTACTTGAATTTCCAAGCCCTTTTTTAAAATGTACACTTTGCTTGTGAACCATATAATTAAACTCATATATAAATGAGATTTCAAAATAAGCCCATTTTTGTGTGCAAATTAGTCTCTACAAAAACACAATTAGCCAAACATGCCAATGCAGAAACCACCCTAACAAGTCTTGAGAATTGGTGAGGACTGGTTTGGGAAACTGTCAAGCTGGGTCAATAAAAAGAGTACCACTTTGTGAAAATTCGACAGTAGTGATGCTAACTGCCCCCATCACTGGGTAACGTGGAATTTCCACCTTTGGTTTAGACTTGCCAAGAAAGATGAGTGCCATCCTATGGATCGTTTGAGCAGGGAGACATTTCTTTTTTACTTTTTGAATATACAAGACGTTTTCTCCATCTCTTAAGGTCAACATCACTGCCTGCTCCAATTCTCTGGCAGCGTTTCGAATATTCACCGTGAGGCTACTCCTGAGACCTGTCCGCTGGCTCGCTCGCCAACCTCGACGTGAACGCAGAATGAACATCGCTGATCAACTCCACGGCGTACGAAAGGAGTACAACCCATTTCATAGTTACTATACTTCATACCGTATTTACTGTAAATACAACAGCAAGCTTGGCAAATCGTCCCCTGCTGCACAAATGAATAATATCCGAATCGTATTAAGTGTGTCGTGTTGATAATTATAATCCCGGATGTGCAATGGGGTAAAATTGCCCTCAATGTGCTTCTGGGGATGATGGTACGTCCAGATTACAAGCGAATTAAGATATTTGGATGGATCATTGGTATTAAATGGTGTTATTGCTCAAGAACATTTCTCTAGAATGAGTTTTCCACAACCATCGTTCAAAGCTCTTTTAACAGCACTGGTTTCTCAGCCTAACACACAAAGGCAAAGATGTCCACTTAACCAAATAGACTGCCGAGACAAGTACTGATGGAAAGCGATTACTAAGAACGTCTTTAGAGATTAGGGGCCAATACGAGTGGCACCATACCCAGCCACTTGCATCATCCCAATGCTGCCACTGACACAGCAGGCACTCAATTTTGGCTGAGCCAACCTGCAGGATGCCTATGCCAAGCTGGGATTCAAATTGGCCACCCTTGTTTTTGTACACCATGGCCAGTGCCATTAAGGCCGGTACATCGCATTGTGGCGGGGGGGGGGGTGGCCAGAATAATGGTGCTGATGTTTACAAACTGCACCAGATACTCGGTTAGGGCTGAGCTCACCTATGTGGAGGCGAAGGGTCGGTGGAGGTAATCACCACTGATGTGAACCGTGGCCGGGATTCGAACCGCGGGGTTGCCTGGTTCGTATTGCAGCACGCTAACCATTGCACTGCCACTCCAAAGACAAAGACCCCCCATATAGCCTCAACAGACTGTTGGGGCAAGTGCTGTTTGCGAGGACCTATGAAGGCCGGCACACTAGGGGGTGGGTGGCCAACATCACGCCCGACTGCCTTTGCCTCCCAAGTGGCGACGTTTACACACCGCACCAGATATTAAATTGAGGCTGAGTCGACCTGGGGGGGGGGGAGGCCCTGCAGGACCCGTTCAGATAATCGTCACTGGTGTTGGCCGTGAGCGGGAATCGAACTCGGGTTGCCGGGTTCGTATCGCAACAACGCAAACCACTGCACCCCCGCCCGTACCCAAGCACGCACACCAACAGCAAAAGTTGGGGGGGAATTCACGAAAAAAAGTTGAAAAAACTGTGGCTTGCTCAGTGAATGACAAGTCTACATGCCGCACACCCACCCAAGGCCTCACGTCTAATCCCAGTCGAGAGCCACGAGCACCCCCCCCTCCTCAACTTCAGCAGTGGCCCCGAAGCTCTCCAGCCATGGGTGGGTAGAGAGAACCGGCCCGCGCGTTTAGCCGCGCGAGCCAAAAAAACAACAGACCCGTCCTGGAATTGACAGCCGCGAATTAAATTTTTTTATTTTGCTGTAACTTCCACCCCTCCCCCCCAACCTCCCCAAAACGTCTTTCTTCGGCAGGCAAAGCTGCGAATTGCCGCCGGCACGTGAAAGGAAAAGAACGCGACAAACTTTCTGCCCGCTCGTGCAAATAAACCCGCTCTGCGCAATAAACGCGCACAAGTGGACGCTGTAAAGCAACCCCTTTAACACGAGGGGCATTTGCACCGTCGCCTCAAGAGGGGGTCGTTGATGTTGACCTGTGCGTGAACGCAACTTTTACAAAGCTCTGCAGGAGTTCACAAAGCACAAACTCGCGGAATTGCGTGAGCATTTGAACGACATTCTAATGAGACGAGTCAATTGCCACTGATTAAAAGCTCGACGACGATAATGCCAACTAACTACATTCGCATCGCAAAATGTATTTGCAATGGAATATTCGAGTCATGCGAGGCATCTCGACGTTAATAATAGCGACGTTACATCAACGATATCATCAATGCAGCAACGTCAGTCAACGTGAATAAGTGAAGCAAATCCAATCCCACTTTGCTACGCGGCGGCTTTTCAAGGCACCCCCGATCCGAACTACGTGCGGCGCGAAAGAAGTCCCAGCACGCGTTCGTGCGAACGAAACACGAGACGGCCTGGGGAACGAAAGGCTGCCGACAAGCGGCCCCGAAAGCCTTCCAAACGCGGCGAGAAACAATAGCGGCGGGAACAGGGCAATCGTGTCCGCAGTGTGATGACAACCGCGGCGACAACTTAAACGCACCTTCGAAGTCAGAGAGGATGCCCTCCAGGTGATCGTTGATGGAGAGTTTGTCGCTCATGGCTGACATTCTCCCCGGCCGGCCCCACCACCCCCCCTTTCCCTTGCCGTGAGTTTCGCCCAAGCGCTTCTTCTGCAGACGGAGAGGGCAAGCAATCCAAGATCTCTCTCACTCTCCTCTCTCTCTCCTCTCTTCGCGCGAGCCCGCGAATTTGAGTCCACGCGTTGCGGCCACCTCCCCCACGTTCCGCCTCCCCCCCTCCTTGGGTTCGGCTTTTAAAAAAAAAATCGCCCCCTCCAAAAAAGCCACCCTGGTCCCAGTGGCCGCCGGCAAGTCCGAAACAACAAAAAGTTTCGGGCGAGAAGAGTCAAGCGGTCTTCTCTTTGCCCACGAACTTTGCAGGAGCGCCTGATTCGTTTTTGTTTTCGACCTTTTCGTGTCTATCTCATGCCGATTTGACGACGCAAACTTTCCTTGTACAAAGACTCTGCGAGCAGCTGCCCAGTAACACAACCGCAACCCAGAATGAAACCTTTAACAAAAAAAAATTCCCAACAGAACAGAGAGAGAGAAGGGGTGGGGGGGCGGGAAATAGTGCCAGAGTAGGAAGGCACACGCACCGCACGCTCGCACAAGGGGCAGCTGCACCCTGCGTGTTGGCCGCTGTGCTTCTTCTGCGGGACGCGGTACTGAGACACCCGAGACAGTACTTGAGGACGGGGGGGGGGTTGTAGCTGTGAGAGACACCCACTGGAAGGGGGTGGAGAGAAGTATGCAAAAAAAAACTTGAGAACTCCAGGACCACCCCCTCGTAGCCCCCGCTCCATCTCTCCTTCCTCCTCCAGCGCCAATTCCCTTCCCCTCCCCGCAACGCTCCAACCCCACAACACAGGCGCACAGCACTAAGCTTCTTCCCCTGTGCCTATCACTCCTCCCCTTCCCATGTGTGTGTCTCTCCCTCCCTCCCTCCCCCTCCTCCTCCTCCTCTCAGCCTCCCAACAAACTATCCAAAAAACAGAAATAAATAACTAAATATACAAACACATCTGTGCTCACCACGTGTGAGCGCGCGCACGAGATAATATACACACGCACGCAACTGAACGAGCACAATTGTGCATTTGTATCGATGCATTTGAGAACGTACTGATGTATTTTTCACTGACACACATGTTTAGCGTTAATTCGAATGGAGCATTTCGGGGCCAGTGTTGTTAGTGAGCACCTATTAAGGCCAACTAATGTGACACACTGCACCGAGTACTCATTTTAGGCTGAGTTCACCTAGATGAGATCCAAAACAGGTTCAGATGCTGCCTGTCAACGATGTTCAATGTCATCATTTGTATTCCAGGCACCCATGCACCAACTTCCATACCAAATATTTTTTGCAGATTGTAGGCTCACAAAGACAAAGATCCCCTATATAACCTGTTCAGACCATTGGGGCAAGTGTTGCTCGCAAGCACCTATGACAGCTGCCAAGTAACAATGAGGGGGTGTTGTGGACAGCATCACTCCTGGCCAGCTTTGTCTCCCCAGTGCTGATGTTCCACACCATTCCAGGTAGTCATTTCAGGCTGAGTCGACCTAGGGGAGGTCCCACGAACAGTTACAATTTTCGTCAGTGGTGTGCATATGTAGCCAGATATCGAACACGTGCTGCTGATATTCATAGCACGGCCCTGAAACCACTACACAACAGAAACAAATATCTCCCCTATACCCTACATAGGCGTTTGGGGCAAGTATTTTCAGCGAGCACTTACAAAGACAAAGCTCCCCCGTATAGCCTTCACATACTGTTGGGCCAAGTGCTGTTAGCGAGCACCTATGAAGGCCGCTACGGCGCACGAGGGGGTGGGTGGCTCGTACCACCGCCCCAGTAGCGATGTTTACACCACTGCACCAGATATTCAATTGAGGCTGAGTCGACCTAGGGGAGACCCAAGGACCGGTTCAGATAATCATCACTGGTGTTGGTGGCCGTGGGAGATAATCGAACTCGGGTAGCCAGGTTCGCAGCGCAGCGCGCTATAACCGCGACGCCACAGCTCCCCAACAAGCACCTACAAACACACACACACTTTGCGCCTCCCTTCGCAGCACCAAAGCGTAATTAAAACACAAGCTGAGCTCAAATTCCTGTGGAGCGCACGGGGGTGTGTGTGTGTGGGGGGGGGGGTAAACGTGTGATATTTTGTTTCCCCCCCCCTCTCACTCTCTTTCTACCCCACGTTGCCTTCACCACGTGGTGGCCGTTGAAGCCCTCGCGAGCACGCGCAACTGGCTTCCAGAGAGATTAGCGCGCCCGAAGTGAGGGCGGCCTTCAAGGAGCAGTGGGCGATGGAGGAGGCCGTGTGCTCGGTGGCAGATGACGGGGAGCTCTGCATGCTGATATGAGCTACCCGTCGGAGGCCATCGGACTGCGAGAAGGGCTGCGTGCAGAGCGAGAGAGAGAGCGAGAGAGTGAGCGAGAGGTGGGGGTTTACATAAAGCAAAGTTTAAAAATGTAAAAAAAATGACGAAATGATGAACGAAGCAAAGTGCAGAATACACCGAGCATCTTCTTGTTTCCACTGATCGTAAAGAAAGAGAGAGAGAGATGCCACATTGTTTCAGCACCCAAATCCGGCCAAAGGGAAGGAAAAAAAGAAACCACGCGCGGGCCCCCCCCCCCCAAAAAAAAGAAACCACACACACTCGACAAGTCATGCGGGTGTCATGGCGTGACAGCGTCAGACACGCAGCCACCACCGCCGAGAAGCGTGCTGGAAGAGCCATAAGCCGCCAACGACCGCATGTTGCCATCCCGTTCCTTGCTGGAATAAAAAAAAATCGAATCACGCGGTTGTGTTGGAATTAAGGCTCCACCGGCAGTTTTTTTTTTATAAAGAAAAAAATTCTCCATAATCCTCAAGCGATTCTGCACGCGATCGTGGTTTTTGCGATTGTCGAGCTTGATGGGCAGGACGCAGGGCTGCGAGTCACAAATGGCACTTGAAATTATTCTCAAGATTGCCTGCACACATTGCAGCAGCATACACAAGCAAAGGGTACACTGCAGTGCACACTGACTGCGGTTCTATATCCCATTTCAAAGGTTTAGGCGCAGCCCTGCAATGTTTTTCTCACACCACTGCTGGTGGAAGGACTTCCACTTCGAGGAAATTCCATCGAGCACTCACCTCTAGATTGCAATTGACCTTAATCGGCGTCTTCACTCCGGTCATCCTCAAACCGGCTTTTGGCTGCCCATCGAACAAAGGCTGTCACTGCATCGCGCGCTTTCAGATGCGCTTCTGTGGCCGTCTGGAACGCTCTGCATTCCGATATTAGAAATCCACTGGAGCTATGCACTTTTAAATCTGGATTGAAAATTAATTTCTTAAGAGCATTTTTTTCGTGTTTAGTTTGTTGTCTTTCCCTCCGATTAACACGGTTGGCTACATACGGTGCTAAAAAAATTCAACATACATATGTAATGCGAGCAAGGACAGAGTGGTTGCCGGCCTCCGCGCCGCTCACACGCGCCGGAGTAGTGAGAGCGTGTGGGAGGGGCCACTGCTCACCTCGCTGCAATGGGAGCGGGGTGAACGGGGGGGCGGGGCGAAGGCAGAGGCAGGATGGAAGGTGGAGTTGGGTCACGTGGGAGAGGGGGATATAAGGGGAGAGCCGGAAGGAGAAGAGAGGAGAGAGAGTGAACCACGGAGGGATCCACGCAGGAGGGTGGAAGGAGCCGTGGCGCCATTGCCACGTGGTCGGGAAGTGATAGGCGCCCACGGAAAGGCCGCGTGCGTGGGGTGCGGCCATAGAGGGGAGCGTGCGGGATCGCACGGACGGAGAGAGAGAGACAGGGGAGCGTGTGCGGAGTACCCGAAGGGCGGTGTGGCCGGGCCGGGTGAGGGAGAGCACACGGAAGGGAGCCAGGTAACGGCGTGGCGAGAGCCACAGGAGAGCGTGCGCGGGGCGCACGGACGCATGGAAGGCGAGGCCGGAGCGAGGACCAGCGGGTGGGTGGAAGAACCCAATAAAGGACACGGAGAACGACGAAGTGTGAAAGAGTCCTTTATTACACATACATCTCGGGAAAACTGCTTTTTTATATATATAAAAAAAAATCATCATTGAGACTCAAAACTCTGTCATTGAACAGATCTCTGAGAGATGATGACAGCTTGCGAATACCTCCACCCAGGAGTGGATCGATCACAGTTTAACTTGTGCCACGGTTTACATTTGTAAATAAACTCCAAACATGCAATGGGGCAGCATTGGTTTGGAGGGCCGGATCCTGCTGATGAGACTATGAAAGAGGTCAAAAGATGGTCCACTTAAACAAACGCTCCTGGAATGATTTGGACCGGAAGGCATATTGGACTATGGGTTAGAATTTGACTCATATTCTTAGGTTTTTTCGGTAAAGTCACGGAGGTAAAAAATTATAATGTGTTGCCTCCGAAACGTCGTGATTTTTATTTAATTTTTTTTATTTTACTTTTATTAATTTTAATTTTTCACCTACGTGACTTTACCGAAAAAACCTAAGAATATGAATCCTTGCAGTCACGAAAGCTTCAAATCTAGAATTAGAATTTGACTATTTCAGACGTGAAACAGGTGCAATGCCTGGTTTTTACATTGTCATTGCCCACAGTCCTCCCCAAGGCAGTGAGTTATGTTATGATTTTGTCAAATGAAAAAGTGGATTGTGCTTGGTGAGTGATGATGATCTTTTCCGTACCACTTGGTAGGTTATGAAAAAATGTTCATATAAATAAAGAAAATTATTGTATTGAAAAAATGTGTTTTTACTCAAATAAATGCACGGCCTTAACCAAAACTAGGTATGAACACTTACCTCACGATCAGAAGGTTGGAAGTTCAAATCCTAGACTATAAGTACCACTTTTGTGGGCCAAACAACAGCAACTCAATACTCATGTGGAGAAAAAGAAGAACGAGTTCATGTGTGTTTTATTTAGTTTAGGCTGAGTTGACCTATGTGAGGTTCAAGATTAATTCAAATATTCATCGCCGATATCAGCCGTGAGCAGAAATCTAACTCAGCTCTCCGGGCTCGGAGCAGAGTGTGCCAACCACTACACTGCCACTCCCCGCTTCCCACCGTATTACACACCATCACACACAAACAACAATCGCCGTTTGTCACTAAGTGGCGGTGACATCAGCATGGCGCTTGTGCCATACTAGGTGCACTTTGAAGCCACGTAAAGTCAGAATCAGAATCTTTATTCATCCTGGATAAATCCGATGAGCTATGAAGCTCTTTTTCACAGATGTCTGGTAGGCCTGCTGGCAGGCCTGCTGTCGAAGGCCCACTGGCAGGTCACGGAAAATACCTGGGTACCATGGGCTGACTGACTGAGATGACTGGCAGATGCACCAACTGTGCTCCCCACTGTGCCGACTTTCTGCGCTTTAGTCGCCAGCGCTTTGCTCGCTGTTGTGAGCGTCGCTCCTCCGCCCTCCGTTGTTGCTGGAAGAGCGACTGCCTCCAACTGCCCAGTTGCGTTCTTCACGAACCTCCTCCACGCACGCACTCACACACACGCACACACTAACACACTAAAAATGTAGCCTATCGGCAGTTCACCTGCCCCACGCCGAAACGCACCACGGCGGTGCTCATGAAGGAATTCTTCGGCAGCGGGGAGGAGTGTTCGTAACGAGACACCGGACACAAAGAAAACTCCCCCTCCAACTGCAAGGGGAACCACACCACACTCCGACTCACCTTCCACATCCCTCAACCACCCACTCACACAACCACCCACTCACACAACCACCCACTCACACAACCACCCACTCACACAACCACCCACTAGCAACAGCAACAACCGCCATTCGCTACTAAGTGGCGGTGATGTCACCACGACGCTTTTGCCAGGCTATGTGCACGTTGAGGCCACGTGAAGTGTCGAAAGCCCGCTGTCAGGAGATCACGGGGCAGGCACAGGTGCCACGAGTCGACTGACTGAGATCACTGGCTGATGCGCCACCTGTGCCCCCTACTGTGCCAACTTACTGTGCTTTAGCCACTCGGCGCTCCGCTCGTTGTTGTGAGCATCGCTCCTCCCCCCTCTGTTGTTGTTGGAGGGCGACTGCCTCCAACTGCCCAGTAGCGTCCTTCACGAGCCTCCTCCACAGAGGTCGATCTTCACACCGCTGATACCAGTCATCGGCAAGTCTACTCAGCTCCACATCCCCCTGTGTACCACATCACTCCATCTCCTCTCTAGCCCATGCCGCCCCCTTTTAGCCCCCTCGATCCGGCTGAACAATAGCTATTTAGGCACGGTGGATGGGCATGCGGGCTACATGGCCGAGCCAACACAGCCTTGCTTGCCGGAGGAGCTCACCAATGGGACTTTGTCCAGATCTTTCAAGGAAATGTGAGCTCCTCACACAATCCAACCTGGTTAAACCCAGGATGGATCGTAGGCAGGCCAACCTAAATGTTTCTAACCAGCAAAGATGTTCCATTAAGGGGGGTCCACGTTTCGCAAGCATAGAGAAGGGAGGGAATAACCGTGGCTGAGAAGACCTGAAGCTTCGTGCGGAGCGACAGACCAGGTAGCTTTCGCACAGCGTTATGCAACCAATTAAAAGATAATGCCACTCGACTGATTCGGAGTGAGACCTCTGCTGTCAAACCGGAGCCGGTCATGAGCACACTGCCCAGGTATGGGAAACTCTCCACTCTCTCCACAACTGCCCTATCACCAATTGGGAGTTGTGGGGATGGAGTGTCCGATGGTACAAAATACCCAGGCAGGTGCTTAGTTTTGGTGGGGCTGATAATAAGTACCTACCTCTTAGTGGCAAGCTGCAGGTTCAGCAGCAGCGCTACCAACTCCTCCTCTGAGTGAGCAGCAATCACCAGATCATTGGCATACATAACATGGTTGAGCAATAGGGAGCCATCCCTTAACCGCACCCGGACATCGATCAGCCGCCCATTGTATCTGTACCAGATGGAAATTCCTCTGGTAAAGCTATTGAAGGCTTCACGAACTACGTAGTCGAAATAGATGTAAAATAATGTGGGACCCAGAGGACATCCCTGTCGCACCCCAAAGTGAACAGGGAATGGCTCTGACTCCCGGCCACGTAGTTTTACCTGAGCCCGCTCACCATCATGGAGGTCCTTAATGATTGTGAGCAGCGGGTCAGGGACTCCGAAAGCACGAAGAACAACCATAGCCGAGGCCTACTGAGGGTATCATAGGCCTTGACCAGGTCAATAAAGCAGAGATGTAGGTCTTGTTGGAATTCCTCTGCTGTAGCAGACGGACAGAAAATATGGCATCTGTGCAGGACCACCCTTTCCTGAAACCACATTGGGGCTCCACAAGCCTCTCCTCAGCGTGCCTGGCAAGGCGATGTTCAATAATCCTTGCCAGGACCTTTCCCGGCACACTGAGGAGTGAGATGCCCCTGTAGTTGTTACAGTCTGTGTGGTCCCCTTCTTAAAATAAGGGGAAGTGGGGGATGGGGACCACCAGGGCATCCTTCCAATCTTGGGGAACCCGTCCAGTGGTCCAGATTGTTGTTATAATGTCATGTAGGGCAGTTTGTGCACAAACGTCACCCTCCCTCAGCATATTACTTGGGAGAACATCTCTGCCTGGTGTCTTTCCTTGTCTCAGGCTCTGGATCGCCTTCAGTACTTCCTCAACAGATGGCACCCCAGCCAGCCACCCACAGAGGGTGACTTCTTCCTCCAATATTTGAGGCACCGCAGCCTCAGCAGGGTCATCCCCACTTTGTCTCATGATGTTTTCCAGGCTGAGGGATTTCCCCTCCCTCAAGACCTCATAAAAATCAGGGGAAGTGGGGGACGACGCCAACCCCAACCGCAAGCGATTATAAAATTCTCGCTTGAAACTTTCATCAGCTAGCTGAGACCATGCCACTATGAGTTTGAATGGGGTCCTGGGTGTACACCCACCACCGGAGTGAAAGAATGTCATGCGCATCTTACAGATGAATAGTGGATGGTCAGTGGGCAGATCAGCTCCACAGTAGGTCCTGGTGGCAAAGACATGGACCCACATCCACTGTTCCATCACTATGTAGTCCAGCAGATGTTCTTGCTTGGACCCGGCATGCATTCATGATGTTGTGTGGATGTGCCAATGCCGGAACAGCGAATTGGTAATTACAAGCCCATGGGCTGCATAAATATATAGCAGCCTCCTACTGTTGTTATTGAGCTAATCTGGCCCATGTCTTCCAATCACTCCAGACCAGGCGCTAGCATCATGACCAACTCAGGCATTAAAGTCACCCAACAAGATGACTCTATCCCGAGGGGCCACTTTAGCCAGCACCTGTGACAGGAGGTCATAGAAGGCATCTGACTCATCGGCCTTGCCTGCATCCCTCCACGGATGTTCGTCTTCGGTGGGGGCATAAGTAACCACGACCACCCCTCCTCGCCCTTGGTTGATGGGAAGGCGAGCCCAAAGTAACCTGGGGCTTACAGCTTCCCACACCTCACCGCCACACTCTCACACCCCCTTCATTATTTTGATCAGATGAAGAGCCACTCCCTGTTGTTTGGCTGTTTCCTGCCCCGAGTAGAGCCGGTCCACCGGATCTCCTGAATACCACGGAGATCCAGGCGGTACCAGTCCAGCTCCCGACATAGGAGTGGCAGCCTCTCCTCCGCAGTGAGCGTTCGAACAATTCACGTGGCCATCCGTAATGGAGCAGCCCCGAGGGTAAGGATTCAGTCTCCTGACTTCACCAAATGGGGTTTGGCCAGGAGACGTCATAGACGCTTATCCCCCCCGGGGGCCTCCAGCACAAGCTTAATAAAAAAAATACTCGTAGTTTAGTGGTAGTTAATTGAAGGTGGAGAGGTTACCAGCCCCTCGCACCCGTCCAGAGCCCCCATTTGGCTGCTGTGGTGGTTACAAACGCCATGAAAGGAAGGGCCAATCTAAATTGGCCCTCCTGCCACGGCACTGCCCACCACAGCGTTGCCGTCTGGCACCACGAGGAGGTAGGGGGTTGTTTTTGCCGGACATCCCACTAACACAACCACCCACTCACCCCCTCCACCCACTTACACAACCACCCACTGACCCCTCCACCCACTCACCGCTCCACCCACTCACCCAACCACCTACTCGCACAACCACCCACACTCCTCCACCCACTCTCTCTTATCTAACTCCGCCCCTCCCGACTCACCCCTTGTCATTATGCATTCAACCGTGTTTGCGTTTTTTCTCCACACTTTCCCCAACGTCTACACGTCCTCGAAGATGGAGTCCCGACCAAGCTAAGTCCCATGGTCTGGGTGGTTCTTTTGTCCAGACGAGGTGGACATTTTTTTGGACTCCATCCGTGGAGTCTCATTAAGAATAATTCGGGATCTTTCGAGCAGAGGTGGGACAAGTAACCCTCGTCATCCCTCCTCCTCCTCCTGCCAGCTCTCCGATGAATTGTAAAGACTCAGGGCCACGTTCAATTAAGATATCACCACGAGATATCTTAGCCAGAGTGTATTCTCCAATGATGAGGGCGTTTTGATAACGTGGCTAGGTGGTGTTAGTGTACGATTTTTTGTTTACATTTTGCCACTAAATAGCAGACATAAATATGTCATCAAACACGGTAGTGCCTTGCACAAATACACATGATAAGAGGAGTAAGCTCTTATTCGGTTTTTTTTGTCCAGCGAGGATGTAAAATAAAGTTAAATGTATCGAATATTGAAGGTGCAAATACGGTGACAGCTTATGTGAACTGTGGCAACATTTACAAATGAGTAAAAAATAAAATGTTTTTGAGGAAAATTTTAATTGCCTCGTGTTTGAATCTAGCTTAGAAAGCATGCCAAACCCCAAAAATTGCAACGTTAAGGTCTTCTGTGCAAAAAAATTTGAGGACCAAATGGACACGGATTTTCGTGAATAAAAAAATTACCAATTAAACAGTTCCCACGATAATTCATAGGGCCACTGATATTTGCTTTAATTCCCGACGCCCCTGTCACTCAAAGTCAAATATCTGAACACGAGTAAACATTGATGGCCGGAGTCGAAGCATCGACTGGCCAGCTCACGTCCTGATATCCGCCGTGAAATGCACGCACGGTATCTTTTAAGAGCCGTTGGTCGTGTGTCACGGACTGTTAACAGCAGACACGCTAGAGTGACGTTAACGAGTACTAATAAAAAAAAAGCTTTTTCAAATAATTTTCTTAAAATACTTTTTTCTGCATCCCGCGCATCGCATCCAGAATGATTTCAATTTAAACTCGGCACGATGCAAACAATTTGTGTAATCACATGCTGGAACAGGCACGGGGACATATTTTAACTCTATTCCGGCTTTGGTAGGTTAACCCAGCCGTGCTTTTATTTTTCTAACAGCCGCGTGCAAATCGGCGATTTTATGCGTCGTCATTAAAGCCGTTCGCCAAACGCCTTTAACACTGTCCAATCGCATCGCAGCTCGGTGCAAGACACCCGTTCCCCTCACACACGCTGGCGCACGAGACCAGATGGCAAATGTTGGACTCGGTTTGTTCCGCTGAGGAGCAACAACAGAGGCCTCATCCTTTTTTTTTGTTCCGCCACCCGGCGTGCAGGGTGTGCCAAGGCCACTCGACCTCCCAAACCGATTGTTTTTTTGTGGGTCGTCAAATGTGCGCAAACTGTTATTCCGCGAGCGCGTCACTTGTCTGTGTGCCCAAGATCAGAGAGCCACCCACACGGTGTGGAAACATATCTGTGTAAATATCCGTGTGTTTTTGGATTCCCCCCCGCGCCCCACTGCCCCCTCCCTCCCACCTTTTAAAAAAACTGCACATCACATCATGAATACGATGGGAAAATTCCACAATATAGAATCATCAAGTCAATGTCAAATTGTCTCTCCGCGCGCAAACAAGCTTGGGGAGACACCCTGGCCATGAGAAATTCCACATTCACATGGACAGGTGCCGTCGAGACGTGGAATGACCATAGTTGACTTGACGTGAAGTGGTACCCATTTTAATAACCCAAGAGTGATGATGGACTAAATTGGCCCCCAAGTAAGTTTGTGCCTTTAACCACAGCGCCACCCAGCTGAATCAATAAAATACTTTTTTTGAAGCCTCATTCGAAAGAAAATGTAATGCCGATGCAGCAATTCCTGCACTCACACCGTCTGCCATGCCAGCCCCACCTCCCCTCACCGATCCAAATTTTGTGCCATCTCCTCCTGTCTCTTACAATGTATTTAAATTAAAGTTCTGCTTAAACATTTTTTTGTAATAAACCCACCTAAAAGCAAATGGCAAACCGACAATAATCTTACAATCCATTAAAAAATAAATAGATAAACATGTATTAAAATAATTGGGTTTTCACTTGCATATTGCGCAATGTGTACATTATCCTCACCACAAAATGCTTTGTTGCAGAGCCGCTTTATAAAACATTCACATCGTTAAATGCGCTCAAGATGCGTTGCCGCGTCTCATTTGGCGCGATGTCCAACATCTGTCCCCACGTGCAGGGAGAGCGCTGCCGGGAAACGTCGGACACCGCGCCGAACAGCACGCGAGACAACCCGAGTCTCATCAAGAGAGCTTTCGTTTGCCACAATCCCCGACAACGCGCACGGTATCACCGGGAGGGGGAGGATGGGGCGGGGAGGAACGGGGGGACGTCTTCATTTTGTCAGCACCGCCCGAGGCGACCGCGCAGCAGCAGCAGCAGCGCGAACGCGGCGAGAGTTGGCAGCCCGGTGGCAAGACACCCCAGTGGGAAGACACCCCCCCCCCAGTGAGTGCTGGAGGTGTCCGATTTGTCACCTTCACTCTACGAGACTCTGGCGGAACCGTGGCGAACTTTGAGTGAAACAGCAGCAACAGCTGCTGCTGCTGGGACGTTAGATTAGAGAGCATTCCGACGGCAGCTTGGCAATATTGCCCCGGCTAATGGTTTGACCCTGGGGTCTCAAGCGGAGGTGTTGTTTAAAATCTCTCAGACAAGCGCATTTTTTTTTTCACCGAGAGAAGGGTTCGCATTTTTTTTTATAAGAATTTTTTTTATGAGAATTTGTGTTTGCCCTTTGTCAATCCACCGCTGCAAGGAGGCCCCCACATGCTGTGTAGGTCATAGAGGTTGTTCAATCATACTTCGCCTTGCTAGTCAGTGCGGATTTGTGAAGAGGAGGGACTGAATGAAAAGCTCAGGTTGTACTCGCCACTGATGATGGCCGTGCCCTAGAATGGGACCCGGCTCGCTGGGTTAAAAGCACTACAGCACTGATAAGCCCAGTCATAAATATTGCATCCTATCAATGTGAGTAAATGTTGACTCAAGGTCAAACATCAAGCAATGTAATTCTGAATGATTCTTTCGGTAAAGTCACGGAGAAAATTAAATCTAATGATGATAGAATATGACGTTTCGGTTGCAACACAAGCCACCATCATCAGGTAAGAATGAATGATAAAACTCAGAATAAGGGAACAGCATACGCAGACACACATGCAGAGAGAGAGACACACACACAAAGACACACCGAGCGAGACACACACCAAGAAAAGCCTGTTATTTGATTTTATTTTCTACGTGATTTTACCGAAAGAACCAAAGTCACAAAAGCTTCGAATCTAGAATGTCATTCTTAAGCAAGTGTTGATTACCCCGAGCCAAAAGTAAAATTATTGGTTTGTTTGGAAAGAACTGTTCGCTCTTTTGGACAAGTACCGTTGACTTCAGTACTGATTTTCCTGTCACTGGAGAGTTGATAGGCTGAGTGAAGTTTGGAGGTGCATCTGATACTGGTAGGAACCACCTGGTTCCACCAGCCCACAGGGGATTATTGTGTCCGTCCGTCCGTCGTCCATCCAAAAATGGGAGGGGTGGGGCTGGGTGGAGAGGGGCTGGGTGGGGAGGGGCTGGGTGGGGAGGGCGGGGCTAGGTGGGGGGTGGGAGGGGTGGGGCTGGGTGGGGAGGGGCTGGTCACCCCCGCGGTGCCCTTATAAAACTCAACGTTTAACCTACTCACGCCGGCTTGTGCCCGCCCTCACAGTCGGCCATATTTGCGGAATACACCACGCCGCCGTTGACCCAAGCAACCCAACGTTCCTACCAGCTCCCTCCGCAGGAATGTGTTCCAGTAGGTGTGTGTGTGCGCGTGTGTGACCAGATATACAAGAACATAATGGGGAGCGGTAGTGTAGCAGAAAGCGCACGCTGCGCTACGAACCCAGCGACCCGAGTTCACTTCCCGCTCACGGCCAACACCAGCGACGATTATCTGAACCGGTCCTGGGCATCCTCCAATAGGTCGACTCAGCCTCAAATGAGTACCGGGTGTGTGGTGTGTCAACATCACCACCGGGGAGACAAAGGTGGTCGGGCGTGGTGTTGACCACCTACTCCCTCGTGTGCCATGCTGGCCTTCATAGGCGCTCGCTAACAGCACTTGCCCCAACAGTTTGTTGATGCTATACGGGCGATCTTTGTCTTTATGACCAGATCTGTATAACTTTACTGGCAGCAGGCACACGTTTGAGATGCATCTCACTGCATGGAGCGTTTTATAATCTGGCGAAGGTGGTCCTTTAAAGTGCTAGATTTCGATGGCAGGTTCTTTAATATGATCATAACAAAGACACTGGGATGAGTCTCAATCGCAAGGAGTGTAAAGAGACACTTTGGCATCCACAGACGGCGGTGGACGCTGTGAGCGATATCACTTTCTCGGCACTAATAAGGAAAGCATGCATGTCTTGCAGAGACGGTGATGGAAATGTTCCAGTTGAACCGAATAAAAAAAATTGCCCTCTGTAAACCCCATTAGCTGCCCATTACCCAGCGCGAAAGACACCGACATTGCGTACCTGACGTAATGTCATCGTAAATTGACGCTCTTTTAGAATGAGTACATTTTTTTCCGTGCCAAAAGAGTTTAAGCGGCAGTAAGAGGAGATGCTGGATCCTTCACAATGGTCTCCACAGCGCCAGTGAGCACGTGCAAGACGACAAATGCAAATGTGTTGATGAGGGAAAACAGCGCGGTGATTCATCTTCTTGGTTCTTTCGGTAAAGTCACGTGGAAGGGAAATAATAAAATAATAATAATAAGAATAAAACATAATAAAATAATATTTTATTAAATTTATTTAAGAAAATAATAACAATAACACATCATAAAATAATATTTTATTAAAATTATTTTATTATGTTTTCTTTTTATTCTTTTATTATAAAATAATGTTTTATTAAAATTATTTTATTATGTTTTCTTTTTATTATTTTATTATAAAATAATATTTTATTAAAATGATTTTATTATGTTATATTTTTATTATTTTATTATTTCCCTTCTACGTGACTTTACCGAAAGAACCAAGAAGATGAATCCCTGCAGTCACGAAAGCTTTAAATCGAAATTCAGCGCGGTGATGTTCACGTCGTTCGGAGGGCTAACGATGTCTCCTTAGGCTCCGGGTGTCATGTCACTATAATTAAGCCATCTTCTAAGAGATGAATAGCGTTAGCAACATGTAAGGTTGTGAGGTCCAAAACTGGGAAAAATCGTGGGAAGATAAGAAAATCACACAAAACCACAACAGGTTAGAACTCCACATAAATATAAATGGTCTTGAGTGGTGCATTGTTATTAACCTATTATCATTACAAAACTCTGCAGTAGTGTGCGATTGTGGTCATCCAGATCAGACCGTACAACGTATAACGACACCATGGCTCGATCCACACAAACACGAGGGAGACATCGCAGCGATACACAACTCCTGACGCAGTTGTTTGGCTTGACCACGTCAATGTGAAATTGCAGTCGTTGCTCTGACATCTACATCAGCCATACGAAAGAAGGGGATTACCATTATAAAATAATTGACCAAAGAATGGGACTTTTAATGCCCCCAAGAAGACTTACAGGCGTCCTGGGACAGCTCCTTCAAATGAGAGGGCAATCCTGAGAAAACAGGAACAGCTGGCAATCCTCGGAATATCCGAAAAAGCATTATTTTATCGTATATAAAGCAATGCACACACTAATCAGGCATTTGGATTGTGTGTTCAGCAATTTAACTTTAGTGCAGCTAAATCTATTCATTGCTTTACTATTACTGGTAGGAACCTCCTGGCTACACCAGCCCACAGGGGATTATTGTGTCCGTCCGTCGTGCATCCAAAAATGGAAGGGGTGGAGCTGGGTGGAGAGGGGAGAGTGGGGAGGGGCTGGTTGGGGAGGGTGGGGAGAATGGGGCTGGGTGGGCGGTGGGAGGGGTGGGGCTGGGTGGGGAGGGGCTGGTCACCCCGTGGTGCCCTTATAAAACTCAACGTTTAACCTACTCACGCCGGCTTGTGCCCGCCCTCACAGTCGGGCATATTTGCGGAATACACCACGCCGCCGTTGACCCTGGCCATTGACCGAGCAACCCAACGTTCCTACCAGCTCCCTCCGCAGGAATGTGTTTCCAATGTATTTCTGCAAATGACGCCTCTGGCTCATGGCCCCGAACTAAACTATACACAACTCCAAGCTCATTAGAGTGGCGAGACAGTCGTTTCAGTTTGATATGCACTTGCGTATATCTATATACCCGCATTATCCATCGAACTATTCATTGCGTTAACAATAATAATAATAAAAAAAATGATTATCACGTTCACGATACATGCATCAAACCGACCGTGTGATGATTTCATAATTTTAAAATTGTATGCTAATGCTACATTGAATATAATTAAGGAATCAAAACTCTACACACGAGTTGAAGAAAATTATAAAACAATACGTAAAATCAGGCGGTAAAAATAATAATTGATTCTTGAATCGAATCGCAAACCACGATTCGTGACGATTTATTGCATCGTTAAGGAGGTGACTCAGTGCATGCCCAACACACACACGCAACATACATACATACAAACCACCCAACTCTGTACTTCATACAAAGATCCCCCTTTCAGTCTGTACAAAACTTGAGTCATGACACCATCAGCAAGTGTCAAGGCCAGTATGATGGCACATGATGGGGTGGTTGCATCGGTAGCACGTAGGGTGGCGAGACTTTGGAATTCCCTCCCATCATCTATTTTCCAAAGTTAGTATGACCTTTCACAACTCAAGAAATGTATTACTCTCATCTGTTCTAACGTTTGCAGTGCGGTTTGTTGCTATGCGCTTGATATGTTGGGCTTTCGGGGCTGTTGTTACCTACCTCGCCTGGTATACAGGAGGTCGTCGTGTTCGATTCCAACCCTGATGCCTGCTGTATATTTAGAGTGTGCATGTTCTCTCTGTAGTCGGGTGGATTTCGCTCCTGGATCCTTCCATTTTTCCCTGCACATGTGTGAACATGTGTAGAGTATTTAGCTGCTACACATTTCCCCAGGATAAACCCCTTGATTGGGCTATCATTCGTGGCGTGTTCGCTTCTGATAAAAAAGCGCTATAGCTCAGTGGGTCTTACCTGGTAGTTCAAGTTCAATTATTAGGTATAGCCATGTGAGCCATTCGGCTCTTGAATCGGGTGCAACCGCAATAAACAAAAAATAAAAACATGAACAAGAAAACATCTTAAAGTGACTATGTGACTGTGTGCAAACAGAAAATCCAAGAAAAGACAGCAAAATATTGCAGAAAAGGCACCGTACACCAACGCTGTGTGCAAAAATCCCAGTGGGATGCAAGTCAAACAACAACAACCACAAGACAACTTAGATTAAGGCCATCAGTCTAACTCCGTACTACAAAAAACAAACATTGCCAAACCAAAAAACTTTTCGAAATCACCAAAATAAAGCCATAAAAGCAATGTAGCGGTGATTATAGGAACTGTGACCCAAATTTCACAACAAACGACATAAACAACATGTACCACCAAACACTGTAGCCATAGCTGGCTGCATGAGTCACTCCACTACAGCAGGAGCATCAGTCGGAGTATAAAAACACTTTCAATGTACCTTTAAGATCAGCCAACAAAATAAAATAAAATATGGTTTAGTTTAGAAATGCTTGGCCACCTTTGTCTCTCCAGTTATGAGGTTCACACACTATAACTACTGGCTTCACACCGAGTAGATCTAGAGGGAGCCCGATGTGAGTGCCACCTGACAGCGCAGCCAGCCTCCACATCCCCGTGCGCTCTTAATTACTGCGTGCAATACAACTGGAATGTTCGGAAAGACCCTGTAATAATCTATATATAATGACCTCCATTGTGTTTCCGATACAGACAATGGGGCTGTGGTACAGCTGGGGCCCTTTGTGCTTTCACGCAAGGTAATCGTGAGAGAGGAGCGCACCGGGTAGGATTACATGTGCAATGCATATGGGATAAGTCATTAATACCGATAATGAAAATTCCATTTTTTGCGGGTGGGGGGGGCGTCTCTGTTATAAATGACATCATCATCCCTCCGCATATCTGAGCCAAGCAAAGATTCCCCCCCCCCCCCCCAGACTGTGCAACTCGAGTGAATGACAACTTTCCAAAAAATGTGGCAAGGAATAAATGCCATTTGTGATGATTTATAGCACTTGGTTAAACCCATTGCGGGACGAATGCTTAAAAAAACAACACTGTTGGCAGACAGGATGCTTTGTTTGACCATACTTCACTGCGCTGATTAGTGCCGGTTTATGAAGGGGGATGATCGGCCACGGGGTTCATGAATGCTCACCACTCCATCGCTGACTCCCACTTCCAGGAATAAGCTAATACTGTACACCATGAAGTCATATTTAACGGAACACATAAAATGCCTGATGTTCTTTCAACGTCTAAATGTGTCTGCATTTCAAGATGCTGTACAAATCAAGGGGGCATTGATATCTATGTGATTTGAATAGATTTAAGGATGCATAGAAATAAGTAAAATAAAAACAATTTCACTTATGATGCAATACATGAAAAGTATTAAGAGGAAGAGCTTGAACCTGCACTACGTAGTACTTAGTGCTTGAGTTTGCACGGGGTAGTGAGGCAAACCGTTAGCAGGACAAATGTAGAAATAAAACCGATAGGACTCTGAACAAAAACCTAATTAACTTAGGCTAGATTTTTTAAATTATATATTTCAGTTAAAAAAAAATTGGTTTAGAGGGAATGGCAGGTGACTCGCAATCAGAAGGTTGCAAGTAAAAATCCTGGTTGGAGTTTTATTCATACCATCACCTCCCAAGGATCAATAAACGAGTACCATTTTGTGAGGAAGTCAACAGTGGTAGCTCTATATGTATACACACACGCCCGCCACAGCAATGTGGAATTTCCTCCACTGGCTCAAGGCTGTAAATGGGATGGATATGAGCTCTGCCCCAATTGTCATTTTAGCGGGAGATCACTTTTGACTTTTTGACTATAACAAATTGGCATGGCCACTAAATGGCACCAATCGTGTCTTGTACACATGGACATACATTTGCGGTATGTAATTGTATTACACACATTTGCAATTGTGCAGTGTTTGAGTATTCCCTCATCCCTCGAGTGCATGTACTGTATTTTCGTCACATACTTCAATATTTCTCCACGTAAATGTAAAAATATACATAAAATAAGTCAAATACAGCACTGAGGACTCTCTTGAAAACAATATTGAGAATCATTGAGACTTTCATTGGAAGATTAGGAGTCAAACTAAACAATAAAGATTACGTGATTATATTTTCCAGTTATTGGCAGCGGCTTGATCTTGCTAAGATTGAAGTTGGAAGTCGCATTTCTACAGCAGTTAATTGAGGGCCCAAATCCCCCACAATGCACCCCTGCTGTACTGAGTACTGCTGCTGCTGCCACATTTACTGTGCCGTGACCCAGCTGTGACCCGGTAAGAGACCCTGAATGGCACACTAATTGGGGCGCCCTGCAGTGGCACAAACAGATCAAAGAGTGAGAGCTTGAAACGAGCACAGATGATAAGGCACAACTACCGAATGGGACAATACCATGGATATGCTGTTCCTTGGTTACTGCCAATCCGAGGAAAACATAACAATGGGCAGCAGATAAATTGTTACAAGTCACTTATAAGCGACGACGTGTGATAGGACCAAGACTGCTACGAAGTCACGGTAGCGAGATGTTAACTACCTCGCCTGGTATACAGGAGGTCGTGGGTTCAATCCTGAACCTGATGCCGTATATTTGTAGTTTGCATGCTCTCCCCATGGTCACGTGGATGTTTGTCCGGGTCCTCCTGGTTTCTTCTCTCCATATTAAGAGATATGCGTTTCGAGAATTTGGCTGCTATAAATGTCCACATGATAAGCCACAAATGACGAAATGTCCCGTGGATATCTACGGGCTATCTGCCCATGGATCGTGATGATGATGAAGCCACTTCGTTGAGCTATCGCTTGTGGCCAGGTCGCTTCTGAAAATGATCAACATAGCTCAGGGAGCCTTACCTACTAAAAAGAATAGTTCAGTTGAGTTAGTTTAGTATGCGCAAAAACTCATGTTACCCGTGGTGTTAACCATATTTGTGGATGCTATTATCCACGAGGTTTTCCGTGATTTTACACCACTATTTAATATAACGTTTCAACGGAGTACCTTTAACATCCCACAGTTTTGAAGTTATTTATTCTTACACAGTATATACCTGAGTGCCAGATGGAATTAATTCTGAAGGCCTCATCATCAGTGATGACCTAGAACGTGCACAATTTAGAGCCACTGCATTGACAAGATTTGAAGTTCTCGTGACTGCAGAGATCCATACTCTTTGGTTCTTTCGGTAAAGTCACGTGGGTATAAAATTTCATTTAGTTTATTTTATACCTACGTGACTTCACCGAAAGAACCAAAGAGCCACCGTATTGACTGTTGAGAAAAGTAAGTGGGCTCGTGAAGAACACGTTCACAAGAAGGGATTACGACTGGTGGTCAAGACACACCATGGAGTGGCAGTGTGAGGAGTGGGGAGAGGTAGTGTAGTGGTTAGCGTGCTGCACTATTTATGTATATTGGATTTCTTTCGCAACTTAACGTCGCCAACCGTGCTAATCGAAGGGGTGATCCAAGTTCAATTCCTGCTCATGGCCAACATCAGTGACCATTATCTGAACCAGGCCTGGGCCTCCCTTAGGTCAACTCAGCCTCAAATGAGTACCCGGTGCTATTTGTAAACATTGCCACTCAGAAAACAAAGGTGGCCGGTGCATGGTGCTGGCCACTCACCCCTCGTGTACTGTGCCGGCCTTCATAGGTGCTCACTAACAGCATTTGCCCTACAGATCTGTTTAAGGCTATATGGGAGATATTTTTTTCGTCTTTCGCGCAGGAGATCGAAGGCTTGGTGGAGTTATTCTGAAGGCCTATTTGAATTCACATTCCTGAATCAGGGTCACATCAGCCCATCATCCATCTAAGGGCAACAAATTAAGTACCACTTTGTAGGGAGTCAGCATTGATTTACCCCTGAATAAACCAGCCACCACCAGAGAAATGTTGGATTTCTTCCACTGTCCTATTTGATTGCCATCTCGGCATTTGTTTGGTCGGGGAGACATTGCCTTGTGTTTGACCCACGATAGATGCAGTTCTCATGAGAAGCGAAAAAGCAATAACAAAACTTTGAGCAGCGATGCAGATCAAATGGAGCACACGTACGACCACAGCAGACACGAAGGCACTTTAGTGATGCAGCACACATGTGGCAAATACAACTCCTCGTGTTGGGAGCTGCCAAATGCTTTTTCATGTGTCTCCTACAATTCACATTTTATTTGGGACATGGATATTTAACTGTAAGGCGCCCGGCCTAAAACGGTCCAGAATCAATTGGGTGTCAATTTTATTCCTGCGCAGTCAACTTTATATCCCAGCCTACTGTCTGAATGAAAGCCTTGCCAATGGAGCCGAATAGATACACACAATTAAACGCATTGATTGCTTACAATACTTTATCAATTACTATTCTTTTTAAGGTAGTTAGTTACGGGGTTTTTTGCATCTAATAAATTAAATCGGAAACCATTTTATAATGGCAGAAGCAGGCTTCGGGCCTTCACAACACGAGAGACAGAAGCACATCTCTAACCTTTCCAATGGAGAGTTCAATGTGTTTTCACTGATAAATACACACCTGTCAACCCCTTATCAGTGCCCCTACCTTATTACAGACAAATTCAGACCTCATTGGTCACCCCGTGCCCTTATACATCTCAACGTTCATCCTACAAAGTCCCATCACAAGGGAGAAACACAAACAAATAGACAAAAACATTTTGCCCGTATTGAAAAGGCTGTCTGCCGTATGGACCGGAAAACTAAATTTCCTGTACAAGAATACGGTTAAACCGTATGGGTTGACAGGCATGGAAATATCAATACAACACCAATATCTGGGATCTCAATGTAGGGGCAAAAACTCCCCCCACCCCTCCAGCACACCCCACCATTGACTGGAAACTGATTAGCACGGTTGGCTACGTACGGCGCGAAAGAAGTTCAACATACATAATACATACTAAACAGGACTCGATAGATGAATCAATCATTTCAATAGCCGACAGCTGCAGCTCTGCTTGCCAACGTATTTGCGATTTGACCTCTTCATTGGCCACCAGTCCTAACCGGCAGCTGTCACCGGACAAGCATTGTGAGTTTGCGAGTGCCGGCAGCAGCCCACAGGCCCCAAACCCGAATTTCATCTTCGTGACAAAAAAATAAATCCCACACAGTAGGAGACAAACATTTTAGACGATTGGCCTTCTCTAGATGGGTGTTTTATTTTATGTTGGCCCACTATATATAAATTATTAGCCTTCCGATGTTATTCACCTGCTTACAGAGCAGCGTTAATGGTGAAAGTGGTGTTACTTGTGCCTGTGTATGGGCAGTGAACAACTGTACATTCGCGGAGTTGCACGTTCACGGGCGGCTTTCACTACCACAGTGGTGAGAAGGAATCTAGAGCAGCGTTCTGCACCCCCACACACACACCCCCCAAACCACTCCTACTCCCCTGACAAATCATGGGAAGCCAGTGGTGACCTTGAACTTTGACCTTAAGACCTGAAAAAGTCAATCTTACCATCAGCAACTGTGACCTGGTCCGCTCGTGAAAGCTTCGTCAACATTGGCCGAAAGGCTTGCGGGGGTGTTGCGGGTACAGGCGGACAGACAGACAGACAGCCATTGACGATTACACATACCGTATCCCTCCCAACCCGTCACGTTTGGCGGAGAAAGGAATGAAAGGCATTTATGGTAGAAAGTACGGTTTTTTTCTCTCTCTCTTCTTCTGAGATACAACAATGAGTCAAATGTCAAGTGACCGTGCGGACAGCAGGTGCGGTAGGCAGACTGAGTCACCATCGAACAAAAAACAGATGCGGAGAGAGAGAGAAAAAACCACAGCGTACAGAGAGACAGCATCAAGCGAGAGCCGGCGTGTAGGAAGAAGTAAAAAGGCGAAATCACCGCGTGTAAAAGTCTGCCAACTCGCCGAGACAGGAAAGGGACTGGCGGGACCGATGTGTTTTAGTGCTCCAGTGTCTCCCCAAATCTCCATCCCTGCTACACGAGGCCTCAAGTTAATTGATTCAAGGCCCTCGCCCTCCAGCCACCCCGACAAGGCGCCACAGCCTCCGTGTGTCAGTGACCAAGCCCTGGGCTGTCCCCCCCCGACTTGAGACGTTAGTTTGGCCGTTATTGAATCAGATTCATTTCTGGACCGTGGACATTCGTTAACCATCTCTGCAAAAAATCTGGGCTCGCACGCAAAAAAACACACGGGGCATGAATTGTGCAACGTGTAAACATCGTCATGCAGACACATTTCACCTCATGATGGGTGAGACGTTTTAAGGACAAATAAAACTAGGCACTTCTGCCGTTTGAAAACATAATTAATTCAGTCGTGAATAGCTCCTCAGTCATTTTCTCTGCTGTTTGATGAAGGCTGTGTCCACGCTGTGTCCGCTTTTGGGGGTTGTGTCACCATGAAACAATAACTCAGTGGTGAACGGGCTTATTACATTATAACGTTCCAGTAAAAATGTATTCCTATTCAACAGAGTGGTAAATATGCCACATTTATATTCTGAGGTCCAATCTACCCATCGAGCAACCAAAAAGTGGTACTCATTTTACTGACCTCGAAGGGATGATAGGTTCGGTTGACCCCTGACTGGGATTTGAACTTGTGACCTTCCCATTAAGTCAAGTGCGCCAACCCCATCACCACCTGATTTGTTTGTTGTTGAAGGTTATAGTGAATAGAGGTAAAAATATAATCCCATAACATCACACGAAGTCAATTACATCATTAGTCAATGAATGTAAAGATACATTTATTTCAGTAGGATAGATGAGTCTGGCAAGATGTGAAACTCACTTGACCTCCACTCGCATTTACGGTGAATGACTGATGATGACCCAATCCCTTACTCAACCCAGACTGAAATTCCCGCAGCCCATTATTCGCAATGCATAAATGCATCAGAGCTGAAATCAAAAATTGTAAGGACATGCACAGATGCTCTGCTGAAGACGTTTAAACAAACTGAGCAGCATGTTCAGGGAACCGAACCGGTAATCAAGACGAAGTCGTATGGCTGAAGTAAATTTACTGTTTTTCTTGGTACCAACACTTTGGCAGACACCCAAAAATTGTGACCTTGAAATTCTCCTCCGCACTCTCACAGCAACTCTGCAACACGGAATTACCCATTGCGCATGGAATGGAGTTGTATTTTTTTGTTTTTTTTGCAGCAAGCATATTGTTTCTTTGACATTTTCCGAGAAATCAAAAACACAAATTCCCATATCCCCTTTCCTCCAAGTGTAGCACATTTTAAACTATTTTTTGAGAGAACCCTGCCACGGTTGGGACTTCTTTTTTTAAGAGAAAGCCGTTTGCGGGTAAGGGAGAGGGTGGCAACAACGCATTCTACAATTAATATTTTAAAACAAAAAGGTAAAGGTGCAGACCTGACACTGCTTACTCATGCCACTGCTGGCGGAAGGGCCTCCGCCAGACGACGCTCCGGGGAGCCCCTTCGAGAGGCGACATACCGTGGATTCAAGGCAGATCCGGCAGTGAGCTCCAACACAAAGTTTTCCGGCCAGGAAACCCTGAGTGAACGCGTCTGACGACCAGCTCAGCAACGGCCACTAGATGCATCATCGTATTTGTCCCCTAATGAATTCGTGAAATCGCCTGCTCATGTCACCTGAAATAGCAAAATCCGGAAGCGGAAATCACTGCCCACCTGCACTGGTGGTGTAGCGTGGTTGGCATAGACCAGGGGGGGGGGGGGGTCGGCAAACAAAACAACAAGAAGAACCATTTCGATTTAAAGCTTTCGTGACTGCAGGGATTCATCTTCTTGGTTCTTTCGGTAAAGTCACGTAGAAGGGAAGTAATAAAAAAATTATTGAGAATTATTTTATTATGTTTTATTTTTATTATTTATTATTCTCACTAATTATTTTATTATGTTTTATTTTTATTATTGTATTACTTCCCTTCTACGTGACTTTACCGAAAGAACCAAGAAGAAGAAGAACCATTGTTTTCGAATTCGGTAAAAAAAAACTCCATGTTTTCAAGAACCACAATGCACTGCGGTGAATGCGAGACGGTGGTGGTCCTTCATAAATGTCGCCACGACGCAGCTCCTTCTGCTTCGGAGCCACAGGTTGCCGACCCCTGGCGAGGACCAAGGGTGTCCCAAACTCCAGTCCCCACGAACCCCTATCACGAAGACGTCTTTCCCATTCAAATGTTGTGCAGCACAAACTAAATCGTCCCGCGCTGCACGTGACCGATAATTGCTAAACACGTTCCGCGCTAAGCAATTGACGCAGTCTGCGTTAATAGAGAGGCGATTCAAATTAAGATTGAGATCTCGGTGTGTGTGTGTACAAGGATGCCACGTATGCGTGTACAAGTGGAACACGTGATGCAGTCACGTTAATTTCTTAGCACGCCACGTGGGACGTGTTTCACAATCATCTAGGCGCGTGAAGCATGGAACAAGTTCATTTATATTTGAATGTACTGTATGTATGTTGAACTTTTTTCGCACCGTACATAACGAATCATGCTGATCGGAGGTGCGGGGGAAAAACAACAAATTAAACACACAAAAACAGTTCTAAAGAAATTAGTTAAAAATCTAGATGTAAAAGCGCATAGCTCCAGTGGCTTTCTAATATCGGAAGGAAGAGCATTCCAGACAGCCGCAGTTGCGCATCTGTTAGTTTGTTATCCTTCCCCCGCACCTATGTACGTTGCGAAATAAGGGCAACATGCATAAAAAGTGCGCTGTGCAGTGAATGGGAGGAGTAAATTGGTAAACGCGGGGTGGGTTGCAAGGACTAGAATTTGGGAAATGCTGGGTTATAGGCCCCATTCCAAGGAATGAAATGAGTCCCCCCTGTTCAATATTTCACGTGTTTCTATCCCAGAACCTCGGCCCCTATGATCTGTGGAACCGAGTGTAGTTCCATCGCATGGGTTCTTGATAGCTACGCCACTGCAAATACAGACTTGATTCTTTTATTGCCTTGATGGCTCATCGGATTCTGATTCTGATTTTTAACCTAGGTCCCCATTGAAAAAAATAAACGGGATGTCTCAATAGGTTTTCACTTTATAAAAGAGTTTTTTTGGGTAAGATCGCAGAAATATATAAATGTGTCGTTAAACACATCACCACCCGACACAGCCAACTAGTAAGGATTGTCACGTAAACAGAACGTGGCCAATTCGTCACTAGTACAGCACACCGGTGTGTTGGAGAGCCAACTTGTTTGAAGAAAAGCAAATGCACGGTTGTTAAACAAATACAAAAAAAATCCCATAACGGTTCATTGCTGGGATGGGGTGAAGTGTGCAGGCGAGACACATTCCATGTTTCCATATAAATCAATCGGCAGGTGTGTTTCGTTTATCGCCCCGTGCTCTCTTGCAACACGGTCGGGAGACGCAAAACGGTGGATTGTGTTTCGGGTTGTGTAGAAACTTATTTTTTACTTTTTGTTATTTTACCACGTAGGGCCCACTGAGCTATTTAACTCTCTTTCAGAAGTGACCCGGCCACAAATGATATCTCGACGAAGTGGCTTATCCCGTGGACAATTCAAAGCAGCCAAATAATCCAAAACGCGTGTTTCTGAATGTGGACGGAAAAACCGGAGGACCCGGGAGAAAAATCCACGCAAACCACGGGAAGAACAGGCAAAGTCAAAATATACCGGCGTCATTGGACCCACGACCACCTGTATACCAGGCGAGGTAGTTAACATCTCGCCACCGCGAAATTTGACCGTCAGGGGTCCAGCGACTACCCCAGGTCGTCGTTGCCGGCTTCCTCAATCCAAGGCCGTAATTATAATCCCATCACATCCCGGCCCGCGGCAGAGGCGATGGGCGGAAAAAAACGCCCCCCCCCCCCCCAATATATTGCTATAAAAATGAATTGCTATGCTATGGAAATAAAAACAACAATTAGCTATATCTTGGCCACAATATCTGGACTTGTCTTCATATAAATCAAGCATAGATTTCTGTTTATATGATTGTGGTTATGGTTGTACTTTATTAATCCCTCATCTCTGCCATTACATACAATGAAACAAGAAAAGGTAAAAAATTAAAAACACAGCAATGTAAGTCCATCCTATGTGTTAGTGAATTCTTTTTTATTTTACACAGGAAATGGCAGGAAATGAGTTTTCAAATTTAGATTTTTTTTTTCTGGGTGGGGGGGACCCCACACCCCCTGGAAGATTTGGTCCCCCCCAATGTTAACTCCATGGCTCAATCCTCTCACGAGCTCATGAGAGAGCCGACGTTCAAGTCACATTTTCGCTTCGAGCGCAAGGCCGCCCCCGTTTCATCGTTACCGAGACTCCGTATTTGCGACCCAGAGAAGAGGGCTCTTGGGTTGGGGTCACGCCAGAGCCAGACACGCGAGGCACACAGGGGGGGGGGGGCGTGCACCCGTCTGTTTGTGTGTTCGATGCGGGTAGCAGGGAGGGGGGTTCACGGTTTGCGCTACGCCGCGCTACAAACGCGGCCACCCGAGTTCGATTCCCGCTCATGGCCAACACCGGTGACGATTATCTGAACCGGTCCTGGGCTTCCACTAGGTCGACTCAGCCTCAAATGAATACCTGATCCTCTTGGTTCTTTCGGTAAAGTCACGCAGAAGGGAAATAAAATAATAAAAATAAAACATAATAATTTTATTATGTAATAAAATAATAAAAATAAACCATAATACAATTATTATGTTCTATTTTTATTATTGTATTACTTCCCTTCTGCGTGACTTTACCGAAAGAACCAAGAGGATGAATCCCTGCAGTCACGAAAGCTTTAAATCGAAATGAATACCTGATGCTATGTATAAACATCGTCACAATGGAGGCAAAGGCGGCCGGGTGTGGTGTTGGCCACCCACCCCCTCGTGTGCTGCGCCGGCCTTCATGAAGTGCCCCAACAGTCTGTGAAAGGCGACACGCGGGGTTGGGGGGGGGTCTTTGTCTTTGTGTGTGCGTGACCGCTTTTCGACGACGACGACGACTCAGAGTAGCCGAGTTGACCCGCCTCGAAAACACTCAACGCAGATACAACCGAGGAAGGCAAGGGCGAAATGCCATCTGCATTCTTCATCAGAGAATTTCACCAAATCCCTCAACGAGGATTAGCTTCCATAGCACACCGAGGGCACGCGCGTACGGACAAGCAGCAGGCGATCCGAGGAGTTTCCGCACGCTCCCCTCTCGCTCGTACGGGAACCTTATTTTTTTATTTTTCACCTTCCACTTCGGTTTTATTTTTCTGGCAAGGGATGAACATCTCACTTTTGGCACGGTTCCTACTGGAGCTCCGCCCGCAGCTTCATCGCTGCTGTTGTCATTGTTGATGCTGCAAATGGTGAAGGGAGAGTTCTGTGTGTATGCATGTTGAACTTCTTTAGCACCGTACGCGCGCAATGCATCGAATGTCGTTGGTTGATGGCTATGCAAAAGCCGCTGCGAGGATGGTGTTTGCTCCTTGTGTGAAGTTGTCAAGTCCAATGCCATTGATGCCAGCTAACACGCCTTGGCCAAATCTCACAAATGTTACACATTCGCCACCTGACCCGAAGGTTCTGCTACTACAAAGATTCCCCGTCTAGCCTTAACAGACTGTAGGGGCAAGTGCTGTTAGCAAGCACGTATGAAGGCCGGCAAAGCACATGAGGGGGTGGGTGGCCAGCACCACGCCCAGTGGCAATGATTTTTACACACCGCACCAGGTACTGATTTGAGGCTGAGTCGACCTAGGAGAGGCCCAGGACCGATTCAGATAATCATCACTGGTGGTGGCCATATGCCGGAATCGAGTACTCATTTGTACTCATTTCAGGCTGAGTCGACCTAGGGGAGGCCCAGGACCGGTTCAGATAATCATCACTGGTGATGGCCATATGCCGGAATCGAGTACTCATTTGTACTCATTTCAGGCTGAGTCGACCTAGGGGAGGCCCAGGACCGGTTCAGATAATCATCACTGGTGGTGGCCATATGCCGGAATCGAGTACTCATTTGTACTCATTTGAGGCTGAGTCGACCTAGGGGAGGCCCAGGACCGGTTCAGATAATCATCACTGGTGGTGGCCATATGCCGGAATCGAACTCGGGTCGCAGGGTTCAGCGCGCTAACCGCTTCACTCCCCCTCCCCACACACACACACGAGCACACGTCAAAATGTTTTGGCCGCTTCATCCTAAAACTCCACACCATTCTTTAATTAAGTTTTGGGGGAGGGTTTTTTTCTGTCTTTATCCCCAATTGTGTCTCAATTGCGCCTAATCGCGTCATGTTGTCACGGGATGGAAATTTCCATTCGGAGCTCTCACAGAGAGCGGTGTAACAATCACCGCATGTTAAAGAGCAGCTTCCGGGAGCAGACGTCATAGGACTGCTTCTGAGAATGTTTTCGTTCGGCTCTCACGTGGCCCGGCTCGTGCTCGGAGCTGGAAATAGTCCAATTTGGTTAAACACCGAATGTCAAGTTATCGTTGTTTTCTTGAGCAGTTATATTCTTTTGGTTCTTTCGGTAAAGTCGCGTAGAATGAAAATAATACAATAAAAATAAGAAAAAAATATATAAAAAACAAAAAACTCATGACGGTTCGATCGCAACCACAAGCGGTCGTCATCTGGCGGAGAGAGAAAAAAAGTTGTGACCAAGTTCGGACCATCGATGGCAGTGCCAGCCTCAAATTTGACGCGCAGACTTTAGCGACCAATTTTATGATTAATCATTTATTTAATTTGTTTTGGGTGCGAGGGGGTGTTAGATCGCGTAAACAAAACATTGTATCTGTCAGAGAAACGTTGTAGCCACTTAAATGTCCGTGAGGTTTATGTTTCTCCAACTTCACAAACGTGGTGCTGCTGAAAAAAATTTTCCATCCCGTCACAACTTTTTAAATTGTCTCTGTAGGGTGGAGGAGGGTGCACGACACGCATTTGACTCACACAATCTGACTCAAAACATTAAATTATGAATCACCCATTGTTAAGTTTACTTTGCCAGACGTATATTTTAGTGCTTAAAATATCCTACGTCTTTAGAAAAAGCTGACATTCATCAATAACATGACCTTTAATGGAAAACGACATACTGGTGGACGTTTCGGGCATTGGCCCTTCTTCCTGGCACAGTGTGCACACCTGTGCGATTAAGAAGGGCCACTGTGTTATTGAGGAATGGCTTGAATGTTTTATTATTTGTGCTTATTGGACCACTGCCAACGCAGTGTCACGAAACAATGTGTTGATACTGTCATAGCAGTATGCCTGCAACTACGTCTCAAATTCCAATGCAAATCCCTTCGACCTCCGTGTGTGCGGCGTGATGTGTGGTTTGTGGGCAGAGGTGATGCAGACGTCCAGCGCATTGCGCTTCTGACCTGGTGACCTGAGTTCAACTTCTGGTCGTGGCCCTTGTGAGCGGCAAGTGATATATCCAACCCAATCGTGGGTCTTCTTTAAGTTTACTTTGGTGGTGTGTACCTAAAAATGTACTTTTTATTTTTTACCAGGTCAGGCCCACTGAGCTTTACAGCTTTTTTTCAGAAACGACCTGGCCGCAAATGATAGGTCAACGAAGCTGGCTTATCGCGTGGAAATTTATAGCAGCCAAACACTCTAAACGCACGTTGATTCTAAATGTGGAGGCGAAACAAAAACAGATTCGGATAAAAATCCACGCAACTACGGGGAGAACACGCAAACTCGGGGTCGGGATCGAACCCATGTACTCCTGCACACTAGGCGAGGGAGTTAACGTCTCCTAGCCACCGCGGCTCCGAAATCAACACTGGGAAGAAAAACGCAGCCGGGCGGTGGTGCTGGGCCATAGCACCCAGTCACGTGCCATGCCGTGCATAATCGGAGGCTTGCGAACAGCAATTTCCCTCCAGCGAGACGGTAAATGTGAGATCTTTCTTCGTTTGTGTGCAAGCTTCATTAAGCGTATACAGTAGTCCCGCGAGCGCTGAATGTGAAAAGCTGGCACTTGAACGGGCTGCGGCTAATTTTATTAAGTTTAATTTTAAAGCCGAAGCGTACGTCGGCCACTTAAAATAAAAATAGCCAGCACAGCATGCAAGGGCATCGCCTTGCACAACACAGGCGTGTCGTATGTTTCCCAAGATACAGTATGTGCACACACACACACAAACTATGCACAGGCTCAAGACGCCTATCCTGTAAGCACGCCACGTTGGGCCAGCATTGACATGTGGTTGAAACCGTTGTTACCAGTGGTACATGTGTACTGGTGGCAGTAGAGTAAGCAGGCCGCTGTTGTATCTGTAAAGAGTTTGAATGTAAGTGGTGGGCTTTCCCCAGGCACTCCGGTTTCCTCACACGTATATTAATAGAAAACAGCTCGAAGAATTGGCCAAACAGCACGAGTGAGATTCTCATGACGACTGCGTTGATTTTCTCGTGAGGTTTTACGTGGTAAATATGCCGGGTGGCCCATTTATTGTTCTCAGCTGGTGATGGGAACATTGTGAACGCGGTGGCTCCGTGGAGCGGGGGAGAAAGGTGGCGTGGTACGGATGGAGATTCAAGAATCTGCGCCTCACGCGAGCCACCCCGAAGGGAAAACGACATGGAGACTGCATCGCAAAATTCTGTGACACGGGCTCCATTGAGACCCTGGAGCAAAGGAGGTCACGGGCGTGCGAGGTGTCGCCCCCACGGATGGGCATGAGGGGCAACCACTGCTTTACAGAAATTCATGTCGACGATAGGTTCACTTGGCTTCGATTAAAGACTCAAATGAAAAGGAGATCACGGGCGTTCGAGGTATCGCCCCCACGGATGGCCATGAGAGGTATCACCACCGCCCTGTGGAATTCACGCCGACGGTAAGTTCACTCGGTTTACTTTATGTGGTAGACTTGCACTTGCACACTTTCCCCCGTGCCTCCACCCTTGTCTTGCCCATCACTTCGCCTTCCTTTCCCCTTCGCCATCCTTTCCCCTTATAACAAAAAAAACCGCGTGCTTCTGCAAGCAATCCCTAAGCAAGTTGGGGAAGGGAGGGGGGGCGGTGTGGGCGAGCTCATTTCTCCCCCCTCCTCCCCCCGACGACCCATGATGAGCGCCGCGTTTTAAGGTTCAGCCTAGGCCTCGGCAAGGTAAGGTAATTTACCCTTTTTACCGGGTAAAAGGGTAAAGGTAAAGGGTAAAGGTGTCGACATGCCAAGGGGTAAAGGTAAAGGGTAGGGTAAAAGGTATGCTCGTTGATTTTTACCTTTTACCTTACCTGCTAAAGGGTAAAAGGTAGTGTAGAGTGATTGTATTGTGGTAAGGTAAAAGGTAGGGCAAAGGTAGGCTCGTTGCTTTTAATCTTTGACCTTACCTGCTAAAGGGTAAAAGGTAGAGTAGAGTGATTGTACTGTGGTAAGGTAAAAGGTAGGGCAAAGGTAGGCTCGTTGCTTTTTATCTTTGACCTTACCTGCTAAAGGGTAAAAGGTAGGGTAGAGTGATTGTATTGTGGTAAG
>CM025641.2:5609980-5652194 GCA_014621495.2 Entosphenus tridentatus | reverse complement strand
CACACAGAGACCCACAGACCCCACCACACAGAGACACATATCCTCATAAAGACCCACAGGCTCACCACACAGAGACCCACATACTCACCACACAGAGACCCACATACTCACCACACAGAGACCCACAGACTCACCACACAGAGACCCACATACTCACCACACAGAGACCCACATACTCACCACACAGAGACCCACAGACTCACCACACCGAGACCCATAGAGATGTAACTCGCTGACCGCGTGCCCCTACTGGTTATCTGTGAAGAAGAGCTTCATAGCTCTTCAGATTCCTCCCCCGGGATTTAAAGATAATCAATGCAGCACGTGCTTTGGATGCCCTCCTTTATATTCGAAGACCCCATATGGGCTTCATCGTTTGCCGGCTGTTTACGAGACGAGCAAAATATAACAGCCGTCCGATGCCATTGCAATGGAATCATTTCGTCCCTCCTGGCAGATTCCGCGCTCGAATCTCAGAGGCGCATTCACGCGTGAGCAAAGTGACACACAGTATCTGGTCGTCCGTGTCAGCCCCGAACGCATCATCGCACGCGAAAATCTCCGCCGGCCATCTGTCCGGACTTTGATCAGCTGTGGCATGCAGAAGTTATTTGTTTTTTGTTGTTGTTGTTTTTAACGTAGTCGTCGTTTGTCATCATCATAATCGTCGTGATTTACAGAGTCAAATTGGGTGAAAACATTTTTAAAAAACATTGGAGTGAGGCGTGAGTTCAACAACGTGGAATTGTTTTTTTTAAATCCTTTATATTAAGTTCACTTGCTTGCTTGCGTGCTTGCTTGCTTGTGCGCTTACGACCGTGCAAATCTTTCGGTCGTGTTTTAACCCACTTCCCGTGATCCCATCGAGCTGACATTTTGCACACAGGCTCGTTGTGCGTGACAATTTATTTTCGTGAAAATGTTTTTCCAAAATTTAACACTTTTTAGGCAAATTTTGTTTTTATATTTAATTAGCAATTGCTTAATGGTGGTAGCCAATCATCTGACCCATAGGTGGCAGCCATCTCAAGCCAGAGGACGAGAGGACTCTAGCCGCCACGCATATAAAGGATTTATAGGGAAAAACGTTGTTTTTACGGGTTAACTTTTTCTTTGTTTGTCATTGGCGATGCTGCTGCTGCTGTTGCTGCGTTGTCAGTGGGGCACGAGCACAATATAACAAGACGGCTCAAACACATTTAGTCAATAACACTGCCCGAAAGAGGAAAACATCATAAGCGATGTTTTTCGGGCAATGGGTGTTTCTTTATCGCAGAAAGGGATGTTGCCCGAAAATGTAACCTGTCAAAATCGTTGGGTTCTTTTCGTTATCGGGGCAGTTATTTTTCGTGTGTATGTATGTATGTTGAACTTCTTTTGCACCGTTACGTAGCCAACCGTGCCAATCGGAGGTGCGGAAATGCGTCGAGGTTTTTTTTCGTGTTGTTCTTCTTCGTGTCACGCACGTGGCCTTGGGGAATAGACCTGCAGAAAGCTGCGAGCCACGTGGAGCGAAACGTCGGAAGTCGAGCCGAACAACGCTCGGCACATCGTGGGGGGGGGGGAGGCAGAAACCGCAAGATCGTTCCCTGCGTCGTAACATCGCCAAGGAAAGAAAAAAAAGCCACAGAAACACGGTGTGGCATATTGATGCAACCCGCAGCACTCAGAGGCACATTCCTAGAATGGGCCCCCTCGAGTGACTGTATCATCACGACAGCCCATAGACAAGGCAGCGTTCCAGCATGCTGGGTCCCGGGGCCGCAACAAAAAAATATCCCTGTTGATAGAAATTAGGAAAAATAATGTGCACAGGAGGGAAAAAAACAACCCCTCTACGTTTACTTATTTATTTCTCTAATTTCAAGTTGTCGGTTCCGATTTAGTGAATGGAACGCTCATGGTTAGCGCAAAATGCATTGTGAAAATATGATAATCATCACTGTCTTGATCATTCCACTGCTGGATGAAGAACTTCCGTAAAGTCCCCCCGTTGAAAGTGAACATTTTATCGGTCCAATGGGTTTCATCCGTGCCAATATAAACCAAAGCGATCCATGTGGTTGCCATCCGTCATGGTCCTACGATGCCATAATCCATCTCGTGTCTTGCACGTGAGCTGACCTCATCGCTCCGTCTAAGAAGTGCTCGTAGTGTTGGCTGTTATTAACCTTTACTGGAGACTTGCGCCCCTTTTGTTCTCAATCGTTAAACACGCATTTATAATTTTAATAAATACATGGATTTAATGAAACAAAATAGTTGTGCTCGCGTGCCCGTGCTCAATGTGTGTCATTCGTAAACGTGTCATTCATTCATAAAAAAAAAAAATTCTGGAATTGTCTCGCACGCCCAGAAAGGGCTTGTCGTGCCCCCAGAAGGTGCTTCCACCCCAGGTTACGAACCACCGCTCTAGTTTGTGCTCTCTGTTGTGTGTGTTTCTCTCTCTCTCTCTGTCTCTCGGCGTGATTCTCTGCACACACCGCTCCACGCTTCGTTGTGCCATTGCCTAGGCGAGAACACGTATTTCCTTGCACGACTCATCTTGTAAATCGCCTACTGTTACTTCCTGCAACAACAACAACATGTGTATTTTGTTTTGATTTAAAGCTTTCGTGACTGCAGGGATTCATATTCTTGGTTCTTTCGGTAAAGTCACGTAGAAGGGAAATAATAAAATAATAAACATTCTCACGACGTTTCGACTGCAACACAAGCAATCATCAGGTGTGATGATGATAATTTTTTTTGTTTTATATTTTTATTATTACATCATCAGGTGTGATGATGATTGCTTGTGTTGCAGTCGAAACGTCGTGAGAATTTTTATTGTTTTATATTTTTATTATTTTATTATTTCCCTTCTACGTGACTTTACCAAAAGAACCAAGAATATGTATTTTTGTCTTTGCCGTCCTTTCCACGCGAACGCTGTCGACGCTGA
Source organism: Entosphenus tridentatus (assembly GCA_014621495.2). NCBI lineage: Eukaryota > Metazoa > Chordata > Hyperoartia > Petromyzontiformes > Petromyzontidae > Entosphenus > Entosphenus tridentatus. The sequence continues at coordinate 5,649,250 of CM025641.2, read as the reverse complement.
AATGTAAGATCGTTCACTTCTTAACGACTGCATTTACTCAAAATCAATCCAGTGTCGCACGCATTGGCGCATCACACATTTTATATAATATTTAGGCATACTTGACTCCACAATTAGGCTTTATCCATACAGCACGACGAATGCATGCCATCTAAATAAACACGAGGAGCGTCATTCATTTTTACCAGGATAGCCTCAATGACTCTTCAAGATTCGTCTTCAGGAAGAATCCGGAATCGTAACGTGGGGTCAACTCCATTCGTGAGCGTTTGGCACGTGGTCGTAAACCGGAGAACGAGGATAAAATTAATCCGTAAAAACAAAGTTTTTCACTATAAATTCTTTATATGCGTGGCGGCTAGAGTCCTCTCGTCCTCTGCCTTGAGATGGCTGCCACCTATGGGTCAGATGATTGCATGCCAGCATTAAGCAATTGGTAATTAAATATAATATTTTTGTCCTAAAAAGTGTAAAATTTTGGAAAAAAATATTCACGAACATTAATTATCACGCACAACGAGTCTGTGTGGAAAATGTCAGCTCGATTGGATCACGGGAAGTGGGTTAAAAAACGACTGAAAATTTGCACGGTCGTAAGCAAGCAAGCAAGCGCGCAAGTGAACTTAATATAAAGGATTTAAAAATCGCGCATGTGGGGGATTAATGCTCAGAATCTAATTTTATTGAATTACAAAGGCAGAAGAGCTTATATTAGGGGGCGCAGCGTTGAGGGGCACATTTATGAATGGCAACATGATCACCGCATGACACCAAGATGCACAATTGTAAAAGGCAATGTGTCAGTGTACCTCTGAGTGGCTGTTTCTCTTTTTAAAAAAAGACCAACTCGGCTGAACGGGAAGCGTTTCACCACTTACGATGAGACGATCTGTATTCCCGAGTAAAGAGAGTGCGTCGTGATTACTATGATTATGCGAATTTCAATTCCCACTGCTGTGCACGAAATTTTGTTTACCAAGTCTTTTGTCGTGGTATCATTCCCCGTGAATATGTCTCTCTGTCCCCCCCCAACCCCCTCTAACCGCATGATGGCTATTACATTGGTAACCTCCAAACAAAGAGCATTCCAAGAGCTAGTAATACATTGCAGCTAAATATATCCATGAGCTTATCATCCCCCTAGAGGGGAATAACGTCAATACCATTTGGGAAATGTCAGCAGTGGTTGTTCTAGGCGGCGGCGATGAGCTCCTGCTATGGGAATGTGGAATTTCCACTATTGGCTTTGGGCCACCGATAAGCATGCGTTTGGTCAATTTGCTCATTTGAACAGGGAGGCCCTTTGACTTTTACTGGAGGCTATGGACTGGCAGGAGAATCTCAAATAGGATAAATAAAGCGCAACACCCCCATAATAACGTGGCACAATCGAGTTAATATCTTACACTTGCAGGAGCTATGCCACAGAGACCACTACCATCTTCAATGGGGTGGGGGGTGAAGACTAATCCAGGAGCCTAGCATATACAAAAGTGAAGTCGTATGAGATCAGAGGATTACAGCATTTCTATGGATATCTGTGGGTGTTAGAAGAAGCGTAAGGTGTGCTGGTGTCGAGCAAAAAAAAAATTCTGTCAGCGTTTGTATTGCATGGTGGGGTCTTTTTTTTACATTATTTCCGTCACCAGGTGGACGAGCTTAAAGACTCAACTTGCAGCCCCGAATCCGCGCGTGATGAGTGTCAGTGATGCTTGCATCATGAACCCCTTCATGTCCATCAGGAGCCACTGAAGCAGTGAATATCGTCCAAAATATTAAACACTTGGGGGTGAGGTGGGTGGAGGCGGGGGGGGGGAGAGAGAATGAAAAAGAATTCTGCTGCATATTTCGTAACTCACGCAGAACAAATGTCACACTGCCATCGGCCATATGTCAGATTAGGGGCCTGGACGACCAAACCGTGGTCAAGGCCAAGATAGATTTTTTTTTGTATTTGAGATATAAATCCTTTTTTCGCTTCCGTGACAACTAAGCACGCGATCCAACCACTACACTTTAATATATATAATAAATAAACACACAACAACAATAACAACAACACCCGCCGTGCACCGCTAACTGGAGGTAATGATACCACGGCCTTTGTGCCAGGCTAGGTGCACTTGGGCTGCATATGCCACACCTGGGTGTGTGTGTGCGCCTGCTTCCAGGGAGTGGTGCTGTGACTTATGACGATGATCTGAACCGGTCCTGGGCCTCCCCCTAGGTCGACTCAGCCTCAAATGAGTACCTGGTGCGGTGTGTAAACATCGCCACTCGGGAGACAAAGGCGGCCGGGCGTGGTGCTGGCCACCCACACCCCCCTCGTGTGTCGTGGGCATCTCTGTCTTCGTTTCCACGTCAGCACACCGACGGTCACTTAGACAACAATCAAGCCGTGCTTCTGTTGTGCATTCCGGCTTGGAGGCGTGGAAAGACGCTATCTTTATTTACGTTGACGCCGCGTCTCGCCGCGGCCCGCAAGCTTCGTCCCGTGCAGCATCAGTCACCTCCCCCCCCCCCGGGAAACCGCACTTTATTTATTTTTTTAGGACGGGGAAGGCACCCGACCCGAACGCCCGGGGCACCCCCCGCCCTCCGCGCGATTTGCGGTCAGCCCCCCCTTCTCCCCCCCCCCGTCCTCCCCCGTCCTATTTGAGTGGACTCCAACTCACCGGTCGCCCTCCCGACGGCTCGTACTCTTCAAGACGCGCGAGCCCTTTCACGCCACGAGATGCTCTCTGTTCCGACGTTCATTAGTGCGGTGGTGGTGGTGGGGGTGGAACAATGCGCTGATTTGTTGACCGCTTAGATTTGGAACATCGCAATAGCTCGCTGATCTCGTCAAGGAGCAGGAGTCGTCGCGCGAACTGCGGTCATCATCGCAGCGGTGGCTTTTGGCTGGCCATCGAACAGCGCGCTTTCAGATGCGCTTTTGCGGCCGTCTGGAACGTTCTTCCTACCGATGTTCGGAAGCCACTTGGAGCTATACACTTTTAAATCATCATCTGGATTGAAAACTCATTTCTTTAAAACGGAAAGAAGTTCAACATACGTACATACAAAATAGTAATAGTTTCGCTTACTTTGTGCGGGGTCGGTTTGTGCGATTTCTCGTATAAGCGGCTTACATTTCTACCAAAGAATTCGCTATATGCGGTTAGAATTCACTCGTGTGCGGGCTGAGCGATGCGGTCAGACGCGAGACAACATTGGGACAACTTTGTTTGGGTCGACTGTTCGCGCTACTCGGCAGGCACTTTTACTTTATGCGCCCCTATTTTTGAAACGCATCTAAGGCATGAAGCGAGGGAAACTTGTATAATTGTCATAATAACGTTGTTGGTCAAGTTATATGTCAACAACATCCATTGAGTTAGATATCAACAACATCAAGTCATTTGTAACCGAGCCGCACCCAACAAATTCTTCCTGTTGGAGAAAAAAAGTTAACAAAAATTTTACTTGTGGCATCTTTCAATTATCGTAGCCCATGAACGGGAAAAATAAGTCAATAGAAAAGTTGTCCTACGGGAAGACTGGCACCTACCTTAAAAATGTGGAATCACCACGACTCATTGAGCAGCCCTCGCGGAGATAAAGCATCGCCCAAGGGCTCATTAAAGCTGAGATTCACTTTGACGACGACACATCGGGAGACAATGGACAACCCTAATGAGTGCTGGGAGAGAGGGGATGGAGGAAACTCCGTTGAACTCACTATGTGGTCAGGAATGCATGGTGTGTTACAGGGGACACACCGCACCAAAAAAAATTTAACTTCGGAACTCTGCAACGAGCCCTGCCACCACCTAACTCTGCCACCCCGCGCTACTATCCTGGCTGATAAACAAAAAATCGCGCTAGCACGAGGGCATATCGGCGGGCGATGGGAATTCCACGGCGTCTCCAGTGCAAACTTAAACAGAGGTTCTGTCATGCACCGCTATCTTTTGCTCTCCATAAATCATCTTCGCCGAGTTGCGTTGCAACCATCCCGAGGCAGTAGAGTCCAGGAGCCTTGGTAACGGAATGTACACAAAGCCAGCCTCTTCCAGACGCCCATTTAACCCTCACTCGGCCCTTTGCGCGCGACATGAACTTATCAAGGCAAGACGTCGCGAATATATTTTGCGCCTACGGTGGCAAGATGGTAACTACCTCGCCTGGTATACAGGAGGTCGTGGGATCGATCCCGACCCTGACGCCCCCACTGTATATGCTCTCTCTCCCCGTGGTCACGTGGATTTTTCTCCGGGTCCTCCGGTTTTTCCCCTTTCACATTTAGAAACGTGCGTTTAGAGTATTTGGCTGTTTTACATTTCCACGTGATAAGCCACTTTCGTTGAGCTATCAGTTGTGATAGCCAGGTCGCTTCTGAAACAAAGCTGTTGATATCAGTGAGCCTTACCTGGTAAAAATAATCAAATATGTTAGTCACTGCTGAACAACCTCCTTAGGTTGCATCACCATTCCGCGTGAGTACAGGTTATGAAAAAAACTTCATTTGAGATATAACACCTGTGCCATAATGGCATTACAATTGAAACATAAATCATAACTGATGTCCATATGACTGTCGAGTGGGTAATGAAATGCCAGCAGTCGACACTTGCATCCACGAGAATAATACATTTCAGCTCTCTTTGTGAACCCACTGCTGAATGAGGGCCTCACCCCGCACCATGTCAGCCGTGGAGGTTGTTCGACCATACTTCACCACGCCAGTCAGGTGCGGGTTGATGAAGGAGTCGCCCAGGACCGGTTCACACATCACTCGCCACTGATGTTATCCGTGGCCGGGAATCGCGCTCAGGTCACCAGGCTCACATCTGCGTGCTACCCATTGCGATAAATATACTTCTAAAATCATTGAGCGTTTCGTTTCGATAATTACCTATAAAGCAAACGAATTATTCTATTGAATTAACATTGTTATTAATGCGAGCACTTTTGTAGAAAAAAAGACCCAACAGAACTTCGTGTAGTACCGTGTACATGGGACAACAAACGGCAGCTGAAAGTCTGTCTGTCGGCCTCAACCAGATGGCTTAGAGACTCACTTTTTTATTTTTTCAATAAAAGCCTCCTCATTCCGATGGAAGCCACCCAGCAACGCTCCAAGCTGGCATTCCCTCTGAGCCTTGCTTGAGCAAATAACCTCAAAGGCAAACATCTCCAACCCCGTATAGCCGGCACAGGCTGTTGGGGCAAGTGCTGTTTGCGAGCACCTATCAAGGCCAGAACGGTACACGAGGGGTGGGTGACCAGCATCACGAACGATCGCCTTTGTCTCCCCAGTGGCGATGTTTATACACCGCACCAGGTACTCATTTGAGGCTGAGTCGATCTCGCGGGGGAGGCCCACGAGTGGTTCAGATATTCGTCACTGGTGTTGGCCGTGGGCAGGAATCGAACTCGCGTTGCCAGGTTCGTAGCGCAGCGCGCTCACCGCTACACAATCACTTCCCAAACACTGCCGCTCACTCGCTCACGTTAAAAAAGACGAAGATCCCCCGTACACCCTTGAAAGATTGTCCGGGCGAGTGCTGTCAGCAAGCACCTATAAAAGCCGGCACGACACACGAGGGGGGTGGGTGGCCAACACCACACCCGGCCGCCTTTGTCTCCCCAGTGGCGATGTCTACACATCGCACCATACATTCATTTGAGGCCGAGTCGACCTAGGGGAGGCCCGGGACCGGTTCAGATAATCATCACTGGGTGTCGGCCGTGAGCGGGTATCGAACCCGGGTTCGCCAGGTTCGTAGCGCAGCGCCATCGTAAGCGGACGGCGGCAAAGCAAACAGCGTCACGTGGCCAGTGGGCCCACGAGAGAGACGGCTCCGTTTGATCCGGTGTCCCCACCCCCCCTCCCTCCCCCACGAAAAGCGAATTGGATCGATGAATCTCGCTCTGCACTCACGCCGGTCACACGGCAATCCTCACTAACGGACGCGCGGCGCCGCTGGACGACAGCTGCGTTTGCAGATTTAGAAATAACAAATAATGATTGTTCGTACACTGGGTACAAATGTTAAATTTCGATTTAAAGCTTTCGTGACTGCAGGGATTCATCTTCTTCTACGTGACTTTACCGAAAGAACCGAGAAGAGGTACAAATGTTGTTTGATTATCGTTCCACCACCCCCAGCATCACTGGCATCACCGCGCTGTGCAAGAACTCGTCATGTGCCCACAGCACCTTCCAGGGCATGTGGCTGACATCTGCCAAGGATTTGTTTTGACCCGCACGGACCTGACAGACAAACTCGCTGATGAATCTCTAAACAGCGGGGCATTGGCGGTGTTGGGTTTCCTATTTGCACTATTTTAGGGTATTTATCTGATAGTGCACTTGCATTGTTTTAGTTTCATATTTTCTTTTTTAACTGAAAAAAAATTTTTGAATGAATATTCTTTTGCAGACTGCAAAGGCAGGGCTTCATTCGGATGGGTTTGTTTCGTTTTAAGGGTAAAGTCACGTATAAAGAGAAAATAATTAATTAAATACTAGCATACGACGTTTCGACTGCAACACAAGCAATCATCATCAGGTATAAATGAAATAGAAACATAAATCTAGTATACTTAGAAATGTAATGAAATACAACAGAGAGTCGGATAACATAACAGTCTGTGATATCTGTCTCTGCTTATATGTCTGTATATATGTCTCTGGTTCTGTGTTTTATCTCTCTCTCTCTCAAATTTAGCATTCTCAGGAAGAACGTAATCAACCAGGTAGGGTGTTGTAACGACCTGACTTGTTTTGCCGATAACTTTTGAACATTTTAATAAGAACACAAACTCTGAATGGTACAACATTCTTTAGTTCACGGAGCTTCGATGTAATTATGCACGAACGCCCAGAACACGCAATTGTGTTAATTGACAAAGCCGCTAAGGTGAAAATGCGACGTTACATTTGTAATCAAAGCATCGTCTTGGTCTGCAAGTTCAATAAGAGCACGCGAGCGCTCGAGGCGGCTTTGACGGTCTTTGGGGCTGCAATTCTTGCAGCGGCTGAATCTTACGTTGGAGGGAGGCGGGGGGGGGCAGAAGGTGCAAGTCCTCTACCAAGATTCACCACAGCGACTGACCTGCGATCACCAAGTCAGCGGCGGAGGAGCGTGTCCTCCCCGTCGAGGTGTCGGCGTTGTCATCGACGCCAGAGGTCGCAACCGGGTACCCGATACCCGTACCCTACCCGATACCCGTACCCTACCCGATACCAAAAGGCGTACCCGTTTGCGACCCTGGTGCGGCCGGGTACGGGTAGGCCGTGAGTCACTGGTGAGTAACTGTTTGTCACTCATTTCCCAACGTCTTGTCTCTTCTCACAATTCAAGTTCCTAGAATCAACCCACCCGCGCCTGCAACATGGCTTCATCCCAGAGGTCGCAATCAGGTACCCGATACCCGTACCCTACCTGGCCGGGTACGGGTAGGGTACGGATACGGCCGGGTACGGGTAACCGTTTGCGACCCTGGTGCGGCCGGGTACGGGTAAGGAATCAAAACCCGTTTGCGACCTCTGATCGACGCTCTCCCTTTGCTCAATCGAAATCGGAGATCGCCTTGGTTCGAGGCCTGCCAACAACAACAACGCTTTGCATCCACGCCGTTTGTTCCCGAGTCCCTAAATCGGGAAATCAACGTCCGAATACGGTGCGGATTTTTTGACCCGTTCGGGTCTTGAAATATCCGCGATGTTCTCTCGGTGTTTACATTTTTTTTTGTTGACAATTGTTTCCGAGATAAATGTCAACTGTTATCGCGCGCTGCTCAGGTGTATAACGGTTCATCATAAACTCCCAGGCTTCTAATAATAATAGGGGTTTCCCCTTGTTTCTGGCAACAAAACTGAAACCTTTTTACAAGGATTCATGTCTGCATTAACCACAATACTTGCAGTCAAAATGCAAAAAACTCACTATAATATATGCATTGTCCTTGAAACTGATTGGTCCACACCAAGGGACGGCTTTCTTTTGAGCCTCGACCCAATTGGTGCTCGACCAGAGGACGCCAAAAGGCGTACAGCTCAAAGACAATGCCACTATCAAAGTAATGAGGGCTAAGGGGTGAACATCTACATCATTAGACCTCCTTTTCCAGTACCAAAATATAATAATAGGGGTTTCCCCTTTTTTCTGGCAACAAAACTGAAACCTTTTTACAAGGATTCATGTCTGCATTAACCACAATACTTGCAGCCAAAATGCAAACAAAAAACATACTTCTACTTTATTGTTTCTACAAAAAATGTTTTGTAAACAAGATTATTTCGCACAAAATACCGCTATTTCAAATCAGGTTGTTATTTACGCCCGCCCTGTATATATATGCAGCAACTCAATGTATTAAAAGTGCAGAATACACGTCAAGGATTACCCCTGTTGCGGGAATTATTTTGGCAAGCCAACATCCATTATCACCCAATTATTACGTGCCCTCTATTCGTACGATCAAAGGGCTATATGGTATAGTAATGTAGTACGATGGGGTAGGCGTAACCATGTACTCTCGTGGTAGTTCCTTACGCCGATAGTCCGTACTCCAAAAGCCAGCTTGGCAGGCTTCCGTAAAATATCGTCAGAAAATGAAGCCCCCCACGTGCACATCCGTTGTTGTTGTTGTTGTTGTTGACTCACGGCCCTGGCGTCTCGATGTTTACCTGTGAAGTGTCATTTCACTCGGCCCTGTTCACTGCGGTCTCCTCACGGGCAGCTCTTTCCCGATGGTTTCAGGGTCTTGTGTTTTTGTTTTGTCTTACGAGAGAAAAAAAACAATTGGGAATCTAATAACTCACGCAAGTTATTATTATTACGGTTTCATTTACTATTGGGGAGCGGCGGCGGAGGAGTTATTCATGAAGTGGTTGACATTAACGGTTCGCCAATTGGTGCTAAGCAAACTCACTCGGTTAAGCCCCCTATCTTCAGCAAGAAGTGGAATCGACCGTGCATGCCTGAGCGTTAAATGGTTCTGTGCCTCCGTTTCTTTGGGGGGTTTGCAGTCAGGTTCTCAAGGACTGGAACACTTTGGGTTTGACATGTGTGATGAAATGTACACGTTATGTACATTGAATTTCGTTCGCACCGTAAGTAGCCATCCGTGACAAAATATACTTGAACACGCACAGCCACAGAACACGAGTGCACAAAGTCGCGTCATTTACTCGGAAAAATAATATTTATTTTATAGAATGCTACATCTTTACACATACAGCTTTACTGTACCTTACACATTGGGGGCAGGGGGGAGTCAAAGGGTGAAATGAACAATATTAATAAATGTACATGATCCAAATATACCGAAATAAAAAGTACAACTTTAGGGTCTGAAACCGAACAAAAATGTGGTCTCAAACCCAGTCTGATGTTCTGCCCCCCCCACCCCCGAACAAGCGAAAGGCGGCGTTCTTCAAACGCACAGGGGACTTCAAGAGAGGGCTTTAAATGCCCAACGTTACGCACTTGGGTCACCCGTGTACAGAATGTCAACGAATACACAGCGAACCTTTGAACAAGACATCCTACTTTGCACCGCCAATGTAACGTTTTACACGAGCCCTCGGTTTTGTTAACGATTCCAACTGCACTGCATCGCAGCGTTTTATTTTATTGTTAAGTGGATGACATTTTTTTGTACGTCCAATAAATGTCAATGTCTTGCTGTTGTTTTTTTTTTAAAGGGTCTTAATGACCGTTGTTTTGGTCACTGTTAAGGTATTGCAATCGGGTCTACCGTTTACCGTAATTCACTCCATGAGTATAAGACCCCTTCACCACCAATGTCACGCTGAGTGAGGTGGCCACGTGGACTGCACACCCCCCCCCCCTCCTCTCCCACCGTTTGTTCAGCATGCTAGCAGCAGCAGCATCATAACGTGCCGCTAATGCTCACCGAAGTGCCAATTACGAAATGCATTCACGAGACGGCGAGCTTCGATTGCCAGTTGCGTCACACCGAATGTCAACATCAGGCGAAGCAATGGAGTAGAAGCAACTTTACTTCCGATTGTTACCGAAAAAAAATCCGAGGGAAATTTTTCGCACCCGTATCACCATGGACGCAATTTAACGGGGCCTAGTTTTTCCGATGATGATGACGATGCATTATTAATTTATCCGATTAACCAAATTTCAAACACATGTGCTGTGGCTGTTAATGAAACATTATTGGGGCAATTCACTCCGGGGCGTAATTGTGAGAGACAAATATCCAGAATCCGCATTAAGTAGGAGCGGTACACCGGCTTCACGAAATAAGTCCATTCGTGGCAACGCAGTTTTAAAACTTAGCTTTGCCAATCGCTACCGGTGGCGCCTTATATGTGTGTTAAATTATTTTAAAACCGTTTAATAATTTATTGAATCATGAGAGTATGAGCAAGAAATACTGCATTTACATTACTGGTGAGAGAGAGAGGTGGGGTGGGGGGAGTTGCACTTTTCAGTGATACAAAAACATCCTTTACACAATGCATCGATTTCACATAGCGTCTTAAATTACAAGTCATCTATACACACATGTACAATAAGGGGCGGCAGAGGGCAATTTGCGATTTTTTTTCTGTCGTCTTAAGTAGTGGCTGAAAAATCCTAGCAAAACAATACATAATGGAAACACTGCCATGTTGCAAACAACACGCGGTCCAAAAAAGTAACTATAGCTGCCTCAACACATTCTGTACAATGCGTGTGAAATGGCGGCGCTGTACATTGGATATACACAACAAAAATAACTTAGCTCACACGACAGTATTCCTGGCTGCTGCTTCAGCGTTTTTACTTTGCAGAAAGTACGTGGCCGTTTAAAATGATGTACACACACACACGTACGTACGCACGTACGCACACACACACACACACACGCAAGCGTAGACTTTGTACAAACAAGAGCTTAAAGTCATTGCGAATTCGCTTTTCGGCGCTAACATGGTCAGCGTTCAATATTTTCGGGCACTGTGACAAGTCAAGCACAGGGCTGTAGTATGGTTACACGTCTGTCGAATCCTACTCGTGTGTCGGGAACGGACCGATTCTTCCAAATGGATCACACGGTTGTGTCTGAAAGTTGTTCAATTGCTTCCTGTAATTGATTTGCACTGGGTGTGTATCGTGGCCGTGTGATCAGTTTGTCAATTGATTTTTCCGATCCACTTTTGGGAAAGTATCGTCCGTTGTTGTCGTGTGCGGGCCCCCTCTCTGCGAGGCCGCATCTCTCCTGCTTCATGCGTCTGCGTATTCCGCGCCGTCTCGCCCCGAGCAGCCTGTTCAAGCGGTTGCACATTTTAATTAAAACTTTTAAAAAAAAATTATGAATGAAACAAATTCATTCCCGTTGTGTATAAAAGCTGGGCATATTGGAATTTGATTTGAGTATAGTATTGAATTAATTTGATGGAATAAAATGGCAAGCAACAGCAGGCTGGAGTGCTTTGTGTAAACCCGACGATGAGTAGCAACATTCCGATTCATCTTCAGAGGAAAGTTTTCAATATATGCATATTTCCTGCTCTGACATGGATCAACTTGGGACACTGACAAAATGTAACAAAAACGAAGAAGAGACAGAAAGATGGGAGCCATGATACGAGCTAATGCTCAGGAGTGAGATAGACAATGGCATCGCAAGATCATGAAGAATGGCAACCGCGTGAGGTCACCTTCATTCAGCAGTGGAATGATCATGGCTATTGGGTGGTGACAGTAGTTGTGCCATTACAGGAATTTGTGTGGCGAGCCACTTACGATGGGCTTGTGGGTTCGCGCTGCATCGCAAACGCGGAAACTGGCCAACTTGAAAAATAAAAGACGCGGAGGCGGCGGGCGCGTGAACTCGAAAAAGCCCGCGGCTCACCCAGACGATGGACACATCGAGGTACTTGCCGGAACCACACAGTACATGTGTCAGTGGGGTCAGCCATTTGCAGACACAACAACAACAACAACCGCCATTCGCCACTAAGTGGCGGTGACGTCACCACGACGCTTGTGCCAGGCCAAGTGCACCTTGAGGCCACGTGAAGTGTCAAACGCCCGCTGGCAGGAGGTCACGGGGCAGACCCAGCAGGTGCCACGGGTCGACTGACCGAGATGACCGGCTGATGCACCACCTTTGCCCCCTACTGTACCAACTTGCTGTGCTTTAGCCACCCGGCGCTCCGCTCGTTGTTGTGAGCATCGCTCCTCCGCCCTCCGTTGTTGTTGGAGGGCGACTGCCTCCAACTGCCCAGTAGCGTCCTTCACGAGCCTCCTCCACTGAGGCCGATCTTGACACCGCTGGTACCAGTCATCGGCAAGTCCACTCAGCTCCACGTCACAGACACACACACACAGCCGTGATGGACCCAGCGAGAACAAGCAAGAGAGAAGATGCAGGCAGACGGGAGAGGGGTGGGGGGGTGGTGCTTTCACTGCTCTCTTTGAAATCAATCTCGTGGCTCGAGACGCATGCAGCCTTCCGAGGCTACCGCTGCTGCCTGGCGCAGCTACGGGCACGACACCGCTAAGGTTGTAAATTCCGCTCAGAACGATCCGACTCGGCCCTCTTGGTAGCCAATCAGCTGCAACATGAACCAGCTTCAGAGTTGAATATCCCCCCCCGCTCCCCCGGGGCCCCACCCAATTAATTAATTTAACTCTTCACGCACACGTATTTACCAATTATGCGGCGAATCTCAAATTTGTTTCCGTTTAAAGAGCTTGCGTGCAAATGGCCAGAGGAAGGGGTCCTACGAGACACGGCTGCCACCAAAAAAAATGAAAATTATTTCACGTGCAACTGAATGACCAGAGATTACCCCGGTTTAATAGCCAGTTTACAGCAATGCCTAAAGCAGGCAAAGCCCCGCACACAATCCAGTGTAATTAAAACATAATCGGCATTTAACGGCTTAAAAATTCGAAGACTAAATGTACAGAGGGCCGGATAAAGTATATTTTTACTCTAGGAACACCACACTGACTTTCACATCTATGACAAACAAAAAAAACAACGAATCTGGCAGTCACACACATGAAAGAAAAATAATAAAAAATATAACAATAAACATCAAGCCTGTACAGGTTTAGTTGAATCAAACCCTGTTAGTCAGTGTTCGGTTTAACCCCATATTATCATCCGATAAAAGCTTACACAGCTTATGTAAACAGTTTCTCATTTCACATGCTTAAAAAAACAAAACATCGTGTTTAAACATTTTCTCCCACACGCGCCACACACACACGCGCGCGCACGCACGCACGCACAATGTCTCATACAGTTTTGATCCATTTTTGCATAACAGTCTCAAACTTTACGCACCGATGCAACGGCAGATACTGAAAAGGAAGCCTTAAAACAAGCACCGTATTGCCTCTCTTCTTGAGAATGTCATTAAATTAAGCTCAACCTTTGTTTTTCCTCCATGGCCCGTGGCCAATGTGCCCTTTGCAGTGTGGCGGACATTAGTTTCAAAAACACGCTAATCTTCCTCGTTCATCCCAGTCGTATTTAGCAGCAGAGGGAGCATTTTATTTTTACATCTTCTTCCTTCTCCACCCCCCCCTCCTCCCAAGTCACAGATGTTCCGTTCCGCAAACGTCTTTCTCGAAAACAAAATGTACCGCCGTCTTCCAGCGTTCCGGCGCCTCTCGCTTTCGTCTTGAGCAGCAAACAGCGGAAACTTGAGACGGAAACTCTACGACAGAAGTCTCCTCGCCTACGACGTCGTCGCCGCCGCCGCCGCCGCCCGCCCATCAACGCGACCGCGAGCGGAGAAAACCGCCGGTCGTCTCTCAGGGGGGGCGTGGGGGTGCACACGGGCGCGGACGAAGGAGGGGGGGGGGCAAACTGTATCGCGCCCACGTTCGTTCCTCTCGGCCGGACGGACGCTGGTGTGGGACGGATGGTCCCGCGGTCATGGGCCTGCCACTCCTCCCACCACCCCGACCCCCCGCGGGGGGGCTCCGTGCCGCCGGGGGCGCTTTGTTTTCTTTAGTCGACCTTCTCCACCTTGCCGATGATCTTCTCCTCGAAGACGGGAAGAACGGCGCTGTCCTCCCGCACCTCCTCGAAGACGACTCCGCACTCGAACTCGTCGCTTGCTTTTTTGAAGTAATACCTGCCGGACAGAGAGGAAGAGGCCAGCTTAAGAAGGTGAACTTCTCTTACAGGCGTGCTCGACCGCAGCTGCTTCTGCAGCGGCATTAAGAGGTCGGGAGCCATTGACGGCGGACAGCAACAATAAGCACTGAGCATCAGACCGAAGTTTCAGCAGTGGCTACAGAAATAGTAATTCAAGCAGGCAAACCGAGCCAGTGGCGCAAATTCCACAATCCCATCTCCAAGGGATGCCAACTTCCCAACCTGCTGAACTCCAACAAAGTGGAACTCCATTGGAACCTCATTTGCCAGAAGAAAAAATATGATAATTGTTTTTTTACCCTTTTATCTGGCCAAAAAATTTAGTTATAATTCTAATGTATGTAGTGCATACATTATCAGAGTTATGTTTTTGTTTGCATTATGACTGCAGGTATTGTGGTCTATGCAAACATGACTCCTTGTAAAAAAAGGTGTCAGTTTTGTTGCCAGATAAAAGGGTAAAAAACCAATTATCAATGTGGAACTCGTTTTTATCTACCTCGGAGGGATGACAGGCCAATTAAATAACCTGACAAGGGTTTCAACTTTAGAACGAGTTTCAAGCCCTTCTACCGCACAGCCACTCAGCCGGACGTAGGATGGACACGATCCGTTTCTTAAAGTTTGTGAAGTGAAGGTCGGTGTGCAGATTTCCACTCGTAGAAACTGGCAAATATTGAACGAGAATGAGTGTTATTTTTTTAAGGAACAATGACATTGTTTGGGTGTACTCGAGACCTTCAAAGAAACCATATTTTTGCATGAGAAGGTGTGGAGTTCACCAACTTTTAAGGCTTATTATAACAAAGCCCTCTGTGCTACCTAGCGCCACATTTGAAATCAATGAGAGTACCTAAACTTAATTTCCATTGTAGCTCAATTTTACCATTCCAGAATGGGCTTATCGGCAGCTTATCATAATTTAAAGTAATCACGTATGCACCTATTAAACGCAAAACTAAACGAATGCCACTCACGATAACTCGAATGGAAATGTTCAAAGGGGACAGACATCAAACGGTAGAGGCCAGTCACACATTTCTTGTCAATTTGCCTTCTCCAGTACCCAGTGCCCCTTCGGTTACAAATCTGTTCCTGCGCGCCAAGTTTAATGTCCGCTATGCAGACCGGCTAAAACGCGACGACGCCGCTTCAAGGTGAGCAACGCTGCACATTCCACCGTTGTGCAATCTGCTTAATCCACACACGCCTTTCATCCCTGCGAGTTCCTGCGAGTGCAATGAGCAAATATGGCACCCAACTTCACAGGTTCTCTATTTGAAAGCGAAAAGCATGCTCGTCGAAGGGCAGCGGAAAGGAGAAACGAGAGTTTATAAGAAGCCGATGTGTAAATGCGCTCGTTTTGTACATACGATGAACTTCTCTCGCACCGTACGTAGCTGACCGTACCAATCGGAGGTGTGGGGGAAGGACAAACACAAAAAGCAGTTCTAAAGAAATGAGTTTTCCATCTTGATTGAAAAGGGCATAGCTCCAGTGGCTTCCTAATATCGGAAGGGCGAGCACTTTTCATCAATGCCCCTCCTAGACATTTCACTGTCCGTGGGCTCTCTTTTTCGCCGAGTGCCAAATCCTCCCAAGGTTCCCGGCCGCATCCCCTTCTCGAGGAGGCGGGATACAATTTTCTTTTTTTAAAGAGAGAGAAAACAAAACACTCCGGCGACAACAAGCGGGGCCCTGTCCCCGCGTGGACAAACGCATCTTGGGGGAGAATTAACGGCGATCAAAAGCGGCAAACCTCATGAATAATGAACCGGGCTCGCTCGGTATCAATGGACGGCAAACAATCGAGCGGTACACACACTGCGACACTTCAGCGGGAGGCTAGCGGAGGCTGCGGCATGCAGACGCAGGCTGTCGCAGCTTTGGCCAGGGCTCAACACCTGCCGACGGTTCTCAATCCCCCCCCCTCCCCCTACGCCTCCTTTTGTGCAACGCGTCGTACATTTAATGGCACAGCGAGTGCCGACTAACCCCCTTTCCACGGCCAAATCGCGGGACCCGCCCAGCACTGGCTGTAAATTCTCGGCGCGTCTCGCCCACTCGCCCGCCCAAAACTCTCTCCCCTGCCTTCGGCATGACGGGGTGGGTGGGGGGCGGTGGTGAGGAAAGGAGGGAGTAGATGGATGGAGGGTGGGGAGATGCCAGGAAATGAAAGAGATGCTTTTGATGGTGCGCGCCCGTGGCGGAGGATCTGTAATTTTCTGGCGACGGAGCGAGGGCTCGGCTGCGCGAGCGACCAAACGCGCAGCAAAACACAAATTAAACCAGCGACCTGCGCTGCGCGGTGGCGATGCGTCACACGCACCTGCCGCCGGCGGTGGAAGCAACGTAGATTGCTGCGATTTCTGTGAGTGAGTGCGTGCGTGCGCGTTCCCAGAGGTTGGCGCACTGCACTCCGAGCTTTCCGCGACCTTGGCCCGGTCCGATTCCGTCTGTGTGGCGAGTGGTATGTGAAGGTTATCCAAGGCCTCCCCTCTAGGCTTGTACAGCCTTACCCCAGTGTCTGGAGCGGCGTGCCAACACCAGCGGTGGAAAGGCAAGACATGGTGGTGCTGGCCTCACCACCCCCTCTTGTGTGTCAAAGCTGGCCTCTCTTGCTACCTCTAACAAGGAATATTTGCCAAATGATGCTCTCCGATTAAGGGAACAAGACAAATTGTGCACATCGATCCAAAGATATGGTCCATGTTTTTTGTTTTGGAATTTTAACCAAGGACACGAGTACCACTTTGTGGATCGTCCTATCGGCTTGCCTGGCTCTCATCATGGGCAACGAGGAATTTCCACCACTGGCTCAGGACTGCCAAATGAGATGGGCGCCGTCCCATCGCTCACTTGGACACGAACATTACTTCTGACTTGGGCGCAGTATTCCCCCCTCATTGTTCATCAACTTGCTATCCTCAATTTTGGCTCAACGCGAATCGATGAGATAAAATGACGAGAGAGATTGTGATGCGAAAAAGGAACTAAATAAAGTGATGAACAAAAGTAACGATGCATAGCATCATCATAATATTTGATAAGTTAATTTACCAACTATTATTTAATACTTTCAGATTTATTTGTATTTACTTTTAATTTATCATAACCTATTTTTTGGTGTTATGACAATTTCCTTGTATTAAATAGCTGATTTATGTATTTATTCATGTTAATTCGTCAAAAAGACAGGTTTTCGTCGGCCAATATCATCATCCGCGAAATTTGCTATTCGTGAGCATCTCTGGCACGTATCCCTTGCGAATAACGAGGGAATACCGTAATGTTCCCGTTCTATGTAATAGACATTGCGGTGTCCCTCGCAGTCGTAAAATTCCGCCTAATGCGCTTCAGCTGCTACCGAGTCGCGAGTGTGCGGGTGCTTCCGCCGCGTGTTTGCTGCCTAAAATAAATAAACAAACCACGAAGAAGGCGTACGTAGGAGAGAGAAAAAAAAGTTCACTTGCAAAGGTCACCATGTAGTCGAGATGAAACGACAGGTGTGTAAGAATAGGAAGTGAGGCAAAGAAGAGACTGTGGCGGATGTATTTCCAGGTGCTGAACAAAGATCAAACGTCGGAGCTGCCCGGATTCCAAACATTTCTGGGTGCACGAGTTGTATGTGTGTGTACGTGTGCGCGCGTGTGTGTGTCAACGAGCGCATTTAGGTGTGTACGTGCCTGGCAAATTCTAGTTATGCATCTACAAAACAATTGTTTAAAAATGCACAATCGACTAGGGGTAGGGGGGGGGTGGTAAGAAGTAGGGGCTTGGAGGATAAAAGAAGACCGGGCTTAAAGAGAGAGAGAGAGAGAGAGAGAAAAAACTGAAAGAAGGAAAAAAAAATCTGTAAAATGCCGGATTATCTGCTGGTATAGCAAACCCGTTTACACGGGGACGTGCACAATGAGGCCTCTTGTTGTGAGAGCACCAAGGTCACAAGCACAAATCAAAGAGCGTAGACACAACAGTGCGAGTTATGAATCTTTTAAAACAAGAGATAAAGCAGCACAAGGCAGCGTACACAAAGAGAGGCAGAAAAGAAAAGGGAGCGGAGGGACCCAAAAAAAAATTCCACGCGCCCCTGCTTAACAAAGTTTAAGCTCGCGCCTATCTTGCGGCTTTATCTAGAGTTAAGTTTACGTAATGCAGCGAGACTCCGCAACGTCGAGCGTACAACCGAGACGACGCCAAAGTTACGCGCTTACGAATTAATTACACGTCGTAGTTGCAAAAAAAAAAAGAGCGAAGAAACTTTACTTACGAACTAGCCACTCTGCTTTACAGCGTGACGGTGGTAAGCTGTTGACTACCTCGCCAAGTATACAGGAGGTCGTGGGGGGTTCGATCCCGACCCCTACGCCTGGAAATCTGGAATTTGCATGTCTCTCCCCGTAGTCAAGTATATTTTTCTCCAGGTCCTCCAGTTTTCCCCCCCAAATTAAGAGTATTTGCCTGCTGTAAATTTCCATATAAGCCACTTCGTTGAGCTTCTGAAAAAGAGCTGTATAGTTCAGTGGGCCTTACCTGGTAAAATAAAAATAGTTGAGTAGATAGTAATTGATATCCCCCTCCACGCTTCTGCCTCTTTAAAAAAATACAAAACTCGACCACTGATAAGGAATCTGCCGCACAATCCTACAGGAAGCCCAAAGCGAATGCACCCAAAAACAGCACGGCCTGCGATATTCCAACCATCACAGAGGCGTGGCATCGCGTGGGCCCAATTGCCTGCAAAGGCCTCCAAAGCAAAATGACGGCGGTGACAAGAGGCCACGGGACAGATGGGCGTCAAGGGGACAGCGTTGCGTGGAAACGTGTGGGATGCAGCTGGCCCAATACGAAAAGGGCACCGGAGTTTTGAATGAGCGTCGCGTATAGTTCAAAAATGCAAGAACCCGGGCTCTCGACTTATGCTTCCGACTACAGGACTGGGGGGGGGGGGTTGCACACTCCACACTTCAGCAGCTGTTTCCACCAAGTGCATTTCACGTACAGACTGTGTGTTAATCCACCACCGGAGAGCGAGTGGGGGTGAAAGGGGGGGGGGGGTTATTTGACGAGACTTCACCAAGCATGGCCGGTGCAGGTTCCAGTGTAAAATCATACATCGACAGAATTTCAAGCACTCACATCGTTTTCATTAATGTGTTTCCTCGCTAGGTACCTTCCGTCACATGGGGACAGTCTATATTCATAATTTCCAAGTAAAATGATGTTCGACTCAATGGAGCACCACGCAAGCCCTGAGCAAACAGTGGAAATTGCACATTACTATGGCAGGAGGAAATCTCATTACAGGAAAACAAACGCTGCTTCCTTCCCGCAAAGCGACGCTCGTTATCGCCTCTGGGGGAGATGACGAGCCGAGTCGATCCCCCAACCCGGGATTTAAACGTGAACCCACAGCGCCACCCAGGCAGAAGGCAGACGGGAGGACAACTACGATGAAATTCCCAAGCGGCTGCGGCAAACGAATCCGGCGACTGGCAACCGTTTCGACGGTGAGAGCGCGCCAAACACCGGGACAGGCGGCCAAGCCCGCCCGCCCGCCCAATAACCACGACGGAAAGCAAACGAAACGCAACATCCGACAAAAAACGCCGCCGACGTGTTTCGAGGCCTGTTTACGTGGCACGCAGCAGCCATGAGAAAACCCCCTTCCGCCTGAGACACCTTTCATCCCAACCTTTCACCTGCTACTCACGCCGTGCGCACCGCCACCTCAATCTTCCTCCGCATCTCGCCCGCCAGGTGCATCGGCGCCCGCAGAAAGCCGTGTTTTGCATAAGCCCTGTGCAAACAGCCACTACTACATGCTGCTGCCGCTGCTGCGGCTGCTGCACGATTTCTGTAAATGATGCGGCGGTAAGAATGAAATCAACAAGACGCTGTCTCTGTACCACCTCGTAAGTTGTTCCCTAACCAGTGCTTCTGAATAACCTTCCTATTACGGATGCACACACACACATAGCAAAGAAACAGACAGACATCTCATGGAGGAAGTATAAACTGTCGATGGGCAATTGCTGTTAGCGAGTACCTCTTTGGCACAACACATGAGGAGGTGGTGTGAACAGCACCGCTCGTCTCCCTAGCACTAGTGTTTAAACATTAGACCAGGTATTCGTTTAAAAGCTTTAGCTGCTTAGGGGGGATGCCCAGGCCCAGTTCAGATGATCAAAACTCATGATAGTGATGGCCATGATCGAAGGCCATTGGACAAACCAACAAAGGACCTATCCCAAGTCGAGAAAAACACACAAAGGCACACTCAAACAAGCACACAGAGACTTACATATACAAAGACACCCATCACAAAGACAAAGACCTCCCCTTTAGCCTTAACAGGCTTTTGGGGCAAGTGCTGTTAGCGAGCCCAATGAAGGTCACAGCACGGCACACGCGGGGGGTGGAAATTTTAGGACGGGTTCAGATAATCATCACTGGTGTTGGGCGGGAATCAAACTCGGGCCGCTGGGTTCGTAGCGCAGGACGCGAACCACTCGCCACGCAGACACACGGTCACACGCCTATACACACAAGCACGGAGACACACCCATGTAGACACAGCAATTGCCACAACAGTCTGTATTGGCGAATTCACTAATTTGGTGATGCTCCGATGGCAGTGGTGCACAAGCACAATTACACACAAAAAAAAACTCACATCCGTCAATAGCATCATGTGCTATGAAGGGCCATTCCCTGCAACGTTATCTATTGTATACTTTTTTTTCTTTCAAGGCAGTGTTATTGATGAATGCGTCGAGTTTTTTTTGTTTGTTATTGTGGCCGATAGGCGCTCACAAACAGCTTCCCCAACAGTCTCTATTGGCCGATAGATGCTCGCTAACAAACAAATGCCCCAACAATCTATATCCGCTGACAGGCACTCGCAAACAATCACCCCAAAAGTCGATATTGGCTGAAAGGCGCTCGCTAACAAACAATCGCCCCAACAGTCTCTATTGGCACCCGGGCACACACTCCTCTCTGCCCCCCCCCCCCACCCCGGGGTGCGTGTGTGGTGCCCCGTGTGGCCCCACGCTGGGCCCACCGTCCGCCTCGACGCCCACCTGTAGTTGCCCTTCTTGGTGAGGAGCTCCTTGAACTGGCCGAGCGAGAGGACGCGCCCCTTCACCGTCGTGCGGTAGGGGATGGGCTCTCCGCAGAAGTAGTACGCCACCACGATGCTGCTGCCGCCGGTGCCGCCGCCGCCGCCACCCTCCGGCGCCGTGCACGCCGACCCCGCGGCCTTCTTCACCGGCTTGCGGCTGTGGCGCACAGAGAGGGAACGGACACGCGAGAAGGAGATGTTAACTCTCTGCCTCGCGGTTACACGCACACCTGTGACATCGTTCGGTCGGAGTGTAATCAGCTGCTGTAAGAGTGCGATTGTTGGCTCACGCGCCGCTGCTGGCGGAAAGGGCCTCTACTAGAAGAAGCTCAAGAGACAGCCTCTCCAGGGAGCATCTTGGCCTACTCTTCCATGTTGGCCAGACATCGTGGAAGAAACGTAGGAAATGCCCGCACTCTATTTCTGCCACGCGCGACCTGCCCAGCAGTATGACCGAGGACAGCAGTGGCAGCAGGGCCACGTGGGTGGTTTAAGGGACGTCATTTCATTGGCCTGTGAGCATAATGGTGCTCAAGTAAACATAGGGTGCATCATCTCTCTGGGGGTTTCAGTGCTGCCGACTAAATGTTGGACAGCAAACAGACTCAGGTCAATGGATTCGTGGCGTGGTGCGCTAGGGACCGCACCATCGATGCTTTGAAGAACGAGGCGTAACCGTTTTCAATTTAGTGGCGGGAAATTTGCAAACGCGAGATTATGCGTATGATGCCATAACACAAATAAACAATTCAGAAAAGGGAAAGATTACGTTCACATACGTGGCATGAAACCAAAACCCGCTGGGATTGTGCAAAAACACTCACTGCAAAATGTCAAATATTAACAACAGAAACATATTATCCAAATAAACATGGATTGCACCCGGGAGAGCACACCTGTGGGAGTAAACACGGTAATATTAGGTGCAGACATGACACAGCTAAATGCACCGCGTTTAATCTGCAAGGGGTGCAATGAAGGTCAAGGCACTTAACAAAAGCAGCATTGTTTGTCGGCTGTTTATGCGTAAACAGGACCCCTTGCCTTTCAAAGGCTCTCCGAAATGTCAACAGCGAGCCCGCAGTGCACAATGAAAGGCAGGATATTAAACAAAACTTGAAAGGAAGGCTGGCAGATTAAAAAGGGTGCAAAAAGCGCGTGTGGACTGAATCACTGAATTAAACGAGTCACACTTCAAACGTGGTTCCAAAGGGTATCCTTTCACCACCAAATCATTTCATTTTCGGGCGGAGACTAAGTGTCTTTTTGTGTGCGTGCACGTGTCTGTCTGTGTGTGTGTGTGCACGCACACACGTCGAGCGGCCAGTCTCTATAAGCGGGGTGAAGAGAGAACAAGCGATATAAGATCGTGAACCTACAAAGCGCTTTCGGCGCGACCTGCAAACCCTTCAAAGGACCACGACCGTGGGTATAATGTAAAGCCAATTACCGCGGGGTCCCAGCAGGGCATCAAACGCTCGCATCAAAAAACGACGCGTTCAATCACTCGTCCGACTGTCGACTGATGTCTGCATTGACCGCTTTGCCAAAGTGGAGCGGCGGATAAGACATCTTCCTCGCTGTCGCAGCTCCTTTGAATGGAATCTTAATGACCTGGCTTGTCGAAAATAAACCTTGGAAATGGGAGCAATGAATCGTAATTGTAATGGCAAGGATTATTTGTTGGCCCTAGGATTTGGAGCATAAATGTTGTCACCAGGAACAACGCGCATTTTTTTTTCCTTTGGAAATATTTTATTTTTGAAAGCACTTTGATGATTAAAGTAAAAGGAAACTGACTTTTTTTTTTACTTACCACATTTTCTTTGAGAATATTCACTAGCCAGCGTGGCAGGGACAGGAAGGGCCAACATTTTGAAGGACAAGTGAGATGATTTTTTATTTTGTTTTAAAGCCCCATACCTCTTGAGCACATCTAAGGCCAAGATAAAACGCATTGTGTATATATATCACATTATTTTAAATAGTCAGGATATCACATGCCTTTCTCTGTAGGCTTTAAAGGATGGCATGAACATCAAAAGGTGGCAGAGGGCAGACGAATCTTTTTATTGTGTGTTTTTTACAGGGACCTCAGAGGCAAGAGATGGGATGCAGAACTCCAACACACCAATGGAGAAAAATGAGTGGATCAAGATCAAGGACTTATTTGGACGTGAAAAAAAAAGAGGGCCACAAACTCAAACAGGGTTGACCCTAAGTTGTCTGAACAATGAAAAATTTGACGGAAAAATTACAATTCAAGATTTGCGGCTGGGCACCACCGTGACGGAACAACGGGACTCGACACCAGGCTCTAAACTTCGTGGGTCGACTAGGCCCATCACACGTTCACGGTCGATAAAGCCGCCCTCCACTTAGTGGAAAGTCAACAGCGGCCTGTCCTACGAAGACACCTCGTCGTCAGAAGGTGGAAAGATTTCCACCTCTGGCACCGGCGTTCAGCACGAGCGCGGCCCGTCGTCCCACGCTCGTTCGAGCACCGAGACACAAGCTTTGGACGCGTTTTTATTTTTGACCTCGCGACGAGGTTGATCCACAACCCCTGCCCGTCAAGGCCACCACCGGGGCAGCAGCTGCATTAAGGGGGACGTCTCTGTGTAAACAAACACGGCGGTTGCTTTTACGCGCGAGAGAGAGAGAGCGGCGCGCACACTCGCGCCGTGGGGGCGGCGGCGGCGTTTTCAGCGGGCGACGGGAAATATCGTCTTCAAGAAAAACTCGGCGACGCGGATCGCCGTAAGAACTTCCGCGGCAAAATAAAAAAAACCTACTCGGTTCCTCCCACTGCCGAGGTAGTGCCTTTCCGCTTTTCATGTGTTTTCGGGTCGTACCGCGCTCCGTTTCGGCATGTCTGCCGTATCGCTCCACGTGCTGGGAGCTTAGTTGGGAACTGATGATTTTCGCTCTCCCGACGCGTGTGTGTGTGTGCCTGAAGCAACGTCTGCGCGAACATTTGACTGCAAAATCGGACGTCGAAATGACGGCGACAAGTCGTAGCCCGATCACTTATAACCAAGCAAACGTTGCGTGAGGTCACGAGAACATCACACCTATCCTAACAGCCTCACCTCGGGGTCAAGTACGTAAGAGGTAGCAATCACGCTTACTCACGTAGGATGTCAGCCGTGATTTAGCTTCGTGTGCGATGTCAAGTGGGGAATATCAAGGAGATAAAAAAAAAAGTGATGCAGTATTACGACATTTTAGTTTTGCTCTGTGACCGGCCGGTTGCTTCTACGGAAATTTTCCGGCAGCGAAACCGCGTGGCTCCACTCGCTTCACATTTCTGTTCCAAGTTACGCTGCGCTAACCAACCGCTGGCTTCGGAGCAGCGATTGGTAACAGGCCAACTTTGGAAAAAAGCACTTTTAATTACTGCTTAAGTAGTGTATCTTTGTCAGCACTTGATAGGATAGGTCTTGGCACTCTTGTGGTTGGAGGATGAAGAAACCACTCTGGATTCAACAAGGCAGTACTGACTAGCATAATTAAGGCTCTATATAAATATTATAATAGATCCGCAGCACTTCTGCTCTGTACCAAGCGTGAACTACTTACAAATTATGATAATATCTTGGGCCCCACTGACAAATGGCAGCAAAGATTGTGACGTTCACGAAGACGCCAATGGCCACATCGGCGATGGCGATCGTGGACGTCGACCTGTGACTCCGGTGTGCGCTCATGACTACGTACTCTTGCGGGGGCTGCGAGAGGTCCATGTCCGAGACGGCGGGCACCATGCTCGGCACGGGAACAGCGCCCGGTCGCCCCATGCTCCTGCCGCGTTGCATCACTTCCTGCGCGTACCTGCAGAGCAACACCCGTCAGCCTTGGAGCGAGTGGCAAGCGCCCGGCAGTATCAGTGGGGGATGATGACCCACGAGACTGGGTTGAACTCGGTTCACAGTTTCTTTTTTAAGTGCCCATTGAGCTAAAGAGCTCTCGATTTGGGTTTCATCAACAACAGCATCGGTTCCCTGGCGAACGTAACGTGCATAGCGGGTCGTAAGAAAAATAGAAACAAAAAGAAATACAAAATAAAGAAAAAAAATGGCAAAAAAAATCACGTATCGTCGAGCATATTACAAGTGGGCAGGGTTTTACGCAGTCGTTCTGAGCGGCCCTGGCACGTGTTTCGGGTTTGTAATGCCGCGACGGACGACGTTTCGGTTCCTCAAGAAGGCACGTGTACACGTGTCAAACTTCTTTAACACCGTACGTGGCCAACGGCGCGACACGGCGGACGTGGCGCCGAACAATGCGCGGTACAACCGGAAGAACACATCGGAGAGCCGCGCGCAAGTGCGTGCCGTGTTTTCCGTACGGGTGTGCGATGGGGGGTTTGCGTTCGCGACAGCAGCCGAGTGCTTCCGCGATGGTGTCAGCAGACGTCCGTGTGTGTGTGTGTGTTTGTGTACGGGAGTGCATTATAGCCAATATTTAAGAAATGTCAGGATGGAAAACAAACAACAACATCCTGGAAATATTATTACAAAGCATGATCGGAGAACAGCCCCAGAAGATGACACCAGAGAACCACCCCTGGAGTCTATTCAATACAAACTCAACGGGGCTCCTTCTGACCACATGGCAGTCTTCCAACATTTAGTTTTTAATCAGATTTAGCCTCCAGGGCTGATCCAAGCAGAATTAATTGAACAACATGTATTATTTTTTGTGCGCAGGCTAAGCAGCTAATTGGTTGCTTTGTTAAGAGGCAGGTCTGTCTATAGCTAAAGGCTGGTCGCCCAACTGGTTGTTAAGGTTAGGGGAAGTACTCGTGCCAGTAGCTGATTGGTTTAGAGTTAGTGTCAGCAGGAAGGGTAGCACTACAGGCTGGTTGCAAAGTTTGTTACTGGGATGGAACGGTACTAACGGCTGGTCTGCTCAAGTGGGTTAGGGTAAGGATAGTACTTGGGCAGCTTTCCGGCAACCCAAAAAATACATCAATATTTCAAGAGCCGCAATGCATGCGCTGAATACGAGACACGGTGCGTGTCCTTGATAAATAACTTTACGAAGAAGTTCCTTAAAGAGCCGCACGTGGTTCCATAGACGCAGGTTCCCGACCACTGCGCTCGGGGGCTAGTCGGCTAATTTGCTTTGAATTACGAGCAGGGCCAGCATTTGGTTGGCCGGACCGCGCTAGCGCCACGCCGCGCCTCCCCAACCCCCCCCCCCCACATCGCTCACCACCCCTCCCCCACCACCACAACACCACCAACACAGGAACTCCCTCCACCGGCAGCTTCAGCCACTCTACGTTTACCCGGCTGCCCCCCGCGGATGATGAAGATAATGCGCCGCCCACCTCTGCTTGCCGGCATGCGTGCGCCCAGCGCGCCACTCCTCTTCCAGGCGCCGCTTGGCCTCCTCGAGCTGCACGGTGGTGTTGGGCGCTGGCAGAGGCGGCATGGCCGGGTCCTGCAGGAACGGGTGGGAGGGTTGCACGGCACGGCGCGCGTAGGGGGGGCCAGTGCCGTGACCGCCGGCGCCACCGGTGCCGCCGGCGCTACCGCAGCCGCCGCCGCCGCCGCCTCCGCCGCCGCCACCCCACACGCGCTCCGACGAGCTCCCCCGTGACGTGTCGCACACAGGGGCCTTCTTCCCCACGACGCCACTGCCCAGAGAAAGACGGGCGGACGTGCGGTAGACCCCCGGGGCAGCGAGAGAAGGAAAAAAAACACGAGTAAATTAAGACCGTTCGAATGTAGACTGCGATCTTCTCCACCCCGATTTGTCCCAGCCCGCTCTCTCCACCACATTGACTCTGACCTCCTCCTTTGCTGCCACGACCCGCCGCTCGACCAGTGATGGCCGCTCTTTTAGCCACTACCCCTCCACCCAGAACCCTCTGGAAATTCTTCCCCAGGCAACTCAAACCTGGTCCCCTGTATCTGTGCTTTCGCCTGTCTCCTAAAAACCTTCCTTGGCAACCGTGATTTTGCATCTCCTTACTTGCTTCCTCTCCCTCCTTTCCTTCCCTGCGCTCTGGGACATTTGTATGTTTGTATCTATGTTGAACTTCTTTCGCACAGTACATAGCTAACCGTGCTAATCGGAGGTGAGGGAGAAGGCCAACAAACTAAACACAAAAAGCAGTTCTTAAAGAAATTAGTTTTTGATCTAGCTTCCTAATATCGCAAGGAAGAGCATTCCAGGGGGCCGCAGAAGAGCATCTGAAAGCGCGCGTTTGATGCGTCACGCGGGGCATCATAAGTGCAAGGTTGGTGTTGCTGTCAATGTTGCCGTTTTTATTTTATCGAGGGCAAGTTGTGCGAGTCTCAAGCGGGCCGTGCTACCGTGGGGCTGACGTGGATGCACGGAGGCCTCGCGCGTGTGTACCTGTGCGGGGACTTGTGGTGTTTGCCACTCTCCCTTTCGCCCTCCATCATCCACTTCCAGATGAGCCGAGCACGGTCAGCCTCTTCCGCCGGAATGCCTTTGCCACTGCAACACGAACGAGCGATTGCGTTAACAGCGTCGTCGTCGTCGTCATCGTCAAATCTGTGTACATCTATTACCATTGAATTAAGTCTCTGCTCATCATCATCACTGTTACCATCATCATCATCATCGTTGTATCTACCTGCTGCTTTCGGTTAATTAATCCTTTCTGTACATCATTGCCATTATGAACATAATCATGGTCGTTATCACCGTGTCTATCTGCAAGCGGTATAGGATTAACAGTCTCTGGTCATGTGCATCAGCAATTCATTGCTACCTTTCGTTCCAGATGCTCTAAGTGTGGTAACTGTGTTACAATCAGTCCAGAAACAATAGTTTGCTTTGGGTGGACCCGCTTTATATTGAAGAGGTGGCCATGTGCCAACAGGGATTCTGATAATCCATTATGAAAACAGCGCACTTTTCACCGCATTTATATTCCTTATTCATTGAGACAACAAATACATTTGTTGAGCCTCTCTGGAGCCATAGCTGTCAAATCCAATACAAGATGCATCACTGTCATCATCATCGTCATCATCGTCATCAGACACCAACTTGCCTTTGTGCCAATGGCTGAGCAAGGTCAGACTGGCCAATACAAACACGAAAAATCTACAGAATCCTCCTATAGTGGAAGGTAGCTGGTGGCTAAGGTGGCTCATAATGGCCATATGAGAGGCACTGTGTCAGTAGCTCCAGATTATTTCCGCAGCCCCTGATTAAAATGGGTCGTGAACTGATGGTCTTAATGGTCAGTGGGGGTGGCAATGTTGCTTTCCTCTGAAAGACGCCAGCCTATCAACAGGACAAACCACTGGGGACTTCCCACAAAGCGGTACTTAGTTTTACCCGACCCACAGAACAGCGACGATAATTGATTATGATGGATGACAATGACAGCTTTAGCCAACCCCAGACCAGGATTTCAACTCGCGGTCTTCCGACTACGAGTCAAGCGCAGCAGCCTCACCCGGGGGCCAGACGTCAGCGAAACATCCGATTCCTCGGGACGCGTGCCAACCCGTGCATTTTGCGAGCAAAACCTCCGCGCTCGCAAGCGGCGTGCGTACCTG
Source organism: Entosphenus tridentatus (assembly GCA_014621495.2). NCBI lineage: Eukaryota > Metazoa > Chordata > Hyperoartia > Petromyzontiformes > Petromyzontidae > Entosphenus > Entosphenus tridentatus. The sequence goes on along the minus strand of CM025641.2, from coordinate 5,620,432 downwards.
CCGTACGCGTCGGGCCCGCTCGTCCGCACGCCACCGTAGGGATCCGCGGCCGCGCCAGCGAACGCGTACGGAGGCCTCTGGGGGGCGGCCGCGTCGCCCTCGGGCCCGTGGTGGTGCACGTGGTGATGGTGCACTTGCACGTGCGTCTTGTGACCCGGCCGTCCGCACCCGACCGCGGCCGGCGCCGCAAGGGACGTCGCCGGCGCCAGCTGTCCCTGCAGCGCCAGCTGCTGGTGCTGCTGCTGCTGCTGCTGCTGGGGGTTCAGCGCCGGGAGGAGCGGCGTGCCGAACACGGGCTGCATCCGGGGCACGAGCCGGCGCTCGGGCGAACGGCCCCGCAGCGGCGAGCGCTGGCCGGGCGTGCCCATCACGCGTGACACGTGCTCGTCCAGGATCGACTCGGGGTCGTCCTCGGGGGCGACCGCCGTCACGGCCACCACCGCGTCCGCGCCGCCGCCGCCGCCGACGCCACCGGCGCCGCGCATGAGCAGCGCGAAGGGGTGCAGCTGGTGCGAGAGCGGAAGCAGCAGCTCGCGACCGCCGCAGCCACTCATGGCCGAGACGTCGGCCGTCAGGCTCTCCTCCTCCTGCGCGCGGACAGAGAGAGGACGCGTCTGTGTCAATGGGGAGTGCGCTACACGGGACATTTGCATACACAAAGATCGCCCCCCCCCCTCCCCCCAGTATAGCTGTACGGACAAGTGCTGCTATATAGCGAGGACCGATTCAGGCTGGCTCAGTCAATGAAATGGTGATGTGGCCAGAAGCATGTCGAGCCTTATGTCTCCCCGGGGCTGATGTTTACATGACACCAGGTACGAATTTAAGACCCAGGAACACTAATGTTTGCCGTGGCTGTTATATAACACATTGCACGAATCACTGCATCAATCCCCACATTTACATATCCACACACAGGTACTTAGTGTGTCACTGATTATACAGGGTGCCCCATGAGTCTGGAATCATAGGGAAAAATAACTAATTCATATTTTTATACTCTTAGGTTTTTTCGGTAAAGTCACGCAGGTAAAAAATAAAATGTATTTTATTTTACTTTTATGAATTTGTATTCATTTTTATTAAAAATTTTACCTACGTGACTTTACCGAAAAAGCCTAAGAGTATGAATCCTTGCAGTCACGAAAGCTTCAAATCTAGAATTAATTCATATTTTGTTTTTGTCTCCGCGTAAGGAAGAACGAGTCCAGATAATTCTACTCATCATAGGCAATCGGAAACAGAGGGAGGTCGCCGTTGTATTTAACAGGCTGCATCCATTCAGAGAGCCAACAACACAGAGCTGTGTTAGCAAACTTGTTGCAAAGTTTAGGGAAACGGGATCCACACAAGATCAACCACGCAGTGGACCTTCGAGGAGTTGTGCATCAGGACCAATACTCGTTGGTTCTACCCACGTGACTTTACCGAAAGAACCAAAGAGTTTGGATTCCTGCAGTCACGAAAGCTTCAAATCAAGATCAGGAGCAATGGTGGACACATTGAGCAGGTTCTGTGAATAAAGGCTATATTATTGCCTTTTTTGCATGATTTTTCCTATGATTCCAGACTTATGGGACACCCTGTATATACAACAATGTTATGGCTGATGCTGTGCATAGAATGCACTGCTCACTCCTAAAAAGATGGAAAGCTCAATGAGAAGTTTGGGACTGACTCAGCTCATCATCTCTGCAGTGTCGACAAAATGAGTGCCCCCCCCACTGTCCCCAAGTCACCGGTGATCAGTCCCGATGGCAACACTGCCCGCCTCTATGGCAATGTGGAATTTCCACTGTTGGCACAGGGGGTCACGACCCGGTCACGAGCGATACGCCATGGCTCATTTGCGCTCCGATATGCTTTGACTTGTTGTACCGAGTGTGACGGTATCTCACATTGTGCGCACACGCTGCGCGCAACATTACGCCGGTCAACGTGCAGCCCTCCTAACACAGCGTAAGGCTGCTGCTCAGCTCCGGCAACAGTAGAAATTCCTGCACCAGCTACACAATCTACTATTCAAGCAACGGGAGACTCAAATGGATGACCATAATTGTACTCGCACAAATTGAGTGCACATTTTATTAACCCCCGGAGGAATGATGGGCAAATGGCCAGCGTTTGAAATCGCAACCTCCTGATTATGAAGTACGTTTGGTATTCCGCACGCAGGTTATCACGAAGGCGCCATGACGACTATGCCTTGTCAGCATTCAAACATATTTCTGACGAATTTGAAGCGAGTGGAAGACTCTTGCCCTCGTTTCACCCAGCTGGTCATTGCTCGAATGACAATCGACAAACACAATTAACCAATGTGACCACGATAAGCCCATCGAACAAATAAATAAAGTGCCGCGATCCTCGCATTGGTATTTACTGCACATCGTCCATGTGCATAATACATTAATCTACAAAAAGCAACGCCCCCCCCCCCCCCTCGCAGTGAATAAATAAAACGGGAGGTGAGTCACGCAGTCCTGGCCAGCGTGGGGCTGGGGTCCCACTCATGTTGACAGGTGCACGCCAAGCGACGGGGCTTTTGAGTTCCCAAGCCAAGCGCGGCACGAGCGCCAAGCGCAGCCGCAAACACACAGCGGGGCGGACGGCAAAGAGCGGAAACCACGCCGCTATTTCTCTTTGTCTCTCGTCCTTTTGTGATTTTTTGTTGTTGTATTTTCACCTCTCTCACTCTCTCTCTCCGCGCCCTGCGAGTGCGCGTCCCTCGGACAGGCCACGGGACCGTCTTTAATTATGCAGCGAATGTTTGTTTCTGGAGCAAGGATCAGCTCGCGCTCGCTCGCTCTCCACGTCCCTCGAAGGGGACGGTCCTATCAAAGCGGGGGAGTGGGCGGCGGGGAAGGCTTCGCTTTTAAGGCTCTCAGGGAGTCCGGCTGGGCGCACCGTAATCTGCATAAGCCAGCGGGGTAAGGCCGAGACTTCGCCAGTGCGTCGGCGCTCATCTCAGCCAGGGCCCTTTAAAAAACCTATTTAAATGAGCACCCTTCGCTGGGCTTGAGAAGACATATCAAAAGGGGCTCCGTTTTTCTTTCTTTCTCTCACTCGTTTTTTTTCTTTAAGTCAGATTCCAACTGGAAAAAGACCATCTGGAAGCACAAAGCAAAACTATTTTTTTAATTATTATTATTAAAAGGCCATGTAAGATTTTTCCCTCACCCCCCGCCCCCCCAGCTAATAAAAAAAATCACCACATTACGCTTATTAAAAAGAATACGGCTCTGAGAATTGTATGACGCTGCAGTACAGCTTAGAAATGGTACAAATGATAACAACAACAAAACTCCGGACAAGACAAACTTTCAAAATCTTTCATGCTCTCGTGGCTGTTATTTGCCTACAGTTTACACAAGTGCCTCTCTCTTTCTCTCTCTCAGTTCGGCCTGCAAGTACACTCTTCTCAAGTGGCTCGCAACACGTTCATCGCAAGAGGCAAAAACAGTATCTCGCTCGCTAACATTTCAACGCTCAAGTCGTCATATTTACGGCAAAAACAAGTTGCGCTAACCTAAAAGAGCTCGATGTAACGTCAGAGAGGCACTAAACTAACGCTTGCACCAACCCACCACTTAACACACCGAGGAGCTCCAGCATCACAACTTAACGCGCTGTGCACTCCGCTAAGCCAGACGTGAGCTCGCAACGAGCGCCGGCGCTGCCGTTCCCTGCGGCCATCAGCAGTTGTGGGGCAAGGGAGAGTGCCGCTACCGGATATATTTCAGAGCACCTGACAGTTCTGGGGTGGCCGTGGACGGAAGCCCCACTGTGGCGGCAGCAGCAGCCGCGGCTGAGTATCAACTGGTCCACTCACCGTCCCATTAGGACGTGGATGGGACATCAGTGTCAAGAAACCACTGCTCTCCGGGCACCCTCATTAAAGTGTGCACAGTGCTTTTTCGTCCGGAGGGGGAGAGGGATGGGCGGAGAGTTGGGGGGGCGGTGAGTGGCTGGGGGGGGGGCGACTCAAGGTGAGGAGGTGCTCTCACAACCCCGCCGGTTAAAAACGCGGCCGCCTGGCGGCAGATAAGGCCGAGGATACTTTCCCCCCGCGGATAAAGTCTGCCCGGACAATCGTTAAGGCAATCACGGGCGCCCGGAATACTGCGGAGAGGCTTAGCCGCCCCAGTGGCTTAAGCGGTGTGCCGCGGCGAATGGAGCAAATAAAGCGGGCGCCACAAGCAACGCTCGTTGTGTTTTGCCGCAACAACAACAACAACAAAAAGTGAGCATCCAGGATGAGCGTGGCGCTCATCGGATTTGTCACGCGAGACGGAAGTGACGGCGGTATTTATCAACGCTCTTCATAAGCCGGCAAAGAAAAATCCGCACATTTCGCCACGAATAACAGGCTCGTTTGCAAAGACGAAAACAGAGTTTACATTTCGCGCAAACGCTCATGCGCATACGAAAATAAAAACCCCTCCACATTGTCAAAACTGTCAGCGCCAAACACGAGTACAACTTTCCCGACAGCCAATTAAAGAAGTGCCAGTCGGCTGGCATTCAATTCCCACCGCGGCTCGCGCAGCCGCGAAGAAGGACATGGCCACCGCGCGGGGGACGCGTCGTCCCGTCGTGACGGCCGGGAGAAGCCGCGTGCGTGCGTGCACACGGCGCGCGTGCGTGCACACGGCGTGCGTGCGTGTGCGAGCACGACACGCCGTGGCGCAGCAGACCCTCACCTCGCGCAGCCTCTGGAGCCGCTCCTCCAGGCCCTCCTGGGCGTCGCGCTCCCGTTTCACCAGCTCGAGGCGCGAGATCAGGTCGGCCGCAAACTTCTTCGGATCCACGGGTCCCATCTCCTTGGGCAGGCGACTTGTCCTCTGCCGGTGCAAGGGGTGGAGGAAGAGGGGGGGGGAGGAAATAAATAAAGACCGCTTTAAACCCGGCATCAAACAAAGCCGTTGTCGTCGTCGTTTTCGTCAGGGGGTTATAAATTGAAGAAAAATAACGATGATCGTAACGAATTGTAAAAAATACGCTCGCGGCACCAAACGACGAACTAATCGTCGACCTGCGAGCATCCGTGTTCTCGCGTTCGCTTTCGAGCGACACGCGCTGTTCGCGAAGGCTCGCGGGGCGGCGGTGGCTGTGACGGCGGCGGGAAGCCAGTTCCGTCGGGCAACCGCAGGGGAATGAGGAGGAGGAATCGCGACCGGCGTGCTGCAATCGGCACAGATCGCCGCCACGCTTCTCCGCTCGCCGGGGGAAGCGAGATTGAGATGCGCCTCGTGAAGCTTTCGCGTTTTTAATAGAGGCTAAATAAATAAAATACAAAAAACTGCGTAGCGTAACCGGCACCAAAGTCAGCGGCAAGCTGTTCTCGTGCTCAGTATTTCCGAGCCTCCCCGAGGTGAATCTACATTTGCTTGGGAAATGCAAACCAATAAAAGGGAGCCGACCATCCCCGCTGGCTCTCATCTTTAGCGAGAGAGACGAAGGGAGAAGGTAGAAAGGGATTGGTAAACTACGCCGCACGCCACGTGGGCCCTGGGGGACATTCAAACGCGCACAAAAAGCGCGCGAGTCGCGCCGCCATAATAAGGGAACCACCAGCGGAGCCGGCGCTCTGCCTGGGCACGGCGCCGCCTTTCAAACGCGGACACCGCTCCTCGTGGTGGAATTAGATGAACTGCGCTTGAAAATGATTACTTCTACAAAAAAAAGCACAAACACTGGCACAGTAAATGATTTGCCGCTTTAATATACGCGAATATGTATGAATGAGAAAGTAGTTTTTATTCGTTTTTGTCTCTTCCCCCACCCCCTGCTCATTAAGTTATTATCATGCTACCTGCTGAAGATGTTAGGCGTACAGAAGTGTGCCCTCTGGCAAAAAAATAAAACACTTATCATAGTTCTCTAAAAAGTTCCTGCCCGGTGCCACGCAAGAAATTTACCCATTTCATAAGTTACCCGTTCTCGCTGATGAGGTCACTGCATGAAAACTAAAACAAACAAAAACAATCACCGAAAAAAAAATCACCGGGCTCTCACCTGGCTTCTACGTGATGTTAATTCACAAAAATAATCCGAACTAAATCCCCGTTGCTCTTGAGAGGCTACGTCTGGAAGATTCACGCGATGGGTAACGGACAGCGCCGAGCTCGCTCGGTTGCTCTGCGCTTGTGAGCGAGCGAGCGGATGAGCGCACGGACGACGATCCTCCCTGGATGTCCCATGGACAGCAGACACCCTTGGATGACCCCCCCCTCCCACCCTCTCTCCGACCCCCACATCCCCCCCCCCCACTCGACATCCCCCTACCACCCCCGATGATGCACCAGCCGAATCCGACCGACTCTGCTGGGCGCAGCCTCTCCTACTTACAGACGCGGCCGGACACGACAACCCTCTCTGAACTCCCGCGATTTCAAAGCTACCACAGAGAACATCAAACAGACCCAAGGAGACAAACGCGAAAGATGCACGCTTGTGTTTGCGTGCGCGTGCGCGTGTCTGTGTCCTCGTGTGTATATATATATGCAGTGCATGGATATTTTACAGAGTAAACGAGTATGCACTCGAAAAGGTATACGCACACACTGAACCTTAACAGGGACACGTACCCACGCACACTGGCCACTAACATACCCCACACAAACTTGCCTCTCGTAAATTCACACGTATCACACACCGCGCCCACCCATAGGTCGTACAAAGACACCGACTTAACAGAGTTGTGGGGCAAGTGCTGTTTGCGAGCATCTATGAAAGCCGGCATGATACCAGTTGGTTGGTGGCCAGCACCACACCCAACCGCCTTTGTCTTCTCAGTGGCAATGTTTACACACCAGCTACTCATTTGAGGCTGAGCCAACCTAAGGGAAGCTCAGGACCCATAGGTCATATGCACAAACATACGCGCATACAAACATGATGTGCAAAGAGACAGACAGACGATTGAGAGGAGGGGTGGCCCTGGGTACATGACTGAAGGATTTATCTACAAGTGAAATTCTGCAATTTCGTGTGTGGGTTGCTTAAATTTTTCGTCAAGTGTATAAGCCAATACCCTAAAAAGGCCACGAGAAAATACAAATCCTGGCTGAAGGGCATAAAAATAATAGCGGCAGAAAGTTGTTCCACTCATTACGAGGAGAATAATAATGGCAATACGTTTATGGGCTCCCGATTTCATTTAATTCGCCGCAGATGACGTTTAATTAGTCCTAATTATCTGTGCAACGTATCACGTTCTGATGGCTTGCTCCATGGTGCATCGCTTTCAAGTGCTCTCGCCGACAGAAAAGTGCTCCGAAGCAGCCAGAAAAGACGAAACGCATCGAGACGAACTAATGACAAAACCCGAGAAAAAAAACGATAAATACGTAAACATAATTCTAATCAAATGCTCAAATAAAACCAAAAAAATACTCAAAACAACCCCCACAGCGAGCAGGGGTGGGGGGGAACAAATAAAACAGATCAATAAACCACGATGTACATTAATTTATTATAAAAAAAATAATCTACTTTATAAGCAGATAATACAAACGTGTGCGCGTGGAGGGGGGATGAAGGAGGTGTCTGCAGTGGTTAGTGCACTGCACTACGAAGCCAGAGACATGAATTCGGTTCCCTGTCGTGGACTAACATCAGTGGCACACTCACATCTGAACGTGTCTTGGTCCCCCCCGGCGCCCAAATTGACCAGCGTGATGAAGTACGGTCAAACAAACCAACCAGGGCCGACGATGCATGACGGTGCCTTTGCCCAGCAGTGGATTGGCAAAGGGCTGTAAACCGTTTATTGTTGCCAGAAAAAAAAGGGGAAAACCTACTCCCATATTTTTTTTTGAAAAATAATTCCTACGAATAATTAATCACCTATTAATTTGAAATTACGCAGAGGACCGATCGTACGGATTGCGCTAATCATCGTCGAACAAATACAAATCGGGCGGCGGTTATAATGTCGGGGCTTGGGGGGGGGTTGGCGTACGTGGCCAATAAGGCAAAGAAAAAAAAAGGTTACAATCCCCCCCCCCCCCCGGTGGGCTACATGAAGGGGGAGCCATCGCAGCGAGCAAAGGAAAGGAGGAACAGTGGCTGAGCCCCCACAGATCACAGGCGGCTGTACGGCGCTTTCTGTGTTAACACAGGGCACCTTATACTTCTAAGCCACCCCAGTGGGTTCAATGCGAGGCATGAGATGACTAAGATAAAACGGCAGGAACGGCAGCAGCAAAAAAAACATAAAGGGGGGGGGGGAGGAAATACCCCCGAAATGGCGAGCCAGAGGCACTTTTTGAACCGAGGGGCCTTTGAATAAAAATTAGTTCTGACACCAGATTAAGGTGGTTTTGTTGTCATCCCCCGCCTCTCAACCCCCCCCCCCCTTCTCAAAACTCACAACAAGACCCACTCGGAGCATCTTTTCGGGCTTGTGAATTATGCCCTTTAATAAAAGTGATTTGTAGGGAGAGAGGCTTACATCGGTGGACTAATCTTTAACTCGGCAAGATCCGCAACTACTTCTGATAGGGGAAACTCAGCTGGTTGCTGTTTTGATGGTTCTAAGAGAGACTTCAAACTATATTAATTTTCTTCTATTTCCAAGGCTGTTGGGACCTCCGACTGGTGAGGGTATATCACGCAAGATGAGAAGCATTCCTTTTCCCTTTTCCACACCCTCTCCCGCCTGTTCACCCTCCACCTTGAAATTAAACTTCCCCCATTAATTACAATAACATTAACCCTAGCAGTGCTGCTCGTAGGGCAAGTGGCGGGCGGGCAGATGTTGCTGCATTGCGACGGTCTTCTTTACAATGGGCAAGCTTTATTCCTCAAAAACCACACGCGTGTTTACCGTTTCAGTCCGCATGTTGCTTCCGAGGCTCGGGAGCTAAGAAATAATATAATAATAAATTAAACGAAGCCACATCGTAATAAACGAAGAATCGAATATTTGTGATCGAGACGAAAAATTGAAAAACTGGGCCCGACTTACGGGCGTTATTGTGAGTGCAGCTCTTAGCAGGTTAAGGCGAGGAAATCAAGTTGTGGCCAGCAAGTGTGCAAACAGCGAGACTCGACACTTGTCTCATCACGCGCACCCAACATTAAAGGAATAAAAGGGGCATGAGAAAGAGCCAGTGGCCATTCCAGTACTCAGACGAGCAAGACATCTGTGAAATAAAAAGACTCGGAACAGAATTAAAAAAAACATTTTAAAGAGAGTGCCACACAACTTCATAAGCGGCCAGCAAACTGAAAGCAGTAATGATTGGGTTTTTCTTGGTCTTTTCAAAGACGGAATGAAACGTCAAAAATGTCCTTCAGAATAATTTTTTTTCTTCTAAACTTCTGCCCATCACTTCCTCCTCTCGAGCTTCTCTAAACGTAAGTTGCTCCGGCTACAAACGCAATGCGCAAAGTGTGCGCTGTAACATAAAGCCAAAGCCAGTGAGTCCCCCCCCCCTCCACCCCATCAGCTGGAGAACTTCAACAACCCATGCCAGCGGCAAATAACGCTCCTCCTGAGAAGAATATACTATTATGTAAAAACACACCAACTATAAACTAAATCAGGCTCATCTGTAAAAAACGTTACTTACAGAACTGATGAAGGGTGGTCAACGGAGAGGAAATTAGGCCCCAGTGTGGGCCCACCACGGGATGGGGGGGGGGCCTGAGTCTACGGGAAGGATTGCCGCCGTTTAAGTTGGAGGGATGGCCCACCGGGGCTATCTGCCCCGAGAGCTTCAAGACACCTCGGGCGCGCGCACGCCTATCAGCTCAGCGCAGACTGTGGCCGAGCTGCTCCATTCATTTTCTCCCAAATTCACTTCCCAATCCCTTCCCTTCATCCTGCAGCGACCTCCCGAAGACGGGGCTATTTCCCCAAAAAAAACGAGCTGAGCTCTTTTAACCGCCCCACCACGAGCCTGACTTCTCCCCTGGACCACGCACACCTCCCCTCCCCTCCCGAACCAGCTGCCACTACGCACCTAGTTTTAACAGCGATCAAGCATTTTAAAAACTGTTCTTTCTCACAACTTTTAAGACATCGATAGTTTTTTCTTCTCAGATACCAGTTGACAACTTCAGATGGTCGGTAACATTGAGTCTATGCACCCCCCCCCAACCCGGCATTTCATGTCGACAGCCTGGTCAGAAAGGTAAATCTCAACAGGACATCAAGCCGGAGTTGGGAGCACGCAAAAAATTAAGAGTCACCGAAAATGCAGCGTCGGAGAGCGCAAAGCTGCGACGAGACTCCCCACGCGCTACCAAGGACCCTCGATAACCGCACCGGACCGCTGTCGCATGGCGGACAAGGGCGGCTGGGCCCACGTGAAGGCGGTGGGGGGAGTAGTTGTGCGAGCATCTCACTGGAGGATTTTCGATTTAAAGCTTTCGTGACTGCAGGGATTCATCTTCTTGGTTCTTTCGGTAAAGTCACGTAGAATGGAAATAATAAAATAA